>JAJIRX010000792.1:0-163664 GCA_023853785.1 Psilocybe azurescens | reverse complement strand
AACAATTTGTGCTCTTGATCCTTTCACAACAACAGGAAGAATTTGCTTGAAGTCTCCACCAAACACAACAGTAAGTCCTCCAAATGGCTTGTCAGAGTTACGGATATCCTTGAAAGTGCGGTCCACAGCCTCATGAATATAACGGTTTTGCATAGGAGCTTCATCCCATATCACCAAATCAGTGCGTTGAATAAGCTCTGCCAAATCAGAAGTGCGACCAATACTGCATGTAGAGTCCTCATGAATGTTGATAGGAATTTTGAAAGTTGAATGTGATGTCCGACCACCAATAAGAAGCAGAGATGCAATGCCAGATGAAGCCACACAAAGCACTATTTTCCCTTCACCACGCAGAAAGTAGCACAGGTGTTGTACATAAGTTTTTCCTGTACCTCCTGGACCATGAAGAAAGAAACATTGACCACTCTTGCTTTCAACTGCTGCCACAATAGTATCAAATGCTGAACGTTGCCCATGATTGAGAGTAGGAATTCGCTGTTGAGCCAGAACAGATTGATTGTCTCTGTCATAGTTTCTCTGCTCTGCAATCAATCTATTTCCTATAGCAGCAGCCCAATCTTCTTGAGGCAATGGCATTCCTGCAAACTCTTCAAGTTTTTGTTGGTAGTGCGAAGAAGTTGGTCAATGAGAAAAGGCCATAATCAAACACTTGTGCTTCAGTGGGGTCTTGTTGGATATGTTTGGAGATAAGAGCATGTCGCAGATCATCACAAATCTTGTCTTTAAATTGATCCCAGAGTGCAGCAGGATTTGATGGTGTGCAGTCTCGAAGAATAGTCACAAAAGATTGCGAAGTTGTCGTCCACTTGCCATATATCCAGCCTCTTCCAAACACTGCTTCCACTCATTATCATCCTCTAAAAGTCCTCGATGTATGCAGGCCTCACGAAATGTTTCATATACAGTGCCATCAACTGTTCGGAGATCAACAAAAGATGTAGCACCCTTGACACAGGTCAGCAGAGTTCTGAGATAAAAGCGCTCTCCTGAACTTGGATGGGCATGTACATACGCCCTATTGCAAATTGTCGCTGTCTTGGAGCCCATTTGCGCTGTTTTCCCTTCCAGACAAATTTGGCAGGAAAATCCTGATAAAGAGTATTTCTGGCTTCCTCATATTGTATATTGGCTTTGAAATAAGCAGTGAGCTTGGTGTCTTTGCCTGCATTGCGATCCAAAACCTCCTGAACATTTAGTGCCTGGTCTTCATTCCATGTAACCATTTGTTGATCAGGCAAATGAATCTGAAGGCGAACAATAGGTGGATGTTCTTGATGCATGTGGAAGTGAAAAATGCGCCAAAGTCCTTCACATGCAGAAACATATCGTGCATCAAGATATAGCTTGACCTCATCTTGACAGCGTCCAAACTCTGTAGTAATGCGATCATGGCCCTTATAGACATATTTGTAGATGTATTTGATGGCCTTGATAGATGCTATAGATTCAACATTGATATGACAGCGATATTTCCAGATAAGATAACGGCAGTGAGCAACAACCCAGCGATTATCAGCCTTTTTCCACCACCAATGTCAAACTCCTTTCCAGTGTCACGTCTCCTGAGATTTGCATAAGAGTCTTCATTGACAGTGGTCTGATCACGATAAGGCTTGGGAAAACATTTTGAACATTTTCCATTCACATGACATTGAGCAGTGGTGTCACCATTGCATGGAGTATGGACCATGAATTTCTTGACCAATTCAAAGAGTTCTGGCTCTTCCTCTTCATCTGGAAATTCAGCTGAAATAAGGCTGTCGACATCTTCAGGTGTGCGAAGCTTGTGATCAGGATGCAAAAATACAATCATGTGCATATGTGGGAGGCCTCGCTTTGAAACTCAATTGTCCACACATTTGCAACTGCTCTACCCATAATGCCATTTTTACAAATATCATTGAGCATCTCTTTCATTTTTGCATGAAAGACTCTGACCACCAAATCTGGACGATCAGAAGACTGTTGTCCAGGAAGAAGTGCCTCTTTGATTTCTGGCCAGCTTGGGTTGGCAGTAGCAGTGATGAATAAATCAGCTCCATGAAAATAGCGATTGATAGCAAGAGCATCCTGGCAGTTCTGAATCATGTTTCGTGTGCTTCCAGCAAAGAAGAGGCAAAATAGTCCTTTGGCCAACATTTGCACCTTCAGCATTAGGATCAGCTGCAATAGCATCCATAAGACCTTGACGTGTATCATTTCTGAACTTCTGCTGATTTTGTCTAACCCACCGTAATCTGTTTTGCTCTGAAGCTGCCCAACAGTCTACAATGAATTCCTGAAGAAGTTTTTTCTGCCAAAAACAAATGTTGAGATTCATTTGTTTCTTCTCTTGGATGAAGACGATAACGGAAATATTCTGTTTGTGAGATGTATTTTCGCTTTTTGGCTGTGGAGCTTCAATAGCATCCTCATCCTGATCCTCATTAGGAGCCAGCTCAGCAGCTGGAGGATCATCATCAATTTCTGCAGCCTCATTAAAAGGAATGTTAGGATGCCAGCCTAACTGCCCAGTTGGAAAAAGAAGAACATAATGAAGTGGAAGATAAAGGGATGCAGTTCACTGATTGTTTCCAGCCTTTCTCCAGCTCTTCGTCTCAGGACAACATCCCTGCCATTGGGATATACTTCATCACCATCTCCAGGAAGGATTATAGCCACTTCATTAGATGCCAGCTGATGGTTCATTATAGCGTCTGCGATCAGTTTCTCGTTCATAGCGAAGAGCAATTGTGCATTGCTGATCTATAGGCATGTTATGTGTTACTTCAAATGCCTGTTTATACAGCTGTACACCTGAATGAGAACGATATAGCATGTCCTGAAGAATACTCATGGTGGTTCTATCCAGCCCAGAGTTTGCAGGATGACGCATACGGAAATTGAGAGCTTCAACAGGATCAAAATATATAGCTGAGCATATAAAGGTGTAACACCAATCTGAGGAAGAAGAGATCCAGCTCGATGTGTTAACCTTCCCTGGACTTTGAATACATAAGGTCCAGGCCTATTGTTAATTGCATGGTCAACAGTGACTCCCAATGAGGTCATGGCTAAAGCATTGTTATACTGCCGAATATGATTGCGGAAGTTTTTTGATTTGGGGATCATTATTCTTCAGCAATGCATCTAATTCTCGAGGAGGATTTTTCAGCTTTGGAAGAACAATTTTCCCACTAAAGCAGCACATTCCAAATGTGATAAGATCCTTGGTTGAACTTGTAAGACACTCAATCATCCAGTGCAAAGCACCACAGTTTGCACACTTAACATCCATTTTTCCCAAATTATGGACAGGCCAGTCATGGCTAAAGGGCTGTCGGGCAGCACGTAAAAGAGAATGGGCATTGGGAAGTAGAGGTGGAAGTGGTGCAGGAAGAACATGGTGCAGAACAGCAGGAACAATTGGAGGAGGAAGCTGAAGAGGCACAGGAAGCTCAGGAGGAGGCTGAAAGGTGCAAGAAGCACAGGAGGAGGCATCTATTTTCTCATTAATATTATGTTTAAACTTATAAAGACTTAAAATACATACAGGAAAAGGCTGAGCATGAACATGATGACCACCTTGTTGCAGTGGTAAAGGAGCTGGTGGAACAGCTACTAAAAGCTCAGCCAAATTTGCTGGCAAATTATTATACTGGATTCCATTAAATATAGCAGGCTGGAGAGAAGAGAAGCAGCAGCAGCAGCAGGCACAGGTGCAGGCACAAATGCAGGTGCAGGTGCAGGTGCAGGACGGAGACAGCGGCCACCTCGTTGTGGTGGTAAAGGAGCTGGTGGAACAGCTGCTAAAAGTTGAGCTAAATTTGCAGGTAAATTATTATACTGAACTCCATTAAACATAGCAGGCTGCAGAAGAGGAGCAGGAGCAGGGTCATCAAGAACAGGAACAGCAGGAGGATTAAGAGCAGGAACAGCAACAGCAAGCACAGGAGGAACAGGAACAGGCAGAGCAGCTAAAAGATCAGGAATTTCAAATCTTAGTGGTTCAATATGGGAATTTGGTCTGATGTGGTGTGCGACGGGCTTGAGGGCTCTCTAAAGCACGGGCATCACGTTCAGATCTCTGTGCAGCAATACGAACACGACGTGGAGTATTTGGAGGTGTTTCAGGCCTATAAAATATACCTGATTAACTTGGTTTCTAAGTCGAATTAATATTAAAGAAAACATACATGGTCCAGAAGTCTTAATTTAATGGCACAATCACCACCACCACTGGATCCAAACACAGAAAGAAGAGGGACAGAGTTCTGCAATACAAAAAGATATGATATATCAGTCAGAATGGTTATTGGACTTATTACTCACTAAAGAAACACAGAAAACACACTGTGTAGAAGTTAGAACAGTCAGAAATGAGATATAAGGGCTTTATTCACCAAAAAAATAGGGAAAAAGCGAAGAAGGAGCAGAAAACTACAGTCTGCATGGGTTTGAGGACTTATACAGAGCTACAGTGTTATAGAACACTCACCAAAGCCAAAATTACCACCCAAAGTAGCTTCAATATGGCTGAATATGGCTAATAGATGCTTTGAAAGTGTGTTATTCTCAGGAATGTTGGCACAGAATATTTTTTAGGCTGTGTGGGATGCAAAGCAGCGTTGTGGGGACCTCATGGTTGCTTCATGGCACCAATTTCGTTGTTTGCCATCAGCCACTGATTGTTTATTTTAAAAGGTTCAGCTCTACGCGGGCTCTCAAAGTTCCGGGTCTGATTTACATTGTTTATTTTAGAAGGCCCGCTTGGGCCCTAAAACACAATAGGTGTGCTTTGTCATGATTAAGTAATTTGACTTACTTAATTTGATTCTCCTTTTTGAGTAACCTTAGTCATCGTGCTCTCTTATATTATAGACGAGCTTTATGACCGCCGCTACGCGTCGGGGATTCGCTCGCTCCCCTGTGCTTCACGGCAGGGTCAACAGCTCGCTGGGCTGCGCCCCAGACCCCTTGTGGCGCCTTGCGCCTCCTCATTGAAAAGTAAATAATATTGGTTATCTATGTATATAACACATTGGGGGAGATGAGCTGTGCTCATCCCCCTCCCTTATTTGTCAGTGATTTGCACCATCTTATTGAAAAATAAATAATATTGTTTATTCATATAATTCATTGGGGAGATGAGCTGCGCTCATCTCCCTGTTTGTCAGTGTTTTGCACTCCCTCATTTAAAAAATAAATAATATTCATCACTCATATAACACATCAGAGGATCTGAGATCCACTCCATCTCTCTCCTCTGCTTCACAGCCAGCCTAACAGCTTGCTGGAACTATAGCTCCATAGTCCAATTCATAATCAATAACAGTTCACAAATATACAAACATTTTATACACATCATCTACAGCACCATCCACATTTAAATATTTCATTGTTTTGCAAATATTCAACAAAATCAACTAATATTTGGAACTATATCACACTTGCTGCAATCATTTCATGGTATCTTCTCCACCATGCTCTTTTAAATTTACACCTCTGCCCATTCCACTGCCAAACATTCATCAATCATTGCCTCTGCTACTCTATATCTTATACAATACTCCACCACCCATTGACTATCCAGCAATAACCTGATATGCACAGCACCTGCAGCACTGTGCTATTTTAAATTTCATAGCTTACATTATCTATGTTATCAATACTATTTAAACAATGGTTCCAACATTCAACTCATTCTTGCTACCAACTGCAGTTCATACCTATTGATCCACTCCCACCTCCACCACTCCACCACCCCACCCACTCTCAAGGATTCATCAATCATTGTCTCTGATACCCTATATTTTATACATTACTTGACTATTTTTTGACTATCCAACAATGTTTTGATATCCACAGCATCTGCAACACTGCTATTTTAAAATCCATAGCTTACACTTTTTCTCTTCATAATCAAAATAGCTGCCCCTGAATCCCACTACATTCATGCTGCAAATTAGTCACATCAATCTACAGCTTATAGCAGAATAACATTTAAAAGTCAATTCTTACACCCAATAGTTAACAGTGTATTTATTTTTACATGAGTAAAGCATATTGGAGCTTCTTTCTCAAAAACATAGTTTTATCACCTGTACAGCACTGGATACCATCTATTTTCAATTGCAAAATTGTATCCCAGTGTTATCTTCCTATCTACACCTTTATTTTATTTAAATAGTTCCAACCATACTTCATTCCATACCAACATGTTCACTGTCCACAATACCTCCTGTTTTAATATTTATTCAGTGGTATTTATTTCAGCCTTTCTACTCATTTATAAAATACATAGTCTCCATTAAAAGGTGTCAAACAACCACAATATCTACAGACAGAAATATCCCATTCAAATAGTCTTTAACACAGATTTATTGACCCACTTGCTCTTGGTGCACTGTGCATGCAAGAGTGTACATATTTATTTGTTCCCAAAGCCACTCAAAGCTGTGTCAATACAGCTGATATAGCTAATAGAAGATATACTGAGGGTGTATTATTTAGGCACAGAATGTTTCTTTAGGCTGTGTGGCACCAAATTCATTGTTTGCCATCACCCACTGGTTGTTTATTTCAAAAGGGTCCGTTGCGGGCCCCAAAACACAGCTGTGTGCTTTGTCATGATTAAGTAATTTGAAATTTCCTTTTCTGAAATCCTTAGTCATTGTACTTCCTTTTTAGAAAAACCTTCTCTTATATTATAGATGTATGTAGTGAATTCAACATTTTGGACCGTCCTCTCTGCATACTTGATTAAAAAAAAAAAAAAGACCGTCCTCTCTGTTATAGCGTGACTCAAGTCTCTCGTACACTTGAATCGACTCAGATTTTTCTCTTCTTACCACCACCTCGGAAGAAGAAGAAAACTTTTCAGCCTTTTTTTCTTTCTGCTGATTGGTGGAAATCGGTTTCTTTCTGTTTAGCGTGCGCTAGGGTTTGCTTTGGGGTGTTTCGTGTTCATCCCTTGTTTGGAGTTGATCCCTTACACATCGGGATTTTAGATATTCAAGAGTCCTTTGTAGAGGCATAATTAGGGTTGTAAAATTTTTCAAATGTAGGTTAACTTTTGCAGAGGAGACCTGAATTGACTTTAATAGCACAAATACGTGACGACCTACGAAGTTGCCTTGAATTGAGTGGGCACAGAATTCAAAGCAGCTTTGTAGAAGAATGTATGCCCATGATTTCTCTACAAAGTTCCTTAAGGACAATTCAGGCTTCCCCACATATAAAACACTTTCCAAAGTTCAAAGTCGATTTATAATTGAAAATTTTTACAACCCTTGTTATACCTCTACAAAGGGCACCTGAATATTAAAGGTCCCGACGTGTTACGCTCAAAGTGCTGGTCACGAGGGGTCGCATCTATTTTATGCTACTAATTTCACTAAAGTAACAGATTTGAATTCTCGACCCTCTTCCAGGCTTTCCCCAAACCCAAGAATCTGTTACACTCGATTCTTGTTCTCAGCCCTATCTATCGCAATTACGAAGCTAGCAGTTGACTTGCCAGCATAATGCTGACTGTGAGGCGATGTCACTAGACTCTTGTCGCCGTTGACTCGAATACTGCATTGACACACACACACACCGATTTGAGCAACCTCTGGATTATCAACGACTTCGCCAGATCCATTATGACTAGCTATAGCTCATGTGCATGGTCTAAAGATAAGGCTTTACACATTCTACATTATTTTAAGGGGTTTACGAGCTTGAACACCCATTGTCTTCCTGTGGTGTGTGTTTCCTTATAACCAAGGACTCCCTCTACGAATGCTAATATGATCGCCGGGTTTAGCGGTGATGGCTCACGCATAACCATTGCAGGCTCAATCTCGATAGCATCGATGACTCCGAATACGAATAAGGATTCGACTAGGTTCACTTTCAGTATCGGTCTCTGAAGCACTAGGGTCAAAATAATTTCTGCAGTTTGGTACCATGAAAGTACATACCTTGAGGCTATCATTCATATTCGTTTTTGCCCACTTTTTCAAGTACGCAGCTAAAAGCTCGAGGCTAGGCTGATGACTACCTTGTATGACAAGCGGGCTAGTCCTTGCGTCGACGGTCAAGAAGTAAGGCGTAGTAGCCTTGAACAGCTGCGCAGGGCGATCCAGTATATCTATATCGGGTAGTTCCTGTGCACGTGGGGCCATCGGAATGGGAGGGGAAGATGTTGTTGACGTATGCGAAGTTCCTGTGCTATATCCAGGAATGACCTCTGCCCACTCATCATCGTTTACTATAGCAGTTGACGATGATTCTGCAGACTCGGAGGAAAAAGACGATCCAAGTCCTGATCGAACATTGAGTCAATCGATGCATTCATTGGGAGCTCGCGATTCGGAATCTCGAGCGTGAATACGCCCAAATTATCTTTCAATGCCACCGTTGGACGACGTCCAGTGGAAGCCTTTAAATCTCGTCAGTTCCCGTGAACTCTCTATAGTTGTCCCTCACCTCGATTTGTAACAACCAGTTGGCATTGGGCCTCTTCGTGAGCTTTTCGAGCAACTGCTCGGTCCACTCGCTATTGACGTCGTCTTCAATCCTCACCAGCAGCCGCCCATAAAATGAATTCACTACCCGCGCAATGGCGGGTATGAATAACGCTTTGTCAGGGTATACGCCCTTGACTGCGTTGTAAAACTGCAACCATTGCACATATGGCACAATTTTGTGCCCAAGTGTCTTTGTGAGGTTGTCGACACATTTTTGGACCACTCCTTTGGGCGAGTCCCATTTATCGCGTATATCCACCCGTATCTTCAAGGGACTGAGGCAGAAGTAACGCTCGTCAAACAAGTAAAGGCATGTTGTCGAAAATCCAGACTTACAGTTCTGCTGACATATTTCTCTATGTAGTTCTGCGGCGCGAGTTATGGGGGATCTTTCTTCTTACAAGGTTGGACAAGGAAATGAGACCTAACGATTCTGTTTTCTGCCTCTATTTCTGGCACAGGTACCTAATCAGTTTGAATGTTACCGGCCACGCCTCGGCGCGTCACCACTGGGAATTTTTACCTGGCATTTCAATTATACGCTGATCAATTGGATTCCCATACCCCTTCACCCTTCAACATGTACATGCTGAAGGATAGAGAGCTGGGCGGCGGTATGTCTCTTAAAAATAACTTGGGACGCCTTCAACGCCATTAATCTTACTTTTGGCTCTGCAGAAGCTAGGAGTGCCGCTCGGCTTAAGTGCGACAACACCAAATTTCGATGACGACTCTGCATAAACCATTCCTGCTATTGGACACGACCTTCAACCTGTCTTTCATTGCCACGGACGCCGAGCGTCCCCAACCCTTCTTGGACTCCTTTTGAGTGGACGCCCATTTCTTCTGAACTGTCCAAATGACCTTTGGATGACCCTGTACCCTGTGGTGCTGCGCATTTTCAACGTGTAAGTCGACGCTGGTGCTATCTACCCCAGATTGACGGTCAAGGAAATTTACTTGGCTCCATCATTCAATATCAACCGTTTATGAACTTTTTTCTTTGGTTGGGACTTTAGAAATCGTATTAAAGCAACCTGAGTTCACTGTTGGAAAAGCACCTTCATTTGCAAACTTCACACTCGATCAACAACCAAAATGCCCAGAAAACCCGCTTTCACTCCCAAGCCCCTGTTGAGAAACTCCCTCTCGCTGTTCGCAAAGACCGTCAGTATCTCTTGCTTTTCGAAAATTTAAAGAGCTTTTGCTAAATTTATGCCTTTAGTCCGTGACAAATATGAATCCAAAAGGACGACTATGAGAGTGACATCAACGATATTCTTGGTTTCGCTCTCGCCATCAACATCGACGTCAATGCCGTCTGGGCCTATGGTGAATCCTTGTCCGCAGAACAGGCTGGCCGCACCTTCACCGGGTATGACTTCAGAATTTTTATCCAATCTTATTGATTATTGAATGTAAATTTGACAACCTCAGCTATATCGACGGGTTCATTAACGGAATCAAGGCCTTCGTCGACAAATACGGCGACCTTGGTAAAGAATATTTCCAGAACGCCGTCTCGGAAGCCCAACTCACCGTCACCGTCAACGAGCTTGGAGACGACGTAAGATTTCTCTTCGATATGCTTTTTTGACTCTGACTGAATAGTCTGCCTATAACAGGCCCCTACTATTGATGCTGACGTGAAAGACGGGGTGTTCCGCATTCTTTTTCAACCAGAGCCGCCTTGGCTACAACCAAAGCCGGCTCAGCGATGAGATCGGTCCAGCCATTGACAACGCCCCGCATGAGGGGTTTGGGCTATTCGCCCAGCATTCGATTAATACTTCCTACCAGGAAGAGATCGAGGAAGTCCAAGAGGACATCGGCAAAATCATTAACATGTCCGACGTGGTTCTCGAACCTAACTTCGAGGAGAACTACGCGGCGCTGTTGGAGAAGAAGGAAGACAAGGACTGGCAGAAGAAGTTTGGTGAAGTTACTTTGCTCTACTTCAAGTATGTCTGCTTTTTCTCACTGATTGAGCATGCTTCTGACTGAACGGAAATGAAGGAATCTCAAAGATCAGTTGACCAGCCAAGGCTTTGATAAAGATGACATGCTCCAGGAGGGTTTGGCTGAGACCCTTGCATCGAAAACCTTCAAGATCCGCATCGTCGAGAAGACCAAGAACGGCTCTGCCAATGAAATCGTTCTTGAAGATGGTGTTTGCTACATTCAGGTAAGATTCTTTGAATCAATCGATGACTTTGACTCGAACCTTTCCGTAGACCTACCCTGCCCGCTGGTACTACAACTTGTCCCAGGTTGGCAGCGGCCTTGTTGATATGTTGTAATCTGCCTGGCCAAAGGACATACAAGAAAGTTCTTTTAATTAGAACGACTGGACCTGTTTATACCTTGTAAAAGAACATTGTTTTTATATAAATCCTCTATGTACTTGTGTTGTTACAAGTGTAGAAAGAGCGTCAGCTGATATTTTTCTTGATAAATTCTCATCTCTGGGACACACTGAGAAGTTTTCAACGGAGCATACAATCACAACTTTGTTGCATAACATTTTTCGAAGAAATACTCAGCAATTATATTGAGCATATGTAACCACTGCCACCTGGAGATATGGTAGTTCATGTCGTTCCAAAAATTGTCGTTGGAGAGATCTTTCGAACAAATGGGAGTCCCTATAAAGAACATTAGATTATTTGAGAGCTATAATACTTTTCTGTATAAAACACTGTGAGCGTACAGAAAGGTAAAGATAAGCGTCCGAATGCTCACCGTTAAATAGCTTGAAGCGTATTGCATAGTGAGTAAATGCTTTGGAAAGTTCATATTACATTGCTGCTGTTCCACAGATTTAATACGCCCGGAGAACGCAAGCGCACACAAGGTTGGCCTACAACGGCTGGAGCGGCCGTCATTCAGTTGGCACTGAGTTCAATTTTTCCTCCGAGTTCCTTCCATATTTTCAACATATTGACCTTTGCAAGATCACCCGTTGCCGGCATCTGCTTCCCCCAATCGCCGACCCAACGGGATGGAAGGCAAACTTTCCATCCCGGCCAGCCAAAATCATCATAATATCCTTGTTCATCTTGGTTGGGGCCAAAGCGCAGTCTTTTATGAGCATTGAGTGCCCGTACCCCGTCGGATGACCAGCGACTTCAATGAATATACGCGTTGGCTTGGTGGACCCGGACTTGGTGGATATTGGACGCACAACAGTCATTGAGCGAACCCAGCTGGCCCTTTGACTTATGAGGAAGGCTGCAACGAAGCCACCTATTCCGACATGGAATGCGGCGAAAGCCATACGCGTCCAGAGTGGTTTCGTCGGGGTTTCTGGAGTCGACTCGTCCGCCTTTTTTCGGCTTCACTTTCTCCGAATGGGTTATGGTATAGTTGACCACCCTCCAGACACTCGTATACCATGTTTCCCCTGCATTTACAAAGCCTTAGCGCGGTATCCAGTTTGTGACAAAAGAGGTACGAACATGTACATGACATCGAATGAGAGAATTACGAGTGCCCATCTCGCGATGAAAGATGGCCTTCCTTGGAACAGTGGATAAGCATTTGTCTTTGGTATTGGGACTACAGGAGCTTTGCGGATTTTCCACAGATACGACGCGGCGGTGAGGGGGTTAAATTTGAAGATAGACGACATGAAGAAAATAAGAACAGGCGCGTCCAGCCAGTGTCACTCTGTGTTGACAACGTTGATGGTCATGGGGGCAGTCACGCGTTTTGCCCTTTTGATGCCAACGTCGCTCAAGAGTCAAGCCACTGAGGCTCATTAACTCTTGTTTTCTGAACTATGGACCCTGTCAAGCTAACTCTTCCTACAGAACTTCTTCAGGAGATACTCAGCTGCGTGAGTTCACGACTTTCATGGCTCTCCATTCTCATTACACAGTCCCTCTCTGATTTACATTGTCAGTCATGAAATTCGTCGTTTCAACCCTGTTTCGCCGCAAGAGAGGGTTCTCAGTGCAATGACTGCTTTAAAGGTTGCAAAATTTGTCCTGTACATTCCTACATGCGATTCTTCTTCGCCTAGATTCAGCAACCTTGCCGATCTTCAGGAAATCTGCATTCAGTGGGGAATGGGGAATTGGAGAGATATACTCATAAGCAGCCTTCCAACCAAACTCGCTAAGCTTCTTTCACGCTCTCTGAGTCTAAAACGCTTGGAAATTGGATGTAGAAGGTTCCTTTAAGGCGTTTTTTCAAGAAACCAATGGGCTCCTTAATATGGCGTGTCTTTCTCTCGAGCATCTCGGCCTCAGTGGTGTAGTGTTCTCCAAGGAAGAGTTTCGCGCCATCTCCCCTCACATTAAAACTTTAAAATCGCTCGCTTTGTACAACATCCCCGTCTGCTGTCCAGAAACGACGGCACTTGAGACCTGTGGGATGCTTTCCATCAGGAGAGGATTTATTATCGCAACTGATGAGGTCGGACAATCCCTAGTCATACAGTGGACTTGAACGCCTCAAGATGTTTTTTTGGACGAATTATCCTGCCAGTCGAGTTCCCGACATAACGAAATTCCTAAACGAAATTCTTCCGTTGCACGGTAACTCACTTCTTGAACTAGACCTTTCAAAGGCATACAAATCTTACGAACATCAATGGGCACACCCGTTTCCGGAAGAAGCTACCAAACTCTTGCCGTTATTCTTTCAATTGCGATATAATTGCGATATTTCGGTGTCTTTCTGTCAACGCACAACATCGAAGACTACAAGTCGTTGGTGGCGATTCTGGTATGTAGGTTCAAAATCTCTTGTTCTTGTCTCACTAGTGCCAATACAGATACTGTTTGCGACAGGATTCGCTTTTGGCTTTGTGCCAAAGAAGTTTACCGAAACTAAAAGGCTGTCAATCTGCATGTCTGCACATGACGGCTTTTGGAGATATCGACGATACTTTGTTCATCGTAAATCATGGAACATCTCCCCGATGACTTCTTCCTTCATGCATACGTGACTATAGGAGTAAAACCCTTTCTGCTACATCTTTTCAAATCATAGTTGATGGCCTCATATATTCCTCACAAACTTGGTAATTCTTGTGTCTTTGCTTACCAGGTTATAGATACGGATATATGATGGTATCTTCTTATTTAAAAAGATACTCTGGACGATACAAGATATTTAACCGTACGGCAAAAGGAACCTTCCGCCCGCCCTGTGTGCATACAAAACTAAATTTGGAACACTGAGGCTGTGTAGCGGCATGATTTGATCTTCACACCTGACTGGAACAACGTTGACTAGCCATAGGCGACTTCGAGATGATCATGCTTGTACGCCAAATTCACACCCCTCTTCCCTCTGGATGAACTTGCCAGCTCTGAGTCCAAACTTCAGATGTACGCAGACGATCTACTGACTGAATTGCCTTGACAAGGCCGGGCCCTGAGCCAACTTGGAGCCAACCTTGAACGAACCTGGGCGCGGTTGTTATACTTCTGTTTTAACAGTCAATATCCGCAGGAACAGGAAGAAGACTGTCCACATCGCTGAGTTGCATCAGGTGATAGAATTCGGAGGAATTCGCTCACGCTACTTCTCTTGTATTTCTCACTAGGGGTATTCAGCTAAAAGCTTAGGCTCATCATAACATTCTCACGACCGTGTCAAAAGGTTGCTACATAAAAGAAAGTCTGCGCTCAACTGTATGTCCTGCAGACCGCTACACTGATAGCTCTATATTCACTTGGAAAACATGGAGTTCCACTCAAAGGCTGGGGATCCAGCATCAATACCAGATGATTTGACAGTTCCTCAATTCATACTGGACACTCATCATGAAACACGCCCCGAACGTCCCAAGGGCGTGCCGTGGCTTGTGGCCGACAAATCTGGGAACGAGATTGGGCTGAATGAGGTTGGCATCTTACTTTCAGGTTGAGTGCACGACTCATACCAGCTGTGACAGATCCACAAGCGTACGAACGGCCTTGCTGTCAGACTCCGCGACGAGTATCATATAAGTGAGCTTCATCGGGTAAATCTGCCTTCAGTCATCTTATAACTTTCCCATCGTAGTTCAAAACGACGTCGGTATGTTCTCATGGTTCTGCCTTTGATAATGCTGAACTTTGTATCTATCAAGTTTTAATCTTTAGCGGCAATCACATAGGTTGTGCTCTGTATGCCATGTAGCCAAAATTATCGGCTCATTGGAACCGATTTTAGATTATCCGATATGCGTCTGGGCCATTCATCGGCTTCTTGGGATCGTAACGTGCGTACCTTCAAATGAATCTCGCTCGTACATAGCTCAAACGAAGTATAGGCCATGTAACCCCTCGTATACAGTCCCCGAACTTACTCAAGCTATCAAACACTCGAAGTCGACACTAATAATCACACATTCCGATGGCCTGGAAGTTGTAACCGCCGCCGCGCGTCAGATGGGTATTCCGGCATGGCGCGTGCTCGTCCTGCAAGATCAGGATGGACACTCTCGTTCTCTAAGACCAGGCTTTGAGGAATACAAGACTGTTGAAGCTCTTATTCAGCAAGGGCTCTCTGAGTGGAGAGACGGTACCAGGGAGAAAGCTTGAGAAAGGGGAATCCAAAAGACTGATAGCGTTTTATAGCTCGTCTAGCGGCACTACAGGCCCACCCAAGGTATCTTCCTTTATGTATATCGCTCTCCTCAGCATCTACTCAATATCTATGGCGACTGCACAAGATGGTCAAGATATCTCATTACGCATTCGTTGCAAATATTATCATCACTTCGGCGGCGAGCATCATAGGACCCTCATCTCCCAGGTTCGTTCCAGGAGATCGCTGCCTTGCTGTTTTACCTTTTTATCGTAAGTGACAACACGACCGATGCTCAATTTCTGGGCATTCTGAAAGTAACGATGATCGATAGACATCTTCGGGCTCTTCTGCGTTGTGAGTTATTTTTAACGCTTGAACAACGCTCGACGTTTACTCGAATCTTAGCTCCATTTCAACTTCTTCGCGGCAGTGAGCAATCCATTTGTGAAGACTAAACTTACCCTAACGTTTTGGCTACTTGGAGATATCCGTCGTGGTGGTGCCTAAATTCAAATTTACAGAAATGCTCCGCAGCATCGACAGATACAAGATTAATACCCTCATTCTTGTTCCACCTCAGCTAGTACTTCTTGTCAAGGTGTGGCTTTGATGAAGTTTCTGACGATTGATCACAACTGAAGCACGGTTTTATACTAGGAACCGATCGTCAAGAAATACGACTTATCTCATGTCAGAATAGTCCTTAGTGGAGCTGCTCCTTTGCCTCGTGAGATTTTCTGGACCGCTTAATATTCGAATCAGCTCTGAAAATAACGACAGCGGAAGTGTACTATCAACTCATCAAGCTGCTGCCCCAGGCGTATATTTGCCAGGGTTATGGTCCGTGATTTCTTTACGCAATTATGAGTGATATAATTCACAATACATATATTTTATTTTGGCAATGTAGGCTCGACAGAAACATCGGGGGCCATCTCAATGCCTCCCTTGGAGCCAAAACATTCGCGTCTCAACTCCAGCGGAGTCTTGGCTCCAGGAGTTCGTGCCCGAGTTGTCAAGCCTGACGGCACCTTGGCGGGCTACGACGAGGAAGGCGAACTGCAAATCAGAACACCAGCCATTGCAACGGGATATCTGAACGACGAGACAGCGTATGTCGTGCTTTTTGAGTTCCCGAGACTTGATCAATTTCTGAAGCTCCGACTCTCTCTAGAACACGCGAAACTTTTCTGAGTGACTCGTAAGTCTTCATGGTTATACCGCAGCTCTGGCAGAGAATATACTGTAAGGATCACGATTGCTTCAGGTGGCTGAGAACCGGAGATCTGGTGAAGATAGATAGGAATGAAGAAATTATAGTTGTTGATCGGATTAAGGCGAGAAACATCTTTTGTAAAGAACAGTCATCCTCTAAATTCTAAATACTTTCCTCTGAACAGGAAATGATCAAAGTATGTAACACCCTGCTGAATCACTTCCTCACTAACGAGCACTCGTTAATAGGTGCGTGGGTTTCAAGTCGCGCCAGTCGAACTAGAGGGCTGCATTCTGGACCATTCTCTCGTCGCAGACGTCTGCGTTATCGGCGTGCCTCATCCTTACAGCGGTGAAGTTCCTCTCGCATTTGTCACTCTTTCCCCAGAAGGCCGTGTCATTCCCGAGGCAGATCTGAAGGCCTCCATTCGCAAGGTCCGTCGCTTTCTTTCCCATTGCTTTGCAAGTGCCAACTACTCACTCGTTTACTCTCCATTTTTTTTTGCAGCATGTTGCCGAGAACAAAGCACCGTTCAAGCACCTACACTATGTCGAGATAATCGAATCGATTCCGAAGACTCCGAGTGGTAAACTTCTCAGGCGCGAGCTGCGTGAGAGAGGCAGGAATTTAGTCATAGCATCTGTGAAGCTCTAGGCAATGGACGTTTTATATTTACATATGTGTTATCCCAGCTTTAATATGCACCCGACTCCCAAGGCCGTGATGAGTTATCGTGAGCTCAAGGAGATCGGTATCGTTACATGTGGGATCCAAGCTGATCTCGGAATCTGAAAGCTCGACAACGCGTAGGGCTATGTTTTTGTCTATACAAACCGGTGTTTTATCATCATTGAGAAGCCAATTAGTTAAAACCTTCAAATTGTGTCGTATTGAGCGGCCGTCTCTCTAGATGATGTGGCCACCCACAGCATGACCCTGCTGATCCCCGAAGATAGTTGGTATAGATGCCCAGAAAGAGTTGTCCCATTTGATATAAAAATTGTGATATTCAGTGATTGAAGGCCAGGGAGGAACGGTTCCCCAGATTTGTGCGACACAACATATGGACTATTTGGGTTGGTGAATAGGCTAAAAACATCGAGGGGATTAGTATGCCCGTTGGCTGGACAGGAATATGCAGTTCACAGAGGTGTGGCATATTTTGTAACAACTTGGCAAGTACTGCAGAGCTGTAATCAACGTCGATAGGAGATAAGAAAGTTAACGAGCACGAAGAGCGCATTAAAAGCACTATAGTGCACTCTCAGACGGAGTTCGAACCCGTCAAATCACCGTATACATCTTCAAGTCGTAGTGGGGTCAATTCTAGAAACGAGAAAGCACCAAAAAAAAATCGAGGTTCGGTCCTTCAAACCCTGTAAAAACAAGTGAGCGGAGCCCATGTCATACAATGGGCTTAGCGTCTGCTGAAATTAGTATTTTTCCTCTGAGTCAAGGACATCATGGACTTTATAATCCGTCAATAGTGCAAAAGGGCCACACACTCTGCGAGGCGGTTAAAATCATAAAATCTTGCTTTAGCAACACAATTCCAGTTGATGTCCAACAAGCCGAACCGAAGTCCATGACTTTCAACGAAAGAAGGTTGGGGTTTTATGTTTATGCGACTGAACACTGGCGGAGTGCAGGAATTTGATATAATGCAAATTTTGACAACAAAGTTGTCTGTGGATGATAAGTGCGCCATATAAGTCTCCGCAGAAATATGGAAACAACTGGACTGGGCAAAAGAAGACCAAGTCCCTCTAGCGGCTGGAGTAGCGATTTATCACGGCAGCCACGGCACAGAGTGCTCCTTGGGGGTTTACTGCTGAAAGTGGGAGTTGACCAGACCTACTGAGCCATTCCTGAGCCACATCTCGATAGACTCAGCTCTCTGGACTTCGCTGAATATCGATGCCGATATGGGACCAAAGCCGCGGTGATGACTATGCTATACCACGCCAGGATTGGCACACCGCTCCAAGAATCAAAGGAGAGAGATGAGTGTCTGCCTGACGGACATCACAAAGGCCATCCCTAAAATCTTACCCAACATAGGTTTTGAAAATAGTGAATACCGCCTCCAGTGGGAGGCAACGAGTGATTGGGACATGCCAACTGTTTATCAGTGAGCGTAGCTCGCGCTTTTGTCGCAACATTTCGTCAAGACTGTTTTTCGTAAGTGTTATCTTTGCCTCAAGCTCGATATGCTGTTGGCACGGGAGGCAGACTGCATCGTCTGGGCATTGACACACCCTAGATCAGTCACCATCAGGACTATCGCATAGTAGACAAGGTCCTATAATATGCAATTTATTCCAGGAGGAGAAAGTCGTCAAGGTGTCGTTTGGCAATGCGGGAGTAACTTTCAAGCTGATGAAAGAGATGAAAGAGCAATGAAAGAGATGAGGGAGAGCGCCGCCGCTTCTCGATTTTGGTTAAAATAGAAGTGATCACGTGCCAAACTATCTTAAACTTTTGCCCAGGTTTTGGCCCGCGACTCTTTTCAAGTGTCCATCACCGAAAATCACTGTGACATCCTCTCTACGGGACTGAGTTTACAGCCATCCTGACATTCTGCGATCACCTTGTTCCTCACAGTATTGCAGTTCTCAAATGTTGAAGACAGACACAATCTGAACCCACCTTCCACTCGTTCAACTCATTCGCGCGCGTCAGTACGTCTTGCCTACAAGTCTTTTTCAATCAAGGACCTCATCTGGACATGCAGCCTGAGTCAGAGAAAGACAATGTCGTGGTGTAACAGTTCTTCTAATGGTCCAAAGGATCGGGAGGACGCCGTCAACGCCTACAAAGTTTGCAAAGTGTCAGATGGGAAACCATGCCCTCCGTGTCAGCGGTACAACGATCTTGATGAACAAGTAGAAAAACTTTTGGCTCAGAAACGCAAGCTATTCACCGAGATAAATCGTCACCACGACCCCATCATCAGTCGACTTCCGCAGGAAATGGTGTCCAGAATATTCGAATGTTATGTTGAAGATGATTTCCGAGTTATTGAAGACCAAGAAGATGAGCAAGACGCCTCCCCTACGTCCTCTCCATTAACTCTAGGAGCGGTATGTCAAACTTGGCGTCATATAGCATGGTCGTCGCCTCCACTCTGGACACATATCCGAGTAACACTGGATAGCCCTGCTGATCGAATCAAAGAGCTAGAGGTCATCCAGGAATGGCTCACCAGGTCTGGGCAACTCCCTTTGTCACTCTTCATAACGTGCAAGGCCACCTACGATACTTCTGCAGCAAACCTCCCAGGAGTATACTATGGCCTCATTTCGATAGTGAACCAATATTCGCACCGCTGGGAGAATCTTCGCCTGGCGTGCTCATCGCCCGGACTCTGTCGACTTGTTCTTGGAAACTCTCGGGACGCGCCCATCCTTCGCACATTATGTCTAGAAAATCCTGACTACTCAGGCGAAATAGATGAACTTTATTTCAGGATGGGAGGTGTAAAGCCTCGACCTTCTCATGTTCGGCTGAGATGGGTTCTTCCGAGGTCGCTGGACATTGATTGGAGTCATGTTACCAGGATAAGCATGTTTGAAACCACAATCGGGTTAGACGAGTGTGTCGAGCTATTACGACAGGTCCCGCTATTAGTGGACTGCAAGTTTAACTCCGTCGATTTTATGGTGCCCACAAGGGGATTCTCTCTGCCTGCCAATCCAGCCATTGTACACCATGCCCTTAACACCCTCAAAATTGAGTATTACTCCGGAGAATCCACCGAACTTCTTCTCGGCAGCTTCATCTTTCCCGCTTTGACAAATCTCACGCTCGACGGAATGGACGACTCCACAAATTTGCAAAGCATCTTGGCTCTTATTGAGAGATCTTCCGCACGGCTAACAACTTTGACTACCAATGTTGTCTTTTACAACTATGATAGTCTAATCGAAGTTCTGGCTAGGACCCCGTTCCTCTGCGAACTAAATCTTTCATCGGGTCTCACTGTAAATGACGCAAATAAGCTCTTTCGCCTACTCGCAAAGACCTCTTCAGCGGCCAAGGGCAGCTCCCAACCACCACTCCTTCCTGAGCTACGGTCCATCAGTTATGACGGTCGCATTTCATGGGATGCCTCATTTTGGGCTCTTATTCCATCTTTGATAATCGAACCAGATTATGGAAGCTGCGGTTCAGAATTTCGGCGTCTCAGTCATTTAGAAATCGATGACTTGCCTTCATGCATGGAGACGCCAATATGTGCCGACAAAAATGTCGTTATACGTATCCTCGATCTTTCAAGGTCGGGGACGAGTGTTCATCTCACGCAGTCTGGTGTGGATATACTCAAGAAATCGATGTTTCATCATGGTATTAACGCACTAGAAGATAAACCAGTGTAGCTGTGAACAAGGTAGGCAGGTTACTTCCCAAAAAATCGTCGATATTACTTGCCTCATATGGAAATCGTTACAATCGATCACGGTGAATATATGTAGAATCAGTGCTTAAGCTACAAGGAATGCTGAATTGGTATATTTTGGTCAAGATCATGGGGGCTTGAGTCACTGTGCCAGCGTTCAAGTTGAATGTCTCGTCAAGTTCAAGGCAGGCTGATGAAGGCAACTCCAGGCACAACTTTGAAGGAAGACTTTGGTAAAAACATGAAGCAGAAGGAGAAAAGAGGGTCAACCATTTCTCCACACACATACACAAATACATTTTTATATTTTGATTTTGTAAAAACAGCTTTGTACAATGAGCACAAAATGAAACCGACGACCAGCCGGAGAGGTCAGAGAAGTGGGAGAAGGGAGAGAGGAATGAGAGGGGGAATGGACAGGGCAGGAAAATAAATCAAGCTGAGGCTTAAACCAAAATTAATTGATTTTGATGAGCTCGACTTCGAATTTGAGCGTCGAGTTGGGAGGGATGATAGGTGGGTATCCGCCAGCGCCATAAGCCTAAAAAGTTAGAATAAACCAAACAAACAATGACGTATGCATATGAATCAGCGCCAATAATTCGATCAAATCAATCAATTGACAAGATAAAAAAAATTGAAATTAAAACACGCACGTAATCTGGGGAGACAGTGAGGATGGCTTTTTGGCCGAGAGACAGTTGGGGGACACCTAAATGTATGCGCGTTTCGTTAGAGAAAAGAGGTGGATAGAGGGGTAGAGGGGAAGACTGACCCTCGTCCCATCCCTTGATCACGCTACCGACGCCAATTTTGGTGACCAGTGGGCTGTTACTGAATTGATTGAAGTTCAAGGAGCAATGAAAAGTGAATGCAATATAGGAAAGCATGGAACAAAGAAACCAATCAGTCATCCTACTCCGAAACACGGCTTGAAGATCTCTAAAACTCACCGATCCCTGCTCGAGTCGAACTTCTTGCCGTCGAGGAAAGTACCGACGTAGTGAATGGCGACTTTATCTTTTACAAGTTAAGAACGCGAGTCAGTTATCATGTAACAATTGGATATGGAAAGGAGGGTCACATACCACCTTTCTTCGGGAAGTTAACGCCATCTCCGGGGCTAATCTTTGTAATTTCGACACCCTGCACAGAACGAGGACCGTTAGCAACACTGCGCACCGACGTCCATCGATTCCCTAGACGAGCGCCAATTCGTGCACCAGAGGCAGAAGACGCAAGGAGTCGCGAGTACATTTTGGAGTGGTATGAGGGGGATGCAAGAGGTCACGGTGTACGGGTGAAGAAAGAACGCAGAAATTGCCCGACACGCGTTCAATCCCATCCAATCGTCACGCCATTCCCCAACAACATCAAATCCTTCCCCAGAAAATATAACGCGACCCTGCACACAGACCGACACGAACGCAAAAACGAGAAAAGAAGGTGTACATACCATGTTAAAGAAATAAGGATAAAGGAAAAGAAGAAGTCTTAGGGATAGATAGAAAAGGGGGAGATGGATACAAGTCCAGGTAAAGACGACGAGAGATTAGATTTATAGCTTCCCCACCGGATACGGGCGGCGGAGTGCGGATCAAGATCCGATAAGCCAATACGATGACGGTGATTAGACTCGATTAGATCTGATCAAAGCGATTCAGAATTTCAGACTGAGAAAAGGGGTCTCTGGCACCGCGGTAGGTAGCGTACCGTATAAGTCGACCTTCGATCTACCCCCGTCCCCCAGATCACAGATTATCGCCAGATAATAGAGTAACGCAATTTATCCTCATCCAGATATCCTCAACATACGGAAGGTCAGAGAATCAGGAGCTCGAATTCCCCTGCCCTGCAAGTTGCTATATCCAGCCAGGCTGTGCAAAAATGCACCGGCGGAGTGCTCGAATGAGAAAGTATTCTACTTGAACATTCGTAATTTGACATCTACACATGTCAGAAGTCAGAACAAGCTAACAGAGGAAGAAGGAAGGAAGACAGAATTCTCCGATGGTGGGGTGAACTAGAAGGCGCAGTCATGTCGAGACAACCTTAATTGCACGAAGTCCACCATCGATAAGAGAGTTGGCATCGTGTCATGAGAGAGAGCCAATAGCATACATTCTCCTCAATTTATCGGCATCTAAAACTCGATGCATATGCCTGAACCATTAGACAGTCTGGTACTCTGGCAGAAGCAAAAATCAGTCAAAAAATAAGTGCAATTCAAACGCCCAACAATCGGCTCACCATCCAAGGACAATCTCAATGGGCTATAATTACACCGACATCTCTCGCAGCTTAATTAACCTCGTATAAGGACACACCCACCCACTCACCATAAATGTAAGGTTAAAAAGGTTAAAGGGAGATAGACTCCTGAGAAAACTTGGTTTATACTTAGACGCCCACCGGTAGTCCATGACGCAAGATAGAACTTAACGTCAACTTAAGATCCGAGAGTCCGAGTCCCAGGCCTACGGCACGATGGTCTGGCGCACTTTACATCAACATGCATGCCAAGACATTAAAATCCAACACAAGAATCTTCCCTTTCAAAGATATAACAGTATCTCACAGATGGTCCCACTACCAGTCTGCCCTCCCTTGAAAAAAGATTCTTGAATTGCGAATCGGAATTGCGATAAGAATATAAAACCGAAAAAAGAACCAAGAATAACCCGAAAATTTGTTAACAATCATATTTCGCTCTCCCCTCTCGCAAGCTGCAGCCCGCTCGCGTTCATCGTGCCTATTATGTCCCAGCCATCCCAATGACACCGACCGTATCCCTAATCTTCGCAATCTCGCTCGGCGTGAGCGATCCTTTCGCAGCACACAAGAAATCCTCAAACGCAAGATGCACATCCGCGTCCGTCTTAAATTCGCTCCTATGCAGGAAGAAAATTGCAAAGGTTATCACCAGCAAAACGGCCAAGAGAAATAGAGAGAGAAAGAAAAAACTCACTTCAAAAACGCATAAAACCTCTCCCAGAACTGGGGGTCCGCAACCGTCTCATGGAACGTCGACAGCATCTCCATCGTGTTCGAGCCGGGACTGCTGGGCAGCACACCAGAGTCAACATCGAGGGTCAGCATAATGTCCTTCTGGCTCCTCTCCTGCGCGGGACTGGTCCCTCCGAGGGCGAGGGCGAGAGCACGACGCTGGGGATGCGTCGGTGTCCTCCTCCTCCCCCGGACTTGGCCGGCGTGGATAGCGAGCCGGAGCCGGAGCCAAACGAGAACGGCTTGTTAGGGAGTTGATGTATTGTCTGCCATCGTCGCTACTTTCTCTTTCCTTGTCGCTGATTCTGTTCCTTTCGCAGGCGGCGCACTAGGATCCCAATTAACACCGGGCTTGCACACCAAATTCACCGTATCCCCGTCTTTAATCGTATACTCCCTCAACAACTTGTTGTCCGCGAGCGCTTTGCCTTTCAACAATAACCTCTGGGCGTCGGCGGGTGGGGCGGATGGCTGCGCTGCTAGGAGGAGCTTGATCGAGGCGATGGTGTCCGTGGGGTGCACGGGGAACGATACCGCGAAGGGGGGGCTTGAGGGATTTAAATGTGAGTGAGATCGAGGCTGTGTGGTGTTAGGGGTAGCCGTTAGTAAGTATGGTTGGCTGTTTGAAGAAGGATCGAAAGGAAGCTGGCATGGAAATGGAAATTATGTGCTTTAATGGGAATTACGAATATACACATGTATAATGCACACAGGCATGAATGCGAGTATACAAGCACAGGTGCATTTGTGAGGTTATAGTTGACAGCTTACCTGATGAAGATGAGGATGATTCCACGCGAGGTTTACGCGCCGGAGGCGGAGGAACGGGGATCTGTGAAGAGAGGCGATTCAGTCAGTCAGTCGGGTATTTATCAGAAGTAACGAGGATGCAAGTACAAAGAACAGACTACAACAAGCACAAGAAGACAGAAGACGCAAATGAAATAAGAAGAGACGAAACAAAGTGATCAGGAAAATTAAAAAAACAAAACAAGAGCCGGAGGGAGTATCCCAGGACCCAAGACAGATTTCAGACCCAGCCCAAAGACAAGGGAGGACAGCCCGTCCGTTGCTACACTGCCTTGATGGTACTCACACACACAAGCGTACACGCGCACAGGAAATAGCAGCAAAAAGAAAGAAAGAAACTAACCGGCAACACAGGGACACGCTTGAGAGACTGCTGAGGAGGCTGCTGATAATCGTCGGAATACGCGACGGGCTGTGTCGCCAGCGTGTTCAAGAACGTTCTTGCGAATGCTTTTTCTGCTTGCTCCGCCATTTTGTTTTTCCTTGGGTTCTTAGTTCTTGGTTACTTGGTCAGTAGTGAATACTTTGGAGGGCCGTCTCTGTGATTGCTAGAAAGTTCGGAGAGAAAGAGCGGTCGTATCCATTTCAATCATCTCATCCACGGCCCGCCGCGGCCGTCGTCGTCATCGATCTGAACCTTCCTCAGCAACTTAGCATCACGTGCAATGCTAGTGGTCACGGTAACACCACGTCACAGCACACAGCGCGTCACCCGAGTCCAAGACTCTCCCGAAATCAACCTTAGAAAACCGTATTCAACTCATGGCGGTGCGTTTATTGCTTTCTTTTCCACAGATAACCCGACGACTTAATCTTCTACAATTAATAGTCAGGATTTGGCTGGGGCGGAGGTACATATCAGCTCCCTTTCGCGTTGAAATGGCGAGCAAAAATGCCCTGCTAAACTAACTTACACTTAGGCCGTTCGCGGTGCTTCACTTATTGGCAAGAGATCCAGAAAGTGCGTTGCGCATTGGCATAGGCCTGTGCTTGTTCTTGTTGCTAAAGAACGCCTCTGTCATGGTCGTGGTCGTTGTCACAGTGCTATTCCCAAGCGGACCATCCCGCCGAGTGCAAGCCCCAGGGCGCAGACTACCTAGAGTGCCTGGATAACCGCAAAGAGGTCCGTTTGCACTTGCCATTATTTTTATTGGAACCCGTTCTGACTTCTCCTTTTTCTATTCCTTCCATTGTACTCTCTATGATTGTGTTCTTGCTCTGTGCTCGGTCTTCCTATTGCCCGCGCACGTTGTGCTATCTACAACCACCTACCTTGCCTACCACACGCGGAAATTAACCATCCAACGACTGAACCATCTCTCGCCCTCGTTGAACCAAACGCACACCATCATTCGACCGACCCTGCTATACGAATCAAACGACCTTCATCTTCCTCAAACACCGTCTTCTGAAATCAACCCTTACGATCAACCTCGCTGCACCACACCCGCACCCTCACCTGCATCATCACACACCCACACCACCCACATCCGCACCCCTCAAACCCCCAAACTCCCAAAACCAACAAACACGCACGCACGCACAACAGATCAAACGCGCACAAACAATCGCCGACGAGTTCAACCGCCAGCAACAGCACCGCGCGCACGAGTTGCGCAAGGCGTCCGACATCGCCTCGGGCGGCGCTATCACCTACCTCGGGCTCATCCAGCGCGGCGCGGACGACGGCGGGAGTGGGAGTGGGAATGGGAATGGGAGTAGCGACAGTGGCGGTAGTTCTAAATAATGTGGTGCCTAGTGAGATGCGAACCGCGTTGAATGCATACATTTTCCTTTGCTTTGCTTTTCGTCAGTTTTCTTTCGGTTCTGAGATCGTATCTGCTGTCCGCGGATGTTCATGGCACTCTCTCATAATAATACTGTATTTCCGTCGGTCTCAGCAAATACTTCAACGCAACCACAGATGGCAGATGCAAAGCATACAACACCGACCCACTCAAAGCTATATATGTACTTACCCACTTCAATGCGCACTTGCTGCCTGCTGTTCACGAAGCGAATCAAATCGCATCCCATTCGTTCCCATTAGTACCCGGACATTATCGATACACAGATACAACTACAGCTAATAATACATTTTGTACTGGTACAACTAGAGCCACATTCACCTATACTATAGTATTCACACACGTCCGTCCATGGTTTGAAAATAAAAACCCAAAATTCAAGTTCGAAGGGTTCAACAAAAGGCGTCAAAAGATAGAACAGAAGAGATATCGAATCCGACGACACCGACTGGCCCATTTTTTTTTACAAAAAAAAAAAAAGCATAGCAGAACAAAACAAAGCACAGAACAGCATAGCACAACTTGGAGGAGGATGAGTAAGATTTTTGGATACCGGAGCCGAAAGCGGGAGGCCCTGTTGAAAGAGCAGAAGGAAAGAAGGACGGAAGGAAGGAAGGAACTTCAGAGAAAGGGAGAAAGAGGAGCATGTAGGAGTAGGACCAGGGTTAGAATTGGAGTGGCGACACCAGTTGGGCTCGAGCCAAATTTTGATGAGTACCAATGAAACGTCGGAATGGAGTGAGTGAGCGAGCTGAGTGCTGTCGATGTAAGTAAATGTCATAGGCCACGCATAGGCCTTTTTTTTTGTGCGAGTTGTTAACGGTCAACGATTAAAATGTCCTAAAAATCCTCCCGAATAGATGGTTTCAAAATCGACTCGGACACTTCTGAGAGAGTCTAAGTGACGAAGAGCTCCGCCTGCCACGGCACAGTCGCCACTCCAATCTGATACTCGGGCATCCTGAGAGGCTGTTGGCGTTGAGGTTGGTGTTGGTGTTCCAGCCTCGCTCCTCCGATTCCGATTCCAATGCCTGAATCGGGATAACCGGCACCCTTATGCTCGACCTCATACCCTGGCAAACTAGGCGGCAGACTCGGAGGTGACAGCGAGCCCGCGCCCGACTCGGACATTCGCTTTTTACGCCCTCGTCTTCGTCGAACCGTGACGATTCATCCTTGTCGTCGCCGATGGTGAACACCGATCCGCGAGTCGGTGCTACGGCCGCGCTATTCCTCGAAAACGAAGACGAGGACGAGGACGAGGACGAGGAGCCAGCCTGAGGCGCCTGCGGCATGACGATCATAACCGCGATCTGCAGTGCCTCGGGCGGGCCAAGCTTCTCGTCGTCTTTTCTGTTGTTATTATTGCTGCGGCGTGTGTGGCGGTGAAGTTGTGGGTTGTGGGGAGGATGATTGTGGCTGGGGTTCTGATGAGAGGGAAACGCGAGTGTAGGGTGCGGGCGGAGCCATGATGAGAGCGAGTGCGTGTCCGCGCGGGTGGGGGTCGCGTCTTGAGCTTGACGTCGTTTCATCCGGTTGCTGTTGCTGCTGCTGAGGTTGCTGTTGTTGTTGTTGTTGAGAAGGAGGAAGACGTGTTTGCGAGATGATGTTAGCATTAACATTGGGATTATAATCCTGGCTCGCTTGGACGTGACCCTGTATGGGAGAGTCTGTTCGTGTTGTTCCCAATTCTGATTCTGGAAGCGGCACTGGAGCCTGCGCCTCAACGTCAGGCTGTACTCCGGAGACGCGATGGCGCGCCTGGCTGTCATGGACACTTGCGCCGCCCTCCGGCGATTCTTTTATCGCAGTGGGACGTTGCCTGCACAACGCCACCGATAACGGCTGAAAATATGAAGGAAAAAGGAGAAAATAGGGAGGCGACGCGCACACGTGCACATATACAGAAAAGAAAAAGAAAAAAGAAGCAAGGGAAGGAATGAGCATACAATTCCACACAGACAAAATGGGAGAAACTCACAGTCATGTATCTCCACGCACCAATATCTTCAGAATAATATGGCACCTTCTCCGATTCCTTCCCATCCACATACATAATATTCCCGCCATATCCTGGCACGAACGACTTCTCATAAAGCTCGGGCAGCTTATACCTCACCCCTCCATAACCATCGCTCCCCAGTGCCGTCCACGGTACGGTACCCCTCCCCCACCCCCACCAACCCCATCAAGTCCAAACACCCCACCTGCTCGCTGACGGCCCGCTAAGAGACGCCTGCGCGAGCCGATCCCGCACGCCACGAACACGAGGAGGAGCACGACGAAGGTGATGAGGAAGCCGAAGAAGTAGTTCGCGCCGCGCTGCTGCAGGCCGCCGTCGTCCATCCCATCGGGGTTGGTGGGGTTTGGGCTCACGGAAGGTGTGGGTGTGGAGAAGGGGGTGTCAGAGCCGAGGGGGAGAACTCAAGATGGTCAAAGACATGGTGGTGTCGCTGTGCTCTCAGATGGGCGAATGGGCAGTCTTTAAGACCATGGACTAGCACGGTGGTTTCCAAGTGGGACTAGGATTTGTAGCAGGTTTAAACTGGTTACCACAACAAATGGGCTCTCAGAATTCTCGAGGTCAGACATCTTGGCCTTTTTGTCTCCGCCGCGTTCAAACTGATTCAGAAATAGTTTTCTCTTCTTCTTCTTCTGTGATGACTAAGCATTCTATGATGCAATGGCTTTGGTTCCGCTGCTATTTATAACACAGACGCATTGCAACAACATGTACGTATGTATACAGATCCAATAGACTTGGACTATATCCATGTCAACGCCGCTGTAAGTAATCACCGAAATCGATGAGAAATTAAGAGGCCGCGAAACGTCAACTTATCAGAAAGCAGTATAAGAATAACAAAAAAGAAACATGCGTATTTTTTTAAAAAGTATCATATATGAAAGAACCACATTCGAACAGCATTCCAGAAATTCTCTACAAAAAAGGAGGGAGATGACTGAGTATATCATTTTTCAAAAAGTCATAAGGAGGAAAGAAAATAGGAAGGAAATACGAATATTTTAAACAGTCCCTCCAGGCTCCTCCACTTCTCCTGCACATTGACACCACAAAACAGAAAATGGCAAAAAGGCTTCAAATCCCAATCCTAATAACCCCGGAACATCATCATCCGCTCTTCATCCTCGATCGCACAACCTTGTTCCGCAGTGCCTTCTCTTTAAGCTCGCTTTCCCGCTTCTCAAGGTCGACTTTCATGCGCTGCAAAAAAGGTAATCAGCAAATCAGCAACACACACCGCGATCATTGAAAAACAAATGAGGGAGAAGAAAACAACTCGCACATCGTCGTCATCACCAGCAACAGCATCATTCCCGTCCGACCACTTACTTTTCCTGCGCTCGATCGCCGCCTGTCCCTTGATCTTCAGTTCCCCAGCCGCACCAGCTCTAGGAGGGGACGAAGAAGCGCCCTCGTTAGAGCCCTCCTTATCGACGTCCATCTTAATATCATCGGCTGCGTCGTCGCCCCGTCCCTGCCTCCGGCGCGGTGCAGCAGGCGACCTCGACCTCGACCTTGACCTCGACTTGTTCACCGCCCGGCCGCCATATCGCCCGGGCCCGCCAGCACCAGAAGGCCTGCGAGGGCTGGGGCTCCGACGACGAGCACGCGGTGGCGGACCACCGCCACCACCCCTCCCGGCACCCTCACCCCTACCGGCGGCAGGCGAAGGCGACCTTGAATCCGACGGACTCCTCCGCCTCCTCCTCGCGGGCGGACTCATACTCCTCCTCCTGCGCGCGTACTTCCTCGGCGGCGATCTTGTCCGCGACCGCGATCGTGAGCGTGAGCGCGACCGGCTGCGTGAGTCCGACTTGGACGCCACCCTCCTGCGGCGCGCGGGCGGGCTGCGGCTGCTTCTGTCCTTAAAGCTCCTTCCTCCGCGCTCGCGGTCGCGCGGCGGTGGCGGCGGCGGCGGCGAGCGCTGTCTCCTGCGACTCGTGCCTGCGCCCGGGGGTGTATGCGGATGCGCTGGCGGCGGCGGCGGCGGCGGAGAGCGCGAGGTCGACGAGCGTCTTGGTGGCGTCGGGCGCCGGCGAGTGACCCGCCCCCGCCTCGTCTTCTGGGAGGTGGTGGCGGAGATCGCGAACGTGTGCGCGAGGGGGACCGGGACCGGGATCCAGAGCGAGAACGAGAACGAGAGCTTGCGTCACGCGAGGGGGAGCCACGGCGGGGTGGTGGTGATCGGTAGCGGCGCGGAGGCGGCGACCGCGAGCCTCCTCTGGGCGTGATGGATCTCGACCTTGACCTCGAGCGCCGACGGGGTGGTGGGGATCGCGACGAGAATCGACGGCGCCGGGGCTGGTGTAGATGTTAAATTTAAATTTAGCTTCAATGGAAAACAGGAAGGGCTCACACCACCGCCTGGGGGACCTCCGCTGGGTGGGCCGCCTCTGGTGCCCCATCCTGAGTCGCGGGGTCTGTCTCCGCCGCCGAGGCCGCCACCTCGACTATCGTCCCAGCCACGGCCGCCTCTCCCCGCCCTCTCCCGCGTCCCCCTCCTCCCCCTCCCACCAAATCCTCCATCTCCGCCTCCTCCAAATCCTCTCCCACCACCACCTCTCCCCGACTGCAACTCATCCAACCTCGCCCCCGCCCTGCGCTCCCCGACCTCAATCGCCCGGGAATCGCCCTCGCGCGCGCGCCGCATCTCCTCCTTCTTCTGCTCGACGAACGTGCGCGGCACGCCGGTCACCTCCTGCTGCGCGTCGAGGGAGGAGCTTCCAGAGGGACTCCATGAACGCGGGCGTGTCTTTTGTGAGGAAGCCGGTGAGGTTGATTTGCATCTTTTGGGGTCCGGGTTCTGGTAGATAGTAGCAATAAGCAAAGCGAAAGTGAAGTGAGCAGGAGTAGGCGAAGGTAATAAGCAGAAGCAGAAGTAAAGGATGACGCAAAGGGGAGGAGAATGAACGTGAGTTCCGAGAAGGAAGAGATAGATAGAGGATAGAGGGAGGGGATGGACGTACGGGCTGCTGTTCGTCTTCCAGGAGACCCATCGCGTACTCGACCACCACTTCATCTTCAAACCCAATGAGCTCCACGATCCGCTTGGCTATCCACGGTCTGATCACGCTCAAATTGACTTTTCTCATATCCACCTGTATAAGTTCAAGCAACAACAATATGGTTTGTGTTAGCACCCAAAGCAAATGTCCAGTTCAAATAAAATGGAAGGACCTTTTTTCAAACTCTGGAGGGAACTTCATGCTTTTCAACAACTTGACCTCCTTGTCAGAAAATCGTCGATCTTGGTCGGCAGAAGTGCCTTTGAAGAAGCCTGAAAATAAATGAAAAATGGGTCAGTGTTATGTTATGTGAGTATGTGCGGTTCGATTCTGTTTCATACCAGCGTCCGCCATGTTTTTGGAAGGGAAAAGGGAAAAGGGTGGAGAGGATGAGCTAGCTTGCTGGATCTGGTTGGGTTTTGTGACGTTCGCTTGCGGGGCGAGCTACGAAAAACCGTGGGAATTAAATTCTCTATTTAGCCCAGATAACCAGCACCCCTATTTTCGTCAGTCCTCTCAACTCTGCCTACCGATATCCTGGTGCTTAAGCGGACGACCAGGTGCGCAGACATTTGAGCACCTCGTAGTCCTTAGTGTATGCTTTGGAGGCGTATTCTGATGCAAAGCCCAATAATGTATGTAACTGATAGTAACGATTCCCAGGCCTACCCACAACTACCCTCAGCGCAGCAGCACGTTTCCTTTCTCAACTCTTACCACTAACCACTCGCAGCAACTAGGCCATATCCAACACAGAACAGCCCAAGTTACAACGATGACGAACTACCCCATAACCATCTTAGCCTACACGCGCGGCGTCCACTGGCAGACCAAGCTCCCCAAGCCATACCACTGGGCCCTATTCATCCGCACCAGCAACTCCACCAGCGCAGGCATAACACACCAACTGCACGGCATGCCCGGCGCATTCCACTACGACGGCCCCGAGCCCTCGTCCTCTACCGCCCCCGATCCCTTGCTCCTCGCGGCCAAACGCAACGAAGTCGACATTGGCAGCGTCCCACCCGAAAAGGTCGACCTCGTAGCCCAAATATGCAGCGCCATACCCATAGATCAGACAGAGGACCCGTCGGACTCGGAGAGCGGGTGGAACTGCCAGAGCTGGACGGTGTCAGTCGTGCAGGAGATGAAGAAGGAGGGGTTCGTGGATGAGTGGATTACGGAGGAGTATTTGCGCGGGTTCTTGAAGGAGATTTGAAGATGAAAAGAAAGAGAAATTCTGGTTACAATTTAATATGTAGGTATTTTCCATGTGTTGGAAATGGATCACCAACATTTCCGCATATGTAAGTGATCAGCACCAGCGCCTATTTAATATTATCTATGTACTATATATACTACATATCAACGCGCCAGTTCCTTTAATTTAACAAACTCCTCATCCCCAGTTGCCTTACAAAGCTTATAGAACATTGAATTTTCATTCATAATCAACTTCCCGGGCCTAAAGATTTTGCGCATAGAATTCAACAACTTTAAGAAAACAAAATGAAAACGCGCATTTTCTTACCTGTCAAACTCCACAATCTGACCTTGGTCCATCACCATTATCTGTAAGAGTTATTCAGAATACTTGGTCATTGGAGTTGAACAGGAGGAAGTCGTACGTACCCGGTCGTAATCAATGACTGTCCGCAATCGATGTGCGATGGTCAATATGGTGCTATCAGCGAATTCTCTAAAGCACGTAGAGACAAATATGAATAACAAGCAACAAAGCGTTTTGCAACGATAAGGAAAGACAAGACAACTTACTCTCGAATGGTCTTGCTTATGATTTCATCCGTGGCATAGTCAACACTGACCATGAGCAGTACCAAGTTGAGTATTAAAGAAAGAACTAAAGGAGACGCTTAAGAAATCAAGTCATCACATACCTAGCAGTCGCCTTGAAAGTTATAATCAAAGTGTCAGCCACTGACCACTTTAAGAGATGAAATTCTTCAGCAGCTTACTTCATCCATAAGGAGAACTTTCGACCTGCGAAGCAGAGCGCGTGCCAAACACAGAAGCTGTTTTTCCCTAGATGGTACGTAAAACAGCGCTTGTCAGGATTCAAATTGCGATGGTCAATTAAAAATTGCTTTAAGCGCAGCCTACTTACCCAGTAGAGAAATTATCTCCAAGCTCAGACACAGGCGTGTCCAGATTGGCGAAAACATCCCGGGGAGAAACACCATTGGCATCATGCTCAGGCTCGTCGTGATTTGATATTGTTGCTCCTGGGGGACGTAGTAAATTGACTCTCTGCAGAGCCGCGAACTACGGTAAGAAACACAACATCCGTTGAAGGGGTCAGAGTGCCATCTCGATGATGTGTGTCAAATAAGTCACGCACAATCTCTGCATCGTCGTAGTCTCCGAATATATCAAGCGTACTGCGCAGCGTTCCGCTCAAAAGTACAGGGTCCTCTGCAAAACAGAGGGGGGAAAGACAAGTCGTCAATCAATCAATATCAACACCGTGAAAAGTGGTGTAAGTAACATACGAGGAACAATCGTCAGCCGTCTCCTAAGGTCTGTCAGGCCAATCGTAGAGATGTCGACGCCATCTATCAATATTCTGCCTTCTCGCGCCTCAACAAAGCGCATGAGCGCTAGGCTAAGGGAGCTCTTCCCCGAACCGGTCCTTCCGATGATTCCGACCTAAACAGAAATGGTCAATACATTGGAGGCTATTCTATTTACTTTATAGAATTTACTTTTTCACCAGGTTTAACATCGAACGTCAGACCGTGCAGCACATCGGGCAGCTCAGGCTTCGATTTTAAAGAAAGAAGGAAAAAAAGAGGAAATGAGTCACCTGGGGATACAATCGAAGAGGGACAACACTTACCGCGTATCTGACGATGAGATTCTCGCAATGAATCGACCCGGATGCAGGCCATGCCGCCGAAGGCCGTGGTTCGATGAACTCAAGAGGTTCAGACGGTAAATCGGAATACTCTTTAATTCGTTCCAATGATACCTATAGCGAAAAGTCGTCAATATTCAAGAATGTATCTCGATTCTCAAGCTGTAACGGTACCATGACTTGCTCAGACTCAACCCGACGCATGAGCTGTAATACAATAAGTCAAGCATTCCGTCAGATATTTGCATTGCGGTAATTCGCGACATACAAGCCAAAACATCTGTGAAATGCCGCATCCAAGTCAGTGATAGAATTTGTATATGCGTAGATAGGCTTACATCAAGACTCAGCGTAGATGCAAATGCAAGCGCCAGACCAGCCCACGAAGCATCGATCGCCGGATTTAAGAAAACGATCAGGGCCATAAAGCCCATCAAGGAGCCTGCTGCAATCTGAAAGCGAACCGAGAGCCAACGATGCACTGTTCAATTAAACTATCAGTCTTCATTCGAGCCAGGGGCAAAACGAAAGAATAACCCACATCCCAGAGACCAATAATTCGGGTTCATATTCTATGCCATGTTAGTTCAATCAACGGATATTGTCATTACAACTGCCACAACGCACCGTGTCTGCGCATACGATCATATCTTCGAGGAATTTAGTCGACATCCCGAAAGCACGTATGACAGACAGTCCTGAGATTGTTTCGCCGTAGATCGAAAATAGCGGCGAATTGCTGGTCGAAGCTAATGCAGATCTTCAACGTTAGAAAATAATCGATATGCGCCTGGCTTACAAAGTCTCCTCAAGTCCCTTGCCACTTGTCCAAAGATCTTGACAAAGAAAGATGTTAATAAATAATAGTAGATATAGTTCAAGCAAAACTGACTCATTACCTGAGAAACTGACAAAAGAGGCATTATTAGGGCCTGTTATTTGAACCTGAATCATGTATACTTACTGAAGAATATTGCCACTAACAGGACGACCGAGACAAGAAGGAACGGCCACCCTCCGACGACCGTCAAACTCGCAATAGAAACGATGAGCCCTAGAGCAATCATTGACGTTTCTCCTAACTGGTTGGGCAAATCATTATCAACAGCTGTATTGAGATATAGGTCAGTCGTCTCATCTGCAACCAAGCTCTGAAGCAGCCCAAACACATAAAAGCAGACCTTCGAAGTCTTTGCCAAAACGATTGAGTAGGCGGCCTCGAGAGATCGTGTCATGGAACCGTATGTTTGCGAAAAGTACAGCTTCCAAAAGTCCTGATTTCTTTTAATGGAGTTACGAAGGAGGTCTTCTGGAATCGGACACATACTTTCATAGAGCGTCTTCGAAGCGTGGATTGATCCATAGTCTGAGGAAAGTGAGAGAATGACAGGGTTCGATGGTCAATGCACTCACATAGGATAACCCATCGCAATATTTTCACGATTATTTCTGATGTATGAGGTAAGTAAGAGCCCCAGCCTAACACAAAAATGACGCATACCCAGCGCCACAATCTTTGGTTCAAGATGAGAAGATCTAGCGGAATATTTAAAGGTACAAAAGCGTGCTTACTCCAGCATAGACGCTTATGTAGAACAAGGCATTGTGGGAGGTGTACTCTCCGGACGTCCAAATTCTGATGGATAATCAGTAATACGCATAAACTGTAAAACCTGCTCGAACGTCGATTCACGTACTTTAGCCATCCATTTACCCAGACTGGCGACAAGGCACCCAAGAGCAGAACGATCGAAAGGAGTGCCCAGTACCACAGGTTTCCTGCGGCTTTCGCATATAAAAGCCAGACGTCACTGGAAATGCGACCTTCGAACCTCGTCTCATCTTTGTTGAACTTCCGGATTTCTTCGGTGACAATTGAAGTGCTCGTGCTAGCGACATCGCGACTTTCAGCCGGGGTTTCTACCTGAATCGCAGAAACCCTGCTATCGTCTGACTCTGCTATTGCTTCGGAAAGAATTGTTTCCAAGGTAACTGCTTCCTTGACTTCTTTTTTTGGGACCTTGTGATTCATCAGAGGCAATTAAAATCGCGTCCATCATCATTGATCCTCGGAAAGATTGCCAAGAGCCTGAATATTGGATGCGACCATTTTCCAGAGCTAAAATGAGCCTGGAGTCTGGGCCACAGAGTTCAATGTGATGCGAAACCAGAATGACAGTCCGACCGCGCATTAACTCGCCCTTGAAGCAGTGGTTCCAAAGATGATGAGCGGTGTGGGCGTCAACTGACGTTGAGATGAACGTTAGGAATAAAACCTCTTCCAGATGCATGAGACAGAGGCTAACCAGAAGCGAGAACATCGTCCAGTAGTAAGATCGACGCACGAGAGTAGATTGCTCGAGCAAGAGATACTCGAGCCTTCTGTCCTCCAGATAGATTGATCTACAACAAAGGAGTCAAAAGATATGATTTTTGGAGCAAGAGATGGATCATTACACCCTGCTCGCCGATCTCAGCTTCGTCGCCGTCTTCAAGGACTTTAAGGTCTGGTATTAACGCACAGGCCTGCACACCCTTATCAGTTAACTCTGGCAAAGCGACTAGTTTCGAACTTACTTCAAGGACGTCCCTGTAGCGTTTTTGCGTCATAAGGGAGATTGAATAGTATATTCTCTTGAAAAACGTCAATAAAGACTCCTGTTCGTAACTGAATAAAGTCTTACCTTTGATCGTTGCGTTACGAAGCCAAGGAGTCTAAAGTAGTATAGCTATGAGAGCTGCGTATTTCGAAATAAACGACGTATTACCTGAGGAACATAAGCGCATACACCATTGACTATCCAATGCTCGCCTATGCCCACTTCTGCCAAAGAGTTGTACGAGTCTGGCGCCGAACGAGGGCAGACAATTTCACCAGCTAGAACATCCGCTTCTCCTAGGAGACCTTTAAAAAGATAATCATTTTAGTGAAATTAATAGTAAAAGAAGAACAAATCAACGTACTCAGTAAAAGAAGAGTTTTCCCAGACCCGATCCGGCCGCAGACCAATGAGATTTCTCCACGAGGAAAAGTTACAGATGTATCAACGAGTGAGAAAGTCGTCGGTGCAGAATTGGCACCTGCGCTAAGCGACTGAGGCCAAGAGACTGTCGCCGAACGAAAAGCTACATCTTGTGCGTTCTGGTCCACGCGTTCATCCCGGCTTTCAACCTCTGCAATGTCAAGATATTTTTCTATTCTTTGAATTGAAACGAAGGCCTGGTAACAGGGGGTACTTACGGTGAGTTTGAACCTCATGGCAAATCGACATCGAAGCTTACCTGCAACCCTTGTACCAAAAATGCTGGGAGGTACGTGAGCGGATACCTGATCTCGCCGAAAACTAGAAAGGATGAACTCAGAAAGCGTAACGACCTAATCATATCCGTCACTTACTGACAATCTGAGAATAAGAAGAGTTTGATAATCATTGACAATATACACGATGGCATGGTAAGATGACGGAACTTACGGCAGTAAAGGCAATCGTTGGCGTCAATTCTTCTTTCCGAATAACAGCGAAGTGCCAGAAAGACCCCAGTGCAAAACACAACGGTATTGAATTCCTGTATGACACTCAGCCGATGCCTCCAATATATGAATCTTCACCCACCCTAGAGAGTTCCATAGGGTCTGAGATACGATTCAGCAAGTTTTCCTTCATCTGGATAGTACTGAGTAGATATTTACCTCTAGAATAAAGATACGCTTCTGGGTCTTGAGCTCTTTCGCCCTGACAGTGTGAACGCGCTGCTCAAAACTCCTTTCCCATGCCATGAACTTGCAAATATTCCATAAGACAATTTTCTTCATGAAAGCGAAATATAATCACCTTGATCATTCGTATCGCCCCAAGAAACTGCACCCATGACTGTGTTATGTCACGTAAATTGAAGAACAAAATACGATACACACTTCGTTTGTGAGGCCAACGCGCTCATCTCGAGCTTTCATGACGTTTTTCTGGTAACTCACAATATATGTCCCAGCAAGTTGATTCAGAGGCACTAGGGTCGACGCAATTCCGAGACCAACGAAAGCCGAAACGCCTGTAATACGGTCAATAAGGTGCCAATATTACCACTTAGAGGGATCTACTCACCAAGAAGATTATAGAGCATATATGTTCCGATACCCAGACCAAAGACTATGTCTAAAAGAAGTTAATTGAATAGCGACCTCCGAAACAGGAAGCAGAATGGCATACCAATTGGAGCCATCATGAGCCTTGCCCAATCGCGAGCGCGCCCGATGTCTGTGGTCATCAGTGTCATAACTTCAGACTTGCTCGAGAATCCAGTATTAGAGGATTCTAGCTCCTTCTCCGAGTCACTAGCTGCACTGGAGGGTGTATCCTTTCTAACCAGTGTTTTCGCGTATAGCAGGGTGTTCAATTGTAATCCGAGTCTTGTTCGAAGATTATTTGTAGCCAGCGACATCAACTGACCATTGGCTATGAAAGCATCCCAAGTCAACTTTACATTGAGGATAAAGGAAAAGATACGAAGTCCTCACCCAAAACAAGCGCAACATGGGCAACAAAGATGCCGACGACGTAGAACCACCCACGCGACTTATCGACACGATTTGGATCTTCCTCCAGATATGCCAGGAAGAGCTGAATAAATAAAATGGGCGCGTAGTAAATGATTGCCGCCACCACGGTCATGAGCTGTACTCCAGCAATCAGGCCAAGGTTTGCCCAAAGAAGTTGGTACGCAAGCTGAAAGCCAGAACCAGGACGACTTAGTCTACGGAACGGAGGTTTGATATTGTGGACTGCATATTGCATTTTTGCTAGGTTGACGGCAGCACGTAGCCTTGCTGGTAGTATGGGAAGCTGATCCATTGTGATTAGCTTCTTGGAGGTTCCCAGCCTAAAGACATTGGCAACGTAGGTGAAGAACAAAGTTCCAAAAGAGAGGCCACTTCAAATGCGCATATATGTTGAATACAAGGTTATACATGGATTTATATTGCACGTACCGACTTCATCGGATACGTTTTCCTCGGGAAATGGCCCAGAATCCAATAAAGTTTTGGACGAGTATATCTTTTCCGGAGGATAGTGCAAGCTCGGTCCTTGCGGAATAGAAACAGTAATAATCCAAGCTGCTAGACTGCACGCGAGATCAATGCTCCAGGCGAGGCTGAAGAGAGCCTGGCCATCTAGAGTAGTGTCTTGAGATGGAAGGCACGTAACTGTGCCCATTAATAAGACTTTGAATGACGATAGGACATATAGGTGTATGAGGGCGGGACCATGATTCTTCTGCCGGTCAATGATGGAGAACATTCCAATGGCAAGGTAATACGCGTTGATAAAAAGTTCCAATCCGTCTGTTTTTACTGTCTCTCGTGTGCATGTTGCTTTCCACAAACATGAATGTAGGAGATCGTAACACCAAGTACCTAAGATCACGACTTGAAGAACGAGGAACGCGAGCTTTTTCGTGTGTACCTACCTTATGGTTAGCTACAGACAAATAAGGGATGCCCTCATGCGTACCTTCTTCCAAAAAACGCGTTGCAAGTCCGTTGGGTATCCATCCTGAAAGTGCTCTTTATTTTTGACGACGCTGAACGAATCTCTGTTCGAAGCCAAGATGTGGTCCAGCGAAGTTCGAGAACGCTGCGATGAGAAGCAAACTAACGCGCTTGTGATAGTGAGTTGAGTTAGAACAAGAGCTACATGACCTTGCAAGTCTGTCATGATCATAATTGGTAAAGGAATCGAGCAATGACCATGCAGACTACCTATAAAACATGAAAAAGTCTGGCGTGTGCGAGTCAGTATCAAGCTGAGGATCCGAAAGGGTTTGGTGGGCCCGAAACGCTGGGTCAGGGATAAGGGCAGCAAGGTGAGCTATTAATAAAGCACTGTAGCTGGCTGAATGGGCCCTGTAGCCACGGATAACGATCAATATCCTGGCTGGAAAGCATATGAAGTCAAAGGGCTCAGGCAAATCCGGCTAGATACAGGTTGACGCCTGAATTAAAAGCGAAAGTTGCCCGTTACACAGCTTGAAGAACTGCTTTGAAAACAAGTATGAGGAACTTCGCAAAGATGGATCTCTGGTAATTTCTAGCATCTGTGAAGTAGGAGCATCAGATATTGAAAATGGCTACAGAATCTAAACGGCCTGTTTACCCATTCGAATATCTCGTGAATGAGTTCACAATCAAGGGTGATGGCGACACAGAGGGCCAAGAACTCGACAGAATGCTTGTTGGGTGATCATTAACATTGCCGGAGTATACCGAGATTGTGACCCGACCTAACTTTCTGCGTTGAACGTTGACCTCCAAGTCACTGCTGACCTTGGCTGTAATAGCGGTTCATTTCGATCATCACGACACCACAACTGAAAAAAACATATCAAGCATCGGGCGAACCTCGGTTTCTGTCGCTATGTACGGTCCAGCGCGGTCCTCTTAGAGCCGCCGTCGTTCTTGTGCTCGCGGATATTCCTCTGTTTATAGTGCACAACAACTCTCAGAAGACATGTCACCGGATTTTCCTCTGCTTCTGAGGTCAATTCAATATGTATAAAAGAGATGCTTGGAGCGCATTTCCAATTTCGAAGAAGGGGAAGCCATGCTACTTTGCTACAAAAGTTTGCTCGTCCTCGTCAGCACTGGGCTGATTGGGAGCCCAGTTGTGGCTGATCTCACATCCACTATCGACCCAACATCGAATAGGGGAAGCTGGAATGGCTGGGGAGTCTCTCTCGCTTGGTGGGGAAAATCTTTGGCACCAGAGACGACCTTGCGGACATCTTCTTTACCCGCAATTCAGTGTCTTACAATGGCAGCACACTCCCTGGACTCGGACTCAACATAGTGCGCTACAATGCAGGCGCGTCTGGTTCTAACACCTACAACGGCACTTCTATGGCATCCAACAGTATCCTACCCAGTCGCAAGATTGACGGGTATTGGATCAATTGGGGCAGTTCTGATCCGACGTCGTCCAGCTGGAATTGGTCACTCGACCCCAACCAGCGCAGTATGATGAGCAAGGCAAAGAGTCGAGGTGCCAACCACTTCGAGCTATTCTCCAACTCTCCGATGTGGTGGATGTGTGCAAATCACAACCCGGCCGGGGCGAAAGGTGGAGGTAAGCATCGGTTTTCTGTTCGTTGTATTACCAATGTACTCACCGTTTTCGCAGGCGAGAATATCCAATCCTGGAACATTGCCAATCATTCGGTTTACCTTGCCACAATCGCCAAATATGCCCAGAGCAACTGGGGCATCACCTTCACTTCTGTCGAGCCATTCAACGAGCCAAGCTCCAATTGGTGGACAGACACCAACAACCAAGAAGGCAGCTTCTTCAGCATTTCGACGCAGAAGACCGTCATTAGCAGCCTTCGCACTGAGCTCAACAACCGTGGTCTCCAATCGACACTCGTCGCTACTTCCGACGAAAACACCTACGATCTGGCCACGTCGACTTGGAACAGCTTCGACTCCACCACTCGCAACAATGTGGGGCGAATTAACGTGCACGGGTACCAGGAGACCGGTGGCCGCCGCGACTTGCTATACAGCGCAGCCCAAAGCGCCGGCCGCGAGATCTGGAACACTGAATACGGGGATAGCGACGCTACCGGGAAGCTCCTTGCCCAGGACCTCCTCCTCGATTTTAACTGGCTTCACCCCACCGCTTGGACCTACTGGCAGGCCATTGACACTAGCGGCTGGGGCCTGATCGTCGGAAACCTCGAGGGAAATTCACTCTCCAGCGTTGCGAAGAAATTCTACGTCCTCGCACACTTCACCCGGCACATCCGTGAGGGCATGCGTATCCTCGACACCGGCAGCGACAACGTCGCAGCCGCGTACGATTCCACCAACCAGAAATTGGTCATCGTCGCTGCCAACTTTGACAGTACCCAATACCTCAATTTCGACCTTTCAAAATTCAGCAAGCGTCCTAGTGACGGCACTGTAATACCCAGGTGGTCTACCCACATGGACAGCTCGGAAAATTATGCTACTTATAGCGACACTGTTATGAGCGGAACCAAGTTCTGGTCGAATTTCGAACAAGACGTGGTGCAGACGTTCGAAGTTAGTGGTGTCAGTCTCTGAGGTCGACTCGATGGGTCATACGGTCAATGTATATATATCACCTTGTATCATCTTTCCAACCTTTCAAACTTCAAAGAAATTTCTGACTGGTCATGACTAAGTGCAAGCAATGATGGATGTTCAGGTTCGTTCGTTCGTTTGTGGATTACCGTGCTTTAGCTTTTCCTGACCGGGAAAAAGACAGCGCATACATGTAAAGTCTGAAAGAAACAACAACTCTACGCATTTGAAACACACAGACAAAGTGTTCCTTCAAATCCCACCAGCACAAGGCTGCCACCTTATACACCCTTGCCAACAGTTCAGATACAGTCTACTTCAGTGCAATGGAAGGAGGACGTCTCAGTCCACAACAAACTCCGTGGAGAAATCCGATACAGTCAAAGACACCTCCTTGACATACGATACCTCCTTGACACAAATCGATTTTTGGGCGCAAATCTTGTTTTAAATCTACCAAATTTTGTGCGTATGCAGTACTAGTATGCATACAAGTGCTTGCAAAATTTGGTGTGGTTTAGTGGACTTGGTGTCTCAGAATCGTGCGATTAAGACGAGAAATGACCGAATTTGGGTTGATGCATAATCTCGCAACTGATTTTTGAGTCAATAAAGCAACGGTTGGGTCCCAAATTTGCACATTAGGTGCAATATAACCTGTTCCACTGATCTAGCTATTTTTTCCGATAAATCTGGACGAAATGCGTCCAAAACACAGTGTCCATCTTGTGGAAGCGTGACAAGGTGCTTACATAACACACGTTCTCTGATCAACGCGTTCTGGCCTCAACATCGGTTCTCTCATTCTAAACTTAGCCAACTTACTCAGGATGGTCCGTCGTGTCACACTTGTGTCAAGGAGGTGTAAACGTGACAATTTGGCTTCCAACTTTCTTTCCTCTCGTTTACAATATAATACATGGTATCTCATAATTATTTTTGGTAGATATACTCCTCAGAGTATCTAGTTATAGCCTAAAAGAAAATAACTGCAAAATCTTTTGTATTTGTGACGCAATATGGGCATGTCAATTTTTTGTGTCAAGGAAGTGTCTTTGACTGTACCTTCAGAATGGCATCGCTTACAATTGCAAACGCAAGATCGCATGGTCGATAGAAGAGCCCAATGAGTATCGGTGTGTGTTTAACCAAACCCTCTAACTTGAAAGTTTTGTCACTGAGCATGGCTGATTTGAATAGTCTCACACCAAATGACTATATGGATGCTCTGATAAGTCCTACAGCGGACGTTTTGTAAACCGGTTAAGGCTAACGATTAGCGTACTAAAGTTGAGTAAATATCGATAATACTGTAGGACTTTTGGGAACTGTATCCTCAATACAATTTCTCTGAATCAGATTTCTCAGGTTTGTTATCACCAAGCGGATGGGATTTTCAATCCACGGAAACATTTTAAATCGTCGTGCTGCTGGGGCATAAATCTCATTATATGATCCATATTATCTGGAAGACAGCAAGAACAGGAAAAGAAAAGTGAGATGCTAGGGGCAGGCCGGAAGCTGCTGGCATGTTCCCACAAAGACGGTCCGGAGGGATTTCATTCTGCTTCTCGTCGTCTGAGCCTCTATCAGCCCGCAGGTCGGTTATGTAGAATTTTATCGGAGCCATGTCGCATTCGGATTAGTACTAGAGCGAAAGCATGTCGTCAGAGACTCAGAATAAAATAAATACTGGTTACCTCCCAAACCACGATCCTAGGGTTCCCTGATGCGAGAATTTCGAAGCGAGGACAACAGCTGGAAGACGACCTAAACGGCCTGAGCAGCTGACCAGGGCTCTCCGAAAGTTCAAAGTTCACATGCTTCCTGAATTTCAAGAAACCCGAAGGCAAAAATACAACATCACGACAAGTAAACCAGACAGGTCCTCTCACCATGTCCCCATCTCTCATCAGCAAAATCGAGGTACGCAGCAGCCTCCAGAATCCGTCCGATCTCTATGCTTGACATTTTAGCTTCAGACCTTCCGGGTGCCACCCCGGTGGCTATTCGTGCGCGTCGAAACGCACGACGGGATCGTCGGCTGGGGAGAAGGCACTCTCGAAGGGCACACCGAAGCCATCGAGGGGCGTTCCTCGACCTCCAGCGATTCGTGGGCGCTGATGCCGACAACATCCAGGATATTTGGCAGACTGCATATCGAGGGCGGTTCTACAGAGGAGGACCAGTGCTGATGGTATGCAACTTTCGTGTATTCCGAATAAACATGCGTTTCTAGAACGTCGCTGAGCCAGCGGAACCTTCGGGCCTCAGCGGATTCTTTTTTTAGCAATGGGATTACAGTTGCTAATAGTGACTGTTGCTTTGCAGAGCGCGCTCTCTGGACTGGATATTGCACTATGGGACATCAAAGGTAAGAAATTGGGCGTCCCAGTATACCAGCTGCTAGGTGGTAAGGTGCGCGACCGCATCCGCGTCTACGGCTGGATTGGAGGAGACGACTTCGAGCATCTCATAGCGGAAGCACAGCGAAGGAAGGAGCAGGGCTTCACTGCCGTCAAAATGAACGCCGTCGGTAAGCGTAATCGCCTCCCACATAGTGGGGAACTGGAACACCGATTCTGAAGCGTGGGGTAGAATCCGTGGCGTGGATCGACTCCCCGACGGTCCTAGAGACAGCGGTGCAACGAGTCAAAGACGTCCGTGCTCTAGGATTGGACGTGGGTGTTGACTTTCACGGGAGATTGCATAAGGGTATGGCTAAGCAGCTTGCAAAGTTGCTCGAGCCACATCAACCATTCTTCATCGAAGGTAAGCCAAACGGCCATTCCAGCACCCATACCTCCACTCCTTTGAGAGTACGACCTGATCATAGCATATCCCAGAGCCTCTCCTCCCATCACATCCACAAGAAACGGCCGACCTTGCCAAACTCGTCAGCACACCTATCGCACTAGGCGAAAGACTGTTCTCGAGATCAGATTTCCGACCCTACTTCGAAAGTCGAGCAATCGATATCGCACAACCCGATGTAGGTTGCCTCCTTTCCATCGCCCTGAGAATGACCGATTCGACTAAATCGCTGTATTGCACAGGTATCGCATTGCGGTGGAATCAGCGAATTGCACCGCATAGCAGCGATGGCGGAGACATATGATGTGGGCGTGGCTCCTCACTGCCCTCTAGGTCCGATTGCATTGGCCGCGTGTATCCAGGTGGGGACTGCGGTTCCAAATTGTAAGTCCGTGATTACAGCTTACAGAACCGACTTCATTCACCACTTTTTGCGCAGTCTTCATCCAAGAAATGAGCTGGGAGGTGAGAAAGCCACTATGATGACCGATGTCCGTGAAAAATCTTATGTGATCTGAATGATTAGATACACTACAACCAAGCAAATGTGGCAGACTTGCACACGTACCTCATAGACACAAAGATCTTCGATGTAGAAGGTGGCCACATTGAGATGTTGCAAGGTGAGAGATCAGGTCGAATCACAGTTTCGACTCTATTCGATGAATTACAAGGACCCGGTCTTGGGATAGAGATAAACGAACAACTGGTGAGAAAGAAATCCGCAAGACATGTGCAGGACGAAGAGGCTTGGAAAAATCCGGTATGGAAGGGCGAAGACGGAAGTTTGAGGGAATGGTGATGTCGACAAAACCTACAATTCAATCAGTCTTCTACTTTCTCAATGAGAAAAGACAGCAAAACACAGGAGTCCGGTGTAAAAGGTTTAATAATTAGGAAAGAAAAATAATACAAAGTGCAATACAACCTCAACGGAAAATACAAGTAAAAAGAAATGAAGAAAAATCTAGAGCTCTTGGCTGACACCCTCATCCTTCTTTGATTTGCCAGATTTAGTGGGGAGAAGTTCCTAGGGACAAATGTGATGAGAGGTAGACTACAAAAGAGCTGGATGGGATAACATACGGGAGCGATGTGAGGCACAACACCACCCTGTGAGATGACAACGTTGCCGAGGAGCTTCTGCAGCCTAAGAGAATAAAATGAGCCACCAAGAATGATTGGAGCAAATAGAGTAACTTACTCTTCATCGTTTCGGATGGCGAGTTGGAGATGACGAGGTACAATACGTTGCTTCTTGTTATCACGAGCGGCGTTGCCAGCAAGTTCAAGGATCTCAGCAGCCAAGTACTCGAGGACGGCAGCGAGGTAAACTGAAGCAATGTGATGAGCACATAGCTTTGAGTGAACTAAAAGTATGAATCACGAACCAGGTGCACCAGCTCCAACACGTTGAGCGTAGTTGCCCTTCTTGAGCAGACGGTGGACACGACCGACGGGGAATTGTAGACCAGCTTTTGCTGAGCGAGACTGGGACTTTGAAGAGGAGTCACCACCAGCGGCCTTGCCTCCGGACTTTCCAGCTTTTCCTTTACCAGACATTGTTGATTGTAGTGTTAGTGGGTGAGAGTGGGTTGGTTGAGACTGTGGTGGTGGAGATAAAGCAAGAGGGTAAGTGGAGGAGCCGCCATCGTCTTCCTGTATTTATAGTGGTAAGAGTGAGAAACGCACGAGCCATACCAAAGCATATAAACAACAAACGAAATAAGGTTTTGAAATCAGTTTCCACGCTCATGTGACCAAACAAACGCGTCCTCTGCGATCAACAAAGACGCGTTGTTTCAAACAAGAACAAATCAACGCGTCTCTATATAATCCCTTCTGATAGGATGAGTCCATAATACGCTTATTCTTCTTCCATAACCACCACCTCCACTACATCCTTCTCACTCAATGGCTCCCAAACCCGCCTCCACTGCCGGCAAAGCCCCCGCTTCCACCGCCTCCAAGGCCCCTGCTAAGTCGAGCGAGGGTGCTAAGGCCGCGAAGAAGACCTCTAAAGCTGCAGCTCCCGCTGATGGTGAGAAGAAGAAGAGAAAGAAGGTCAGAAAGGAGACCTACTCCTCCTACATCTACAAGGGTGCGTTGTCTACTTCATTCAGACTTTTACAATTTATCCTGACGTGGATTCCAGTCCTTAAGCAGGTCCACCCCGACACTGGTATCTCGAACAAGGCGATGGCTATTCTCAACAGTTTCGTCAACGACATCTTCGAGCGAATTGCCACTGAGGCTTCCAGTGCGTTTTAGCTTTGTCTCTTCATTTTCACGCGTCTCATGCTCGTTTTTATTTCAGAACTCGCTTCTTACTCTAAGAAGTCAACCATCTCTTCGCGCGAAATCCAGACATCTGTGCGCCTTATCCTGCCTGGAGAGCTTGCCAAGCATGCTATCTCTGAGGGCACGAAGTCAGTAACGAGTATGTTATGTTCTCTGCATTTCAGTTTATGTTAGTTTCTGATTTTGTTCTTCAGAGTTCTCGTCAGCGGGAGCCAAGTAGAGGTTTCTTTTGGTCATTTGCTTTCTTCTCTCTGCGTGTTCTTTGTAACAATATGTATATCTATTTAATTCATTTCTCTTAAACTGCAAACTTGTGTGATCTTCAAGCGTCTGCAAACTTTAACATTCGTCTTGAGCTGCAAACGATTTTAATCTTCATCTGATGACTCTAAAATGCTCAAGTTCATTCGACATTGATGGCTCGAAGTTGGATACTGTCGTGGATTGAATTCATCCTCAGACAACTTGGTATGTAATATTTGTTTTCGTTCATGTGTTTCCTTTCTGAATGCTCTGCCACAGTTGAGTTAAACAATATTTGATTCAATCTTGGACAATGGCTTCATGGAAAAGAGCGCGGCGATGCTACAGGGCCTACTGGGGGTCATTTTTTTATCGCGATCTTCTCATGCGAAATACGGAGAAAATGACCTTCAAGAGGTCAAAATGGCCGTGAATGTTGGCCGGTTACAGGGGCCCATGATTAAAGCTTTAGTCCTCGGAGGAATCTGTGCCACCCAGATACTCATTGTTTCATACTTTAGGACAATGGCACGGGGACATCACATATAAACGGTGTCGCACTTCGGGTAACGTGTACCCTACTTCTTCCACCCCTCGGATGCTCCATCTTTCATTTAACAATCCGTGCGTTTACTTCCTATCTTTTCCTCGTTTGATTGATTAAGTAAATAGGTCATAGTGGTGCATATGGATTCTTTGTTAAAGAACGTAGCCCGTCTTCGGCTGGTCGACTCGGATACGGTTTTGGGATTGACGCGCCTGGTGCAGCAATCACGAGACCGTCTCAGCAATTTCCCTCTATCAACGATCTTCCTCCCGAAATCCTTCTGGAGATTTTCCTCTTTGCGGACTGCCTGACAAGAAACGGCCCAAGCACAAGGCCCTGGAGGCCTCTTTGCGTATAGGCACAGTATGCCGTTGGTGGCGCAAAATCAGTTTGGGATGCTCTGATATGTGGGCGAGGTGTTTCAGCGTGGCCGAAACTTCGAGAGAGACGATGAAGATGATCTTACGGCGCGTCAAGAACGATGGCATCCACTTTGTCCTCCCGAATCTACCCACCGAGATCCATCGAAGCACCGGCCAGATTGTATGGCCATCTTTCATTGACTTTTGGAAAACGGCGCAGAACGCGGACTTGTTAGGCAGGGCCATGTCGAAGTCTCGCAGCCTTTCGGCTCCTTTGACTATAGCCGATGGCAAGTTTCTGCAATCGGGGCCCATAAGGCAGAGATTGTCGCAGCTGGATAAAATTTCCTTGGAGCTTACCAACATTCGAGAATGTTTAATGCTCGAGCACAGTGGTCTATACGACATGGAAACACAAGCGCGCTGGAATACGCGTTCGCTAAACCTCGTCAATTGTTTCTTTCCATTAAATCCTACATTTTTTCCTTCCCTGCAGGACCTGTCAATTACAGGACCCGTTGGCTTGAAAGTAGCGCTTACTCCTCAAAGCTGGCTTGACATTCTCGCAGAACTGCCTCAGCTCCGCCGCCTGACGCTCCAGGACGCGATGACAGATTGCCAGACTCAATCTCTCTCATCCAAAGACAGCAGCGAGGACCTGGATCCTCCTTATCCATGGACTCGTACAATATCGGATGTATGCCTACCTTTGCTCGAATTACTCAACATTGGATCGGAATTCAAGCAATGCACAGATTTACTCAACGGGCTCGTTGTCCCTGCCACCTGCGACATCTTCATCTACTTTCACTCGCTTTGGGAGATATGCACCTCAGATTTCTCCTCCATGACATCATGGATCCAAAACAGATTCAACAAGGACGAGCCCACCCTTGGACAATTTCTCTTCATGCAGATGTCCGACCACACATTCGCCATCCGCAATAGCACCTCACCCGTATTCAACCTCCAGGCCGACTTCATGCGCGAATACGACGCCGATGGCAACGTTGCGCACGACGCCGCATTCACTCCAGACGAGATATTCCACGCACTCGTCGAACCCCTCGCGCTCCCATGCAGATACATAAGAGACCTTCAACTCCTCATCGACTGCGAATTCAACGCAACCGAGCATCAGAACTTCTGGGCCCACACGTTCACCCCGTTCATAGCAGTGGAGAAGCTGTCGCTGCTATCACACGACAGCTTCTGCTTCATGGTCCCGATCTGCCAGACTGGGGGTTTGTCGACATATTCCACCGGCATGAGTGGAAGAAAATGACGCTGTTCCCTAGACTTCAGACGCTTTCGTCTCGGGATGTCAACTTCGTTGATCCAATATCTGATTTGGGCAACATCAGTCTGGGGAAGAGATTGCTTAACCTCGTCAAAATAAGGAGGGTGGCTTGCTTGGGAGGACAGGTGAGCAATATCAAGAAGATCGACATCAAGAAAGGAAATATGGGAAAGCAACCAGGGCGTAAGGACTGTCTAAAGATGGCTCTATATGGTGTTCAAGGCCTCTGATCTAATTTGATCATGATTTCTTAGGTTAGAGTAGAAGTGTAACCCCTACTCTCTTTAAAACGTCAACTACTGCACTGGGGGAAACAATGGAACACATATATATATTAGATCGAGTGGATGTATCAAAAAAAAACACAAATATCTGAACATTATAATACAAAGCGCAATTTAGATAATTGTTGGTTACTATCATGAGAAATGGATAGAGCGTATATGAATCATGATTGGAGAAAAAGCTCTCATCCGCAGAACTCCATGCCGGGGCAACCAATGGCGGTTCCATATGCTGTAATTAAAGGCGGCGATGAGAATCGTATCTCAGGCCGAACGGCACAAAGAAACATACCTTGACCATCAACACCTGCAATAGCAAGAAGAGCTTGGAGAACACCGCCGAGACCCTCACCAGCAAGCATACCAGCCTAATGACACGATAATGAGCTTCTGAGGACAACTAAATCGAAGGAGCAAAATAAACTTACCGAGACAGCAAACATGTACATATCGTAGCCGGCGGGGTTGCGGAGCAGCCAGAAGTGGTTGAAAGTCGATCCAACGGCCATCGCGATTGAGTAATAGAGGTTAGGTACGACGAATGCAAGGGCCGACGGCGTTCTACAAGAAGCATTACCGTTAGGCAACCTGGACGGTATGCGCAAGCTAGAAAAAGATGCTTACCCAGTTGGGGAAGTAGCCCCAGTACTTCTTAGGCACCCAGTAGGTCTAGCAGAACAACTAGTAAGCACAGATGAAGGAACGATGGAAAGAATATTCCTTTACCTTGACAACAAGACAAACGACGCTGAAAATAGCAAGACCAATGGCGGTATAACCGGACGAAGCAGGGATAGCTATAAAGGCAGGTTGAGTCAAATTCAGAGCATAGTTGGATGTATACACGTACGCAATTTTGGGGCCGTGACTGCAATAGCTACAGCAGCCCAAGCGGCAACAGAAGGGGCGCCATATGTGCAAGGTGGGCCTACGGGAATGATTTAGATTGGCTCATCATACAATTAGAACTCCAGATCAAACTAACCGTCCCTCGTCAGGGTGACTAATGAATAGGTCTAATAAGTATTTGGCTGGTAGGGAGGTTGAACGGAAATGAAACGTACATGATACAAGGAGAAGCCTTCGTAAAGAGGATAAACAATCCGCAAGTCAAAAAGATAGAGACGACAGAGCCACAAAGCTGTGCGATGAACTGATTTTTGGTTTGGCTCGGAGCAGGTAACCGGTCTTCAGATCTCCAGTCATGTCGGTGGCTTGAGCCGCAGATCCAGCAGCGATGACACCAGCAGTCATGTTGAGTGTCTGCGCAGGATGGATTGCAAGACCAGTACCCTTGGAGATACCTCCAAAGATGAGTTGCGATGCCTTGGCAACTGTAGATACGGGATTGACATCGGTGTACCCGGAGGACTGAATACCGATGAAGGAGAACAGGAAGCCAAGGAGGAGAGCGAGAATGGCCTCTCCGACGTTCATGTGGAATTGAGTGGCGAGAATGGCGCACGACATAACAGTGCTCAAGAGCAAGCCTATCGTCCACCATGAAGTGGGAATGCGGTCTGCCATTGGTGTCTAGAAATTTTGTGTAAGAATTAGAATCGTCTTCAGCAATGGTAAGATAGATACACACTTTATCTTCGTCTTCGGCGTCAGGATCTGAAGGTTTGAACCATGAACGAGGGCTCATCGAAGGAACTCCCATGTCTAAGGCAATATGAGTACGGTATCTTTTCATTGAGAATGGACCAAAACGAACTGCGGACGATGGGTATGCAAGTGATAATAACATCGGCGAAAGAGTACATCAACATGATGAGGACACCAGGCCACAAGAGCCAATAGCGTGGCGAGGGTGTCTCTGCATACGAGTTAGGGTCCGATAGTGACATGGACATGTATGTGACGAGAGGGTATTCTTCGCTGATAGGCTTTCCAAAAGCAAGTCCATTCTTGATCAGAGACGGGGAAACTGGATGGTCTATTAGCTACAAAGATCAGATGCAGGTAAAGTGTACTTACTAATGCCCCAGGCTAAAACGGTACCACCGACTGTTGCCCAATGTCAGGATGTGAGAAGGATAGATGACAGAGCCTGAGCTTACAGAAACTCCAGCTGGCATTCAAACCACTGAGCATACCAGCACCGAAGAAGGCGGGGGTAACTACGCCGAATGAAATTAGATGTGACTAAAGAGAACAGTGGTAGGGTCCTTACATTGAATCCACCATCCGTAATTCTCCAAATTGATCATACTGGTGAAGCCTAGTCGGTACAGCGTCCAACCGATATGCCAATCATAGAGCTAAAGAGGAAATTAGATGATAAAACTGGGACATCTTTGTAGACTAAGACTTACGATTCCAGGTGCATATCCACTGACGACCTTGAAAACGAAGACAGCGCAGAAGGAGTATAGGAGAGCGAGGGATTTCTTTCTAGCAGCAGCTGCACCGGACTTGCCGCGATGGAGCGAGCGGATGGTGTAAGCCTTAAAGGTAAACCTATGAGCACTCAAACAAGCCACGTATTAAAAGTTCCACTTACAGTTGCAGCAGGTGTTGGGAACGTCAACTTTTGATGTACGATAAAGTATTTCCTCAGCGGAATAACAAAGAAGACACCAAAGAAGGCAGTGCATGAAACAAGTGCGATCAGTTTGCCTATATCTTTCGAAGGATCGTCGGAGAGAAGGTTAAGTTGGTACATCGCTGGAACGGCGCTGACCATGAGGATACCCAAGCCTCCAGCAGCTATAATTTGATATGAGCTCGACGATCCACACTAAAAAATTGTAACTTTGACCAACCGGTAGCTGCACTAGAGGTTAAAACTGATATAAGCCAGAAGTAAGAGGGGAAAGAGAAATTAAACTGACGATTGAACGGTACAATTCTCTTTGGGTCCGAAAGGTCCCCCAAAAAGCCAAGAAGTCCGCTGTCAGGCAATGCCTTAGAGAGGGCTTTCAAGATGGCAAAACCAAAGATGGCCTTGGGATCATTATGAGTAGATGATCAACATGTATTGCGAAAAACTTACTCCGAACAACTGAGCTCCGAAAGTGAATCCGGTCTTCAGACCAAGATAAATGTTGGACGCGCCGACAATAGAACCCAATACGCATCCAACAAATACAGCCCTGATGAGCAAGTTTCAGTTTACATATATCGAGGATAATGAGGAAGCGGTAGTGCCTGAAGGAAAGTTGATGTGTTTCCTCCCATTCATCAGGATCGACAGGGAATGGTTTTGAGCTGTTGAAGTGGTTGTTAGCTTTGACTACAGCGTGCATCACCGAAGTAGCACATACACGTCATGGTCCTCGTATCTATCCTCCTTCTCCTCAAGGGGTGCCTCTTCCAAAGAATCTTCGCGCTTCTCATTGTAGCTCGGCTCACGGTGGAGAACAGTGGTGTCTCTATCAATGGCGGTACTCATTGCGCTAGAGCCCACTTATGGATTCACTTAAGAAGTGAATCGACCGATTTGACAAAGTGGGGATGCAAGAACAGAAGTCAGCGGGCATGTGCCACTGTTATATGAGCGAATCATGGGCTGGTCGAGGTGGGATGCCGTCCAAGAGATCGGGAGATTGAACTGCTAAAGGGAGTTGAACATCGTGCTTCTTGGTGTCTGCCCATATGGATAGGAACTTAGCCAGTACAGAAGTAGCGTAGATTAGCATAGAATCCAAAGAAATGCCATGAAATGCCGCACATGGCGCGCTAAAGGTAACAGAGTGGGCAAAGCAAAGTACAGCTTAGGTAAACGCAAACCCATCATTCCTGTTTCCAAACTCCCTTGATTGCCGCCAGGACCAACAAAAATAAATAAAACGGTCATAACTTTCTGGAGATAAGCACTTTCTCCGGATGGAAACCTCCGAGTACCAGAATCGCCATCGAGTCCAAATTATCAGAATTTATGCTCGTATATAACCTGAGGCGGTGATGACTATCAATAGAGAGATATGGCGATTCGCATGCGTCTAGATGTTTGCTAAACTCTAATGATAGTGGAGCCTGCCGATTTCTCTCAAACCCAACGACCCATTTGAACTGACTTGAACCCGGCCCTACCCGGCCTGACCTAGGTCGATGCGACGAGGATTTTCTCTATTAAGGCACCACAAAGGATCGCGTGCTCCATAGCGCTTGGCAATTCGGCAATGTGTGAGGCCATCGACGTGCGGTCTATAACCCGCTGCACCAGTGGCGACTCTGGCGAGCATACACACTGCATGATACTGCATACGCGCGGCGACATACGATAGTGGCAGGACCTCGATCCATACTGGACATGCAATGCGAAACTCGACGAATCCCGGTCTGGACTCTGCCCAATTCAATACTCTGTCTTCTCAATTAATTGTCCAGTTACCGATCCGTTCGCCCCGACTCCCTTGAGCTCCTCAAGCTCGCCTACCACACAATTCGCTGACCTCTGCCGACCTCAGCTAAGTTTCCCGTTGAATTATGGTCAAACCACACCGACCGTACACACATACTACAGCATCCTTGCAAAAACGTGGAGGGCAACAGATAGCAAACTCAGGTGTAAGACCAAGACGACCAAGACGTGAGCAATGTGCATGGCCAGGAATGACCTTGGATTGCCTTCCATTATGTGCTAGCACCTGTTTCTCTGCTATCTGGGCTGCGACAGCGAGTGTCAGGAAATCTCCATAAAGGTGGATACAAGATAATTCTGGTGTATCCAAAGCATAAGATGTCCACGCGCTTCATGGATAAATGACCTCCTCGGTAGCCTGTCTTATGAAGTATCGTAGAGCACCATGTGCTCTCATATACTTCCGCGCCCGGCCAACACAATGACCCCGCTAGCGCGGATACTTGACTGAAGCAATGTGATCAGAGTATGTACTGATAAGTTTGACAATCTATTGGCCAAGTCTAACTGTTTTCCTGCCTCACAAGTTATTCGCCGGGACAGACTCCGACCGAGTCCGACGGATTACAACGTCGCCCCTCCTTTACACTATCCAGGCTTCGGTCCAATTCTAGATCTCAGCTCGCTATGACACCTTAAGCAATTCCACTCTTTTTCATTTGCTAGAGAGATTCGCCAAGCCTTTCCAAGCAAATAAGTTCAAGCCATGTTCAAACTTCAGGGTGTACTTATCATGCAATTTCTGAGCAATGGCACACGAGTATTTTCTAGTATTTTCTTCGAGTCTCTATGGCGTCCATGCCTTATTTCACTTGTCAATGGTGTTTCATTTTGTGTGTTTTCGCTTAATAATTATTTTCCTCCATAGAAAATACTGTAGGTAACTACTCATTTTACTGTGAAAATTTTGGGTGAGCCTGGATCTTGGCATAGGCGCCACCCTACCCGATCTATAGTCTGTAACAAGTGAGACAGACGTCTGTTGGTTTTACTCCAGTTCCACGATGAGAGCGCAGCCAGCTCATCTACGGATAAGATATCAGTGAGAAAAGGGGATTCCAATTCGGGATCTTCTGTGATCTTCATCATCCGTCAAAGGATAATTTAATGATCTGCCTTGTCAGGTTTTTGTCGATTGTGCTTCTTTAGAATCACTCGATAATATATTCATTATACTTAAACTGCAAGCCTCGAGTTTTTCCCCTTCACTCTCGGTTCCTTTGACTTTCATAGAGAGATTTACATTTTGTCTTTTCAAAGCCTTCACTTGTATCTCTCTCCTTTTTGCTCCCTCCCACCTCTTCCCTTTTTTTCAGTGTTTGGTACAGCCACTTGGACTCCGTTTCGGATCTCCTCTTTGCTTTCCCAAGCGCTCAGGCCTTTGGCGGCCCGCTTCCCTTCCACGTCGCGTCTCGCGTTGCATTCGCGTCGTTGGTTTCACTTCTCGGAGACCACGTGACCCGTAATTCTGGGTCATCTCCCACTTGCCGCCAAAGCTCTCCGCACCTACAAAAGATTCGTGCTACACGAATAATTTGTATCTCTCTTACTTATTCCTCGGTCATAACTTCCCGAAGGAATCCTTTCGATCGACCAATAGCTTATCCCAGAGTATCACGGTCGCCCTCTGGCCGCGAGACACCCATTCAGGAGCATCGGCCCGGGAACAATTTCTTGGCATGCTCCTCATTCAACGGTACGGGTAAAAATAGATTGAACCGAATTTGTTTGGGATTTGTACAAGATGCTGATAGTAATACTCTTGGTTATTCTAACAGGTAGTGACTTACAATAACGCTGAGGTATTTCTAACCGGCCAATGAAAACTGTTCTGTTGAAGTGTACGGTCATGTTGATTGGAAGGTATTCTCGCACAGTCAAACTTGATAATCAATATGTTCATATCAGTGGTTCGACATTCCTACTCGAAGCTGTTACCCGATGATGATATTGATATGCTTTGTAAACACCGATAATGGAACGCCATCAGCTGGTCCAGACAAAGGAGATCCGTGCTCGGAACTCAGAAGAATAAGCATGTGGGTCTAATGCAGTTGGAATGATAGATAAAGGAGAGTATCGTAACAATTGTAAGAGTATTTGAAGATGACAAATAATGTTGTTAGCTGTCCAGTCTGCAATACACCAACACGTTATTTCCCCGGCCTTCCTTTCACAAGCGTGTCCGTCGGCCACCATAGAAGCAAACCCTTTCTGGGGCTTCAGGTCATACTGCGGTTGGCATTTACATTGCCACACAGATAATTAAATATTTATATAGGCAGTAGTACAAGCCTCTGAACTTGACCAGGCTTCACATACATTAAATTGCAGTGATTTCCATATGAGGCAAGTAGTATTGACAGAGCTTTTGGATGTAAAGTAAGTAAAGTAAGTAACCTGCCCACCTTGCCCCTAGTTGTGTTGATTTATTTTCTACTAAAATTCTATACCATGATGCCACATCGACAGCTCGAATATGTCCACCGCAGAGTGGGTGAGATGAACACTGGTCCCCGACCTTGAAAGCTCAAGGATACATATAACAACATTTTTGTCGGCACATACTGGAGGCTTCTCCCTGTAGAAAGCCAGTGATCAACTTCTAAGTGACTGAGACGACGAGATTGAGACCCGTAGCTTCCACAGTTTGATCCTATTATCAAAGGTGGTATAAGTGCCCAGAATGAAGCATCTCACTCTACGCAGTCCTCGTAACAGATGGGCCGTAGCTTAGGTAGGAGTCGACACTGCCCACACTAAAACGAATATTTTCTGTGTCGTCTGTGTCGTCTTGGACATCGGGACTGTCTAGACACAATCTGCGAAGGATGGGTGCACCCCGATAATTTCCACAAACAAGTTGATAGAGCGCGGAGGGTGAGCAAGCCAGACAGAGATCTTCTCCACGGTGCGAACATTGGTTGACCATCAAAATGACATGGAGAGCGGGGCTTCCCATTTGATAATTCACAGGCTTTGAAGGCTTTGACGGTGTCCTCGAGATCCTCTGAACCTTCAGAAGAAGTACTACACCCGGCCCATGACTTTTTTTTTATCCGACTCAGGCTGACAGTCCAGATCAGGCATTTAATTAACCAAGACTTGTAGGGAAGACGTACTGACGCGTGCGAATATACTGTACGGGTGGAAGGTGGGCTTATATTGTGTTTGTATTGGATCAAGACTGCTGGGATTTGACCAAAAGTGTATGGCAACCGAGAGAACGATCGTCGAGAAGTCTGGACTCTGAAGTGCAATACTATTATAAAAAAGTTAGTACAGAACGAGATGATGGCTGAAAGTTCAGTCCAGTAGAGTCAACAGATCAGCGCTAGCGCTCAACGTCAACATCATGAACAGTTGCCATAAATCCGGTCTGTGAGTGAAAGAATCAGCGATATAATCACGTGTCGAGCCCAACCTACGAAGGAGTTATTAATAACTACCTTGATTCTCGCATTGATATTGCTCACCACTCAATGGATAGCCTCCAATTCATTCTTATAGACCGCTCCGGTCTACTAGTTCAAGAATGGACACACGCCTTCTCCGAACATATCTCGGACCCCGCCATACGCGCAAAGTTCACTATGCTGACCGTGCGAGGCACCTTATCCGATCTTGGGCAGTTCGACTGCATCGTGTCGCCTGCTAACTCGTATGGGCGTTTAGACGGCGGGTAAATATTATATCTGAATGCTCACACTGTTTGCTGTTGGTGCGAATCTTCATCTTGCGTGATGAAATGTATATATACTCTATGTGGAAGGTAGACGAATATGCCAGTTCTGGATCTGATGACTTGATTTTATAGATTCGACCAAGCGATATCCGAAGCGCTCTCCCCTTCCTCGCCCCTCCTCCCCACCCATCTCGCCCAAAAGACCCTCTACAGCCGCTATAAAGGCTACGCGCCCCCAGGAACATGCACCCTCGTCCCTCTCGCTGGCACCGCATGCTCACCATCAAACAACCCGCACGCCTGCGCATACATCGCACTCTGCCCGACGATGCGCGTCCCGGAGGACGTCCAGTGGAATAGGGAGATCGTTTATAATTTAATGTGGGCCCTGCTCGTCGAGTTGGAGAGGCATAACCGTGCGGTGGCTAGTAACATCAACAGTAGTAGTGGTGATGTTACTGGCAGTGACAAAGGCGCCAGTGGAGAGATTACTGCTATCCGCAAAGCCCTGATGGCCGGATTCGGGACGGGCGCAGGCAACATATCGGCAGCGCGCTGTGCGCAGCAGATGGCGTTGGCTGTAAAGCACTTCGTCGACGCGTGTGCGCATCCTGATAAATGGAGTTCTTTGGAATGGGACGATGCGCTTTCGTATGCGGGCGAAGTCCGTCGGACGCACGACCTTTGAATTGCGTGGATGATGAAAATGAAGGTTCAGGTGGTTTGTTCTGAACCAAAACCAACCAAAAACATGGTTTCGTTTAATCTACAATTTATGTTTTTACAGTGATCTATACTTCTACAAATCCTTTTCTATCTACTCGCAATCAGGGAAGCCAAGGGATCCCCATCCTGTCCAGTCGGGATGGCAGATGCGGAAGTGTTCCGTCTTGTCAATATCCTGCAATTCTTTAACTTCTTCCAATTTCAAATCGATAAGTTTGGCGTTCGCTGGTTGCACACAGAAGCATGTCAGAATCGACTCAAATTTAAATCAGAATATTTATTAAAACTGACCTTTAATACGAGCGTCTGTAACAGATTTAGAGAGGACTGTAGGACGAATCGTATATTTAGAACGGAGAGTTGAAATCTAATAAAATACGCACCAGTAACGCCAGGTTTGTTGGCTTGAAGGGAGATGAGAACGTTCGCGGGGGGAGACGCCGTGGGATTCGGCGATTTTGTTCACGATTGGATTTTTTCAGCAGAGGGGAGCCGTTTGAACCGAGAGGGGAGTATGCGGTGACGACGATGCCTTTTTCTCTGCAAATTCGACGAGTTCTTCCTGTGTGCAAGAACTTTGGAATGTCATGAGCTATATCGAGGCAAGGTCCAAGCTAAAAGGAGACACATACGGATGGAGCTCGATTTGGTTCACGGCAGGGACAACATCAGAGTCGGTAAGTAGGCGCTTAAGGTAATCAATGGAGAAATTGGATACGCCTTGTTGGGACAAAATTAGCCCTCTTTATAGGGATACTTATAATGTTAAATTATATGCGCACCGATTGCCTTGACTTTCTGGGGGTTTTTCTTTATAGATTTTGACCATTGTCTTCCAGGTATCGAGCCAGTCGATCTAAAGAGGAAGAAACTCAGTACCATGGACTTATAAAAAGACAATGTGTGCTGCCATACTGAGCGCTCAGGGCCGCTAAGATCTTGGACCATAGGAGCGGGCCAGTGCATAAGCCCTACGTCAGAGGTTAGAATTATATCCAATAATTTATCATTGAAGCATATACTCACAAAGATCAAGATAATCGGTCTTGAGAGCCTTCAATGAAAACTCCAGGGCCTCTGCAACCCTCTTGTGGTCATTGTTGTTCAACTTGGTGGTGAGGAAGAAGGATTCGCGAGGGACGCCGGACGCTTGGATACCAGCGCCGACTTCGGCTTCGTTCTCGTAGGCGGTGGCAGTATCGATGTGCGTATATCCATTCTTGAGGGCAAACTCGACGGCATGAGCTACTTCGCCAGTGCCCGATTTCCAGGTACCTGTGGATAGTTGTTGAGAATCGTAAAATGACGCGTATGGTTGGAGCGTGTGGGCACTAGGACATACCGAGACCGAGAGTGGGCATCTCTGCGCCGGTGTTGAGCTTTACGGACTTGGAAGCAGGCATTGTAAAGGATTTGTAGGAGTGAAAGTAGTGGTAGGTGATAAGCAAAAGAGATAGTTTTCTCACTGGTACTTATACTGTAGGGAGTCGGCGACCCGGCTATAATTCGAGATGACCCTCTCCTCTCCCCCGCCATATGATCGCCCCGTTATTAATTTCATTGGCTGCTTTGTGTCAGCACGGCTTAGTGCGGGAAATACTCGGACGCTTGGTGTCTCCTTTAATTTATAGAATAAAAATTCACACCGCGTAATGCTGCGTAATGACTTTTGAAAGAAAAGTCAAAGACGTCCTCGGAGCTGACTTTGATCGCAAGATAAGATCAGATTCATAGGCAGTAGAGTGACGTAGTAGCGCGTTGCATCTCGGTCTGCTGCCAATCACAACCAAATACACGCATGCAGTCGAGACATTTTCTCGCACATCGATTTCTCTCACCAACCATGACAGATGAAAAGCTGCGAGGCTCGCCCCATACAGGACAGATGGCGGGCTTCGCGCCTCATCCATCAATCCGCATTCGCGAGCGGGCTAAGGTCTGAGCATTCTAATCATTCTTGATCGATCCTAGCTGGATCCAGCTGTAACCAGCTGCAACGGCGTATCAGAAATCCGACTCTTCGCGTTTATCCTTCGTCTCAGAGGGAGCCCCAAAGATCGCCGTTCGTCCTCGTGGCAGGCAGGAGGGAATGGCGCGAAGTAGTCTTGGAACTCGCTGTAATGATCGGGTGGCGATGTGTTGGCTTCGACTTCGTTCTTTTCTCTTTCGAGGGACTGGGATGGGTCGCGTCATGGTCGACTATCCTTCAGCTCACTTCGCAGCGCATGTTGTCGATTTTCTTTGGCCTTTTGGCTAGAGAAGGTCTTCGTGCAACTCGATTCAGACTACTCTTCGTCTGTCATGCAATTTTTTCCCTGTTTTTGTTCACTTCGTGTGAATTGTTGTAGGAGGTGGACGCGTTGCACTGTTGTGTTGGGGGCACTTTTGGTGGATGGATGAGTGCTAGTTCATACGGCACCGTGTTGGTCCATACTTCCTGTGGTGAAGATTACCTCGATACTATTACCTCGATACTGAGCATTTTTTAATCAAATTCAATTTCCACATCGCGTCTTTTTCCGTCAGCTCTCTCCTTGACCATGTTTTCTTCATTTGTTTGAACGCGTTCCTTTATGCTGCCACCGTCTGTTCCTCCATGGTGAACAAATTTCTCTGATACTTTGAGCAATTCTTGCACTTAGTTGAAGATATCCACGCGCCAAGAATTTGCGAAGTTCGAACTGAATGACTCGCTTCGTATTCCGATACGAGAAGTTATTCAACTTGAACATCGTCGTACCACAATCTATGCGTTCAAACGCGACCCTTGTTACCTCTGTGTCTTGTTTTGTTAGTCTATGATCCCCATGCCCACTGACCTATGTCGTCTACACGGTCTCTCTTATCACTCGGGCTTCCTAAAGACGTTTTCACAGCGCTAGTGCGGAATGGGTACGAAACATTACAAGACCTGAGTTCAGCTACTGTCGAGTCTCTATCTAAAGGTGCGCTCGGCCTATAGCAGACGCGATATGCTTGTGTTAAATCAAGTGCATTCAATAGACCTCAACCTCCCAGTGGCCGATGTTCAAGCACTTCTAGCCCACAGGACCATCGGCGCGTCGCATGTGCATGCAGCCACACCGGGGCTTACGCACCCATTCCCGTCCCAAATAATGACGCAGTCCGCCGCAGCGATGATGCAAGGCTCGCAGAAAATTTCAACGAGGTGCCCCGCTCGACAAAGTCTTAGACGGTGGCCTCTCTCGGGGCCATGTCCTCGAGATATCCGGCCCACCAGGCTGCCCGAAGGAGAAACTCGCCATTGGCATCGTGGCGTCCTTCGCTGAGGCGGGAGAGGACATCATATTTGTTGGTGAGGATTGGTTGTGCCTTCTTACTTGTCGATGTGGACGTTTGAACGCGACCTGCGTTTTTAGATTGTCAGCACATGACTAGTCCTGCAATATTGAGCCAGTCTCTAGAAAGTATGTATGCGCCTTCTCTTTTCGTTCTTCGTTCTTGACGCTGCCGGAAGATGTGCCAGGATCTTTTTATTTGTCTGCTTTGAGTGTGCTGACTCCAATTTCCAGGACTCAGTCCAAATGGCGACAAGGATCTACAGCAACTCGTACAATACACACAAATGCAAGATTTAGCTGATTTTCTCTTATTTATGCACCAACTTCCCAGTATCCTGCAATCTCGTTCTAAAGTACGTATGCTTCTCCCTTCACTCTCGTCCTTGCCTTGCCTTGCAATTCCTTGCTGCTCCTGCTTAACAACGACTGACTGATGAGATGAGCAGGTATCACTGCTCGTTATAAACTCCGTCTCCTTTCCATTCCAAACATCCACATTGAGCCCTTCGGAGAAGAATGTCCACCTAGAAAGAGTCAAACAGGCGTTTGCGAAAGCGACTGCATCCAACCATCTCACTGTGAGTTCCCAAAGATAGAGCACAAGAGTTGTGTAAATATATGCGTATGTGCGTATTCGGTTGCTTATGCCTAACTGTTTGGCCCCTTTCCTGCAGATTGTCGTGACTTCGCAGTTGGCGACGAAGATGGTCAACGTCGATGGCTCGCCTGGGACGTTTGATTCTGGCGCGAGGGGCGTGATGCTGCCACAGCTTGGTACGTACAGAATTGATCACACAGGGGAGAGGTTAATAGAACTCGCATTAATGTAGCCCCGCATACCTTCCTAGTGGTAAAGCCCACAGAGTGATGCTCTCGCTTGACGGCTTGACATCAGGGTGCGTTCTATTCTCTTCTTTCTCTCTCTCTCTCTCTTTTGGCTTCTGTCTCTGAAGACGATTACCGGTTTAGGTATATCAAGTTACTCTCGTGTCCGAAATATCCTCACGGAAATAATGCGAAGATGCCGTTGATTATGCAGCCGTATACAATTGTGAGGAGATCCCTAGACCTTGTATCTTGGAGTTTTGAATGTCCAGGCTGATTTTTGTGGTGTGTTTTTAAGGTAGATGGGAGCGTTGTTTGATGTTGGAGCGACTCTGACTTTTGTTTACTTACTTACTTACACTTGTACTGACAAATATCAGAGGATGTGTGTACTTACTTTTTATCAGATCTTATCCTCGTCGGAGTCGCCGTTCGTAATGGTTCGTTGTGAACAGTGCTCCCCGCCTCCGAGAGCTTGTCGATGATCATCGCTGGTATCGTACCGAACACTTACGAGTACATATCAACGATTATCGGCCTATGATTCGGAGTCAGATCGAATGTGGCTTATTTGTGGCTTACTCATACATTTTCAGTTTGTAGGCCTGGAAAAGCTTCATTCACTCGTGCAATCAGCAATCGTTATCTCAAATTAAAGGATGGACCCTCTGGTACAATCTATCGCCCGCTCCACCCAACTGCAAGATTTTGCCAACATATCTTCCATTCGTTCCTAGATTGTTCTATATCTTCCGCTATGGTTCGAGCATGATATATATCCTTACATCCTCGTATTTTCCACTTTAATGCATGTTAATTATACCATAGATATACCTGTCGTTAACCGCCTTTATCCATGAACTGACGAGTCAGCATGTATAACCGCGGATTGATTCACGCATCCCTTGCTGCGCGAACCTGGGATGTCTAAAAGGCTGCGTGAAGCAGACATATGACATCTCCGCGACGATGTCCGGTATGCGATGGGCAGCCCACGGGCGGAGTATAACCTCTATGGTCGGCAGTGGGACGAGTCAAGCCTGGAATTCACCATGTCGAAGGATTATCGCCGAAATAATTCCCGCCCACAGTCGCAGCATACGCCAGATTATAATCCCAGTCATCCTCTCTCATCAAAAAAGGCAAGCCCATACTTCTTCAAAATCTCAGCAGCCAGCGCCTCGTTCTTCTCTGTGGGCTGGAAGGACTCCGGCGGAGGCACCGGCGGCAGCGTCTGGAAGACGAGCCTTGCGATGTTGACTTGGGCGAAGTAGGAGTCCCAGGGCAGCGTCGGTTTATACTTTGGGTTGCCTACGATGTGCTTGACGACGCCTTCGATGGAGCCGTGGTTTTGATGAATGCGTATGCACGTGTGGGTCCAATTTGTCCGATGCGGTGGGTGAAGTCGGTGCCGAGGAGCAGGGCGAAGTCAAGGAATTGAGAACGGGTGAGCCCGAGGGAAGTACGCATGTCGGCGCCGGAGACGGTGACGAGGGGCGAGTCGTAGCTGGTGATGTTCTTGAGCAGAGTTGCTTCGTAGACCATTACGTCCTGGAGATGAATAGTTGCGTTAGTTAGGATTAGGGAAGAGAGAATCGCCATACTGTGTCTTCGCTAGCCACGTAATCGGCGTGTCCTGCTAGGACCATTGACGATGCGAGAGCTTCAGCTTCGATGCCCCCGGTAGTCAGGATGCAAGGGATACCCAGGGCTCGTAGAAGCTCCTGAGATTCGCCGTATATCTTTGAGTCTGGGGCATTCCTGCGTCGATTGAAAGACTCCGACATCTCATGACTTTGCTTAACTAGTTCTTGGATGCTCTGCTCGACATTGGCATCTATCTCTGCTGTAGGGGAATCAAGGGACTGCGTGATTTTGTGCCATAGCTGTCCTTCTTCAGTGCAAAGTTCGGTCTGCTTTTGGTCATCACATTTGCTTCTGCTGCGTCCTGCGCTTCCACTGCTTCCGGCGTTTCTGCTGCAGGCATTTTAGCTTTAGCTTCTTCGGAGTCGGCTGAAATAGTCACGAGTTTCGCAACTCCTGCTTTGTAGCTAACATGCAGCGATTTGAAAATGGAGACAACATCGGCTAAGGATACGGTCGGGCTGGCGCTAGTGGTGGGAGTTGCAGCGTCCTGGGCAGGAAATTTAGGCGGTTTCTCTAATGCTGCAGGCTGCTTCCTCAAGAGTTCTCGTTGGAGGGCGGTCGAATCCTGGGTCTCTGTAAAGGACGGCTCATTGAGAGACTGTAACACCTGTTGTCTTGCTGATGTGTCGAGGGTTTGGAAGAGTTGTATTCCCTCTTTCAGCTTGTGGAGCCGTTCATAACGGGCGTTTTCCACCGACCAGCGTTCTCCGACTAATTGGCGAAGGTCGCGTCTGCGTTGGACCTGTCTTTTGGTGAATACTTCGCAAGGCGCAGAGGAGAGATGATACGCACCTCTTCGGCTTTGGCGTCGCTACGTTCATTTCCGTCGAATACGCAGACCGCTGAGACTCCAGCCCTCTCCAGGTCTCGAGCTAGTCGGAACCATCCATAGATATGACGGTGCTCATAATTCTGTCTTGCATAATGATACCTTTGCGTTATGAGGGTTCCATCGCTAGTACAAAAGGTTAAATGAACAGAAATCGAACACAGAATATACCGAATTACTCACATAACGATCTTCTTCCCTCGAAGTGCTTCAAGGCGATTAGGCAGTTCTTTGAAGACCGTTGGACTGAACGCGCAATGTTAGAGCAATTGCCAATGCCGAGAAGTGATGATATATTTACCAGATGTTCTTGACGAATATGTTCAATCCTTTCACTCCCATATGTACTGGGAAGGATGGACTGTTGTTAACAGAGACATTCACTGATAAATTACGTAGACCCCGACTTGGAAGACACAGTCGTAACCGACGCGACGAAATGTGCCTTAGATTAGCCATACGCGATCGCCAAGCCTTCACAGCATCGTGCACCTTCCATTCTGCTTCCATTGAACTCTGAAAGATCCCAATGGACAAAGCGAAAGTCTGAACATAAACGCCTTGAATCCCTTCATGAAAGCCATCTAAACAACTTAGGTTGCCAGCGCAGTTCGTACATCACTCCGAAAGTAAGTATGATTCGAGTCCGAACCAACTCCAGTCTCCCCAAACAAGCTCCAAATGATCTCTGGCATAATTCTGGCAACTCTCTGGCAATGAAGCTCAACACTGATAGTCTGGCCCTTCCAGGTGTTGTGCTCTCACTCACTCCTTTTGCGATACCACTTTGACATGACCTCGTGCTCTCACGGCGGGCATGGGATTTTATTGGATCCACTTGGGCCTAACTGTTTTTGTCTTTTCTCAGGACACGATAGTAAAGCAAATCCGAAGTCTATTTTCAGATCCTTTGCCCCTTCTACTCAGAATTGGAGCATGCTGGCATGATAATGCGGGGCATGTTATCGCGAATATGGTCATTCGGTTCGTATATATACTTCTTCTCCCATTGGCACCAAATTGGCCCGCTCTAACAGGCCATTAGCACCTACTGCCCGCGATTACTTGCCTCTCAGTACTATGGGGTCGAGCGCTGAATACAGCGATGAGAAGGACGTGAAGAGAAGAGACGAGATTGAGATTGTGGCTGTCTCTTCTAAGGAGGTCGATACTGCTGCAGAATTTGCTTCAGGGGACTTGGAAGCACTTGATCCTGCCGAGGCTTTGCGTATCAGGTAGGGTGTCCCCTATGCCAATGGCGTGCTGCTTGTTATACGATTTCAAAATCTCTACAGGCGCAAGATAGATTACCATATCCTCCCGCTGATGTGCAGTAAGTCGTTCTACACCCCGTTTGATGACATCCGTACTAACTGTTGGGTCCAGTTCTTTATTGGTGCGGCTCCACCTGATCCGCAGTATGCGACTTAGTGATTCAATGAACGCAGGATACAATTCATGGACAAGACGACGCTAGGAAGTTCTGCAATTCTAGGAATACGGTGCGTTATACATGGCGTCTCTGCTTTCCAAAAGATCCCATTCAAGTGTCTTCTTCAGACAAGCTACGCATCTTACAACCAATCAGTAAGTCCTCCGCTCCGTCATTACGTTTATGGCGGTCATATTCATTGATCGATTCATAGATACAACTGGTACCCGAAATTATAATCGCTTCCAGACTTATTGGACACTGATAGCATTTTCATTAGGCTCGGCACAATCTTCTATATCAGTTACCTCATTTTTGTATTCCCACAGAATCTTTGTCTGCAGAGATTCCCTGTTGGCCGATGGATGAGGCAAGCCTGACGCATAGCTAGGCATCGTGGTTGTTTCTAACTTCATACATCTCCAGCATCAACATTTTTGTTTGGGGCGTAGCTCTATGCTCGCATGCGGCCTGCAAAAACTTTGCAGGCCTATTTGCCGTCCGCCTTATATTAGGCATGTGCGAAGGATCCATAACCGCTGGCTTCATGATTGTCACATCAATGTTTTACACAAGAAAAGAACAGACGTTACGAGTCGGATACTGGTGTAAGTGGCCTTTTCTCTTACAGTGATGTATAGGAGATTTACCATTAACTGTAGTCCTGATGAATGGCACTGGTATGAATCGCCCCTTCTGAGGCAAGAACGTCTGACGTGACACCTCCACACAGCTCAGATTATCTCTGGATTCATTAGCTTTGGGTCGCTGCATATCCACACCAAGACATTTGAGCCCTGGCAATGGTAAGCCGCATTCAGATTCCCCTCAAAGTCCTTCTCATTAACAGCCATGTCAGGCTGATGATCATCACTGGCTTCCTCACTCTTCTCACTGCCACTGCATTCTGGTTGGTCCACCATCTTCTCAGTACTCATTTGTATGCGGTACAACCTGATAACCCCGCCTTATGTCCATTTAGGTTCCTCTTCCCCAACTCTCCTACCACAGCTTGGTTTTTGACACCTGCTGAGAAAGTTATCGCTGTTCGTCGGATAAAGGTACACATTCAATTCAAATTAACTCCTGGGCCCCGTCCCTTGAATTGCGATTGATGTTTGATCCAGGAAAATCAAACTGGTGTCGAAAATAAGCATTTCAAGAAAGAGCAGTAAGTCACGCTGCAATCCTCTACCTCCAATCCAATTAAAAATGTCAATAACATCAAAAAGGATGATCGAAGCTCTACTCGACCCCAAAACATGGCTCTTCGCGCTCTTCTCCGCGCTTGACAACGTTCCCAACTCGCTAACCAACCAGCGCCAAATCATCGTGTCATCGTTTGGATTTAGCCCTTTACAGACCACCCTCCTCGGCTGCGTGGACGGATTTATCGAAATCGTCACGATCTGGACAGGCGTCACCCTCGCTGCCAAAATCCCCAACAGCCGCGCATACGTCGGGTTCATCTATTTCTTCCCTAACATCCTCGGCGTGTTCCTCATCAACTTCCTCCCTTGGGAGCATAAAGTCGGGCTGCTGTTCGCGCAATGGTGTACAGGTGCGTGCTTTTGTTTTTTCAGCTGAACCACCAAATTTTTTAGTGTTTTAATTTCGATTTCGACTTTGACTTCGACTTTGTGCTGATAAATGTTGGCAGGTGTGGGTACCACTGGATTTGTTCTATCTTTATCGTGGCTTTCAAGCGTTACTGCGGGTCATACCAAGCGTGTCACTGTCAATGCTATCATGCTCGCTGCGTATTGCATCGGAAATTCAGCCGGCCCATTCATGTGGCAGGCGAAATACGCTCCAAGGTAAGCCGCCTCTCCTGACAACTGTGAAGACGTAATGTTTAAACACATCTTCACAGGAACCATGTTCCATGGATTGTCATCGGCATTTGCTACATTTGCTGCATGGCCCTATTACTCGCAATCCGGTACATCCTCGAGGCCGAAAACAAGCGCCGCGACAATGAAGATCCCATGGACGACGCCTATGAAGATGTCTATATCGAAAAAATCGGCAAGGATGGAGAGATGATTAAAGTTAAAGTCGACAAAGTAAGCCCTTTCAATGGTGGCAAAACTTTTGTTGACGATGTTATCGAATCGCCTCTAGGAATTTTTGGATTTGACCGATATTCAGAACCGGGACTTCAGATATGTGTTGTAAATTAGTAACGACAGAATGAAATAGCAACGAGACTCTCAATGTGGCAAGATGCCGATTCGTCCGATCAAGAAAAGGAAGACGTCCAAAATGCATTCGTTCATGAGCAGTCCGCAGCAGGCCCTCAAAGATTTTAGCAAGCCGTATGAGTGAAAAAAATAATAAAATTTTTGTTACAAACAATCCTTCCAAAAATCGAAGCCTCAACCTGTGCACAACGATCACCATCCTCCTCCATGCCCATCCTCAATAAAAATCTTCTAAACCTTTTTACCATGCGGCTGGCAGACCGGAGGCAGCAGCGCCAATCTCCGTCAGCTGGACGAGAGGGTCAAGAGTGCCCTTGTATTGAGGCAAATACGCCGCGTCGGTATATGGGCAGTGCACAGACGGTGAACCGTTGTATATGGGTGTGTAGCTTGCTGCACAAATTTCGAAAGGAGTAAATTCGTCGTAGGCGATTTCGACTGCATTGCGCGGGTTACGGTCGCCAGCTGCTATACGTTGTCGGGCCTAACAGGAAAGAAAAGAGAACAAAAGAGTTAAAGAAGATTGCACTATCAGACAATTTGTACGTACCTGTGCAACAATTTTAGGATCTGGTTTCAGCTCAAGCAGGCGCTTGGCAAATCTCGCAGCGTGTGCCTGGTTGTTAGCCCTGGCAAAGGCTCCAATAGCACTTCGGAGCGCAATCTGCATGTGTGGGGGTTGCAGTTGGCATTGCGTAAAGTATGCGGCTAGCTCCAAGTTTCGTGTTACATTTTCAGGCTCTTCTTCCACCACACGTCTTCGTTCGAGTTCGATGGACACACCGAGTAGGTATTCTCTCGCTGCTGTCACCGTTTCTCGCCACTGCAAAACATAAATTTAGCCAGCTCATTTTATTTATTTAGACAAGAATGAAAAAAATTTACCTGCTTGGCCTCCTCGTCCGAGGATAGAACAACCAACAGCAGTCCCTGCAAAACAGCGCGGAAAGCCGCTTGCGCTTCAGCCAGTTTGTTCCCGGACACCAATCGGTACCCATCCGACAACTCCGAGCGGAGCGTGGCGAGCGAGCGCACCGCTACAGGGAGAACGCGACTCGGTGCGTTTTCGCTGGGATTACGGCGCACATGCAGCTTCAATGGTGGCAACGAAGCGTAAGGGGAGAGGTACACATGTGATGAACGGTATGTCGAGAGGAACAGGGGCTTGAGAAGAGCAAAGTTGACAATACCAAACTGGCGGTTGAGGAGCTATGAAGGAGGAAAATAGCAGACTTAATTAGGACATAAACCCCGTCATTAATAGTTTTATAGTACACACCTGCATGGCAGTCTCAAACGAACCCGCGGCGATGTGGTCTGTCGCCAACGGCGAGTTCCTAACCCAAAGCTCGGGCTCACTCGGGCCAGGCGTAGCACCAGCCCCAAGCTCCTCGTCTTCGTCCACCGCCTCCTCGCCATCAACGGCGGACTGGAACTCTCCGCCATCAGCATCAGCATCAAGCTCCCAGCCTCCCTCTTCAGGGTCAATCTCATCATGCACCTCCTCTTCTCTTGCCCAGGCGTCAAGAGCGGAACTGGCAGCAGCAGCAGCGTCGCCGTTGACATATGCAGGCTCGACGCCGCCTTCTAATTGTCCATTGACGAGTGCGCGATCGAAGAAGTTCTCACCAGTGGAAAGTGAAGGCCACAAGAGGTCAGTCGTAGGCGTGACGACAGGTGGAGGTTTCAGAGTAGAAGCAGCGAACGTAGGAACATCATCTACATCCGCCTCTGTCAGCCCAGCAGCTTCCAAAATCTCTGCGGCTAGCTCATCCAGCCCGTTCGTCTTCGCAGTCAAATATGCCAAGGGGTCTGCCACAGACAAGCATGAATGGACGTTTTTTAGGCAGTGAGGACGCATATACTCACGTAGTCCAACGTCCCGGAGGACGGAGATTCTGCCTTCTACATCTCCAGCATACAGAGCATTATGGAAGCGAGACATAGGATCCCCTCTGGCATCCGCGATTTTCTGCATCTTGGAGAGCTTATCCTTGCTACCAGTAGCAAGGTACAAGAACGAAAGCTTATCAAAGTTCTTGGTTTGCTGGTAGGCTTTCTCCACGACCTGTTATCCCCACTGGTCAATTTTGCTTCCGACAGAAATGACAGACTGAAATCTGAACGCACTTTGTGGTTACCCTGCTTCAAAGCCTGTTGGGCCAGCCTCTCCCAGCATTCCGGTCGGTTAATCTCCCTCGCAGTCTCCATCGCGACATCCAGGTTTCCACATTCGATTGCAAGCTCAAACCGGGTATTCGTGTCTTGCACAAAGTGGAGCGCAATCTAATGATGAAAATAACAAATTTCAGGAAAATGTCTAGCGCATATACACTTCCACTACTCACCTCAGGGAATCCTTTCTGCTGCAAATATGCTATGATGCTCTGCCCAAGCAACGTACTCGTCTTAATGATGTATAGCATCTCCTCATAGTTATTCTTCAGCAGCGCCAATTTGAAGCGGTATTCTGTGGGGTCGAAAGTAATGGTGCGTGGGCGGGCAGAGCGGTCGAGGCAGTGCACGGTTTTGCCCTTGACGCGCGTCAAATAGACAGGGTTGTCGAGGGTACAGATTACGCCATGATCACTGAAAATTAAGCCAAGGATCAATGCAACGCAAAAGAATATATAGAACTTTTTGAAGATAAAGAAATTAGAGCCTACCCTTGGGCTAAGCAATACTTGACGTGGTTGAGCGTCGAGTAGATGAAGACACCAGCATCATCCCAGGCTCCAGACTTAATACGAATAGTCTCATGGATGAGACTATGTTGTGAGAAGTTCTTGTTGGCAATTGTGATAGCTGGCAAAATTAAACAGACACATTTAGCCTTCTCTTTCTCCTCAAAATCCCAGATGTCGAAAAAGACTCACTGTGTTTGCTCATCATAGCAACCAGCGATGAATCATTGCTCCACACCACATATTTGACGGGAGGGCTGTTGATCTCCGCAATCGTCTTCTGTTGCTGGATATCATACAACACAACGGCGGTGGGTGAGCTGAGAATGAGGCACGCAGTTCCTCCGTAGAATATTTCGTTGGTCTGGACAGGGGCTTGATCGATTTCACGACTGAGTTGGATAGGTCGCGGACTTCAATAAGCTGCAACGACGTGAAACCGATAGATAAGCACGCAGCACGTATTCAATAGGATTATGGAAAGACTTGCCTGAGTAGTTTTGTTGAGCACAGCAAACCTATTCCTAGCAACGAATATCGCACTCTGCCCGCTTCCCTTCTTCCCATCCACACTTGAGTCTTTTACCTCTCCTTGTGCTTGTTGAGGAAGATTGGCAAGCTCGTACAGTCCATTATCCGAGCTAATAGTAAGAATAACGGCCCGCTCAGCAGGATTAAAGCTGAGCGTTCGTGGCGGCACATAAGGGCTTCCGAACTTGCGCACACTGAGCAGCCCAATATCGGCCCCAGTGTTGAAATCATACGAGCGGACGTATTTATCGCGCACATAATAGAGGGTATCCTGGAATACAGAGAACGCCGGGCGTTCGCGCTCGAGTTTGAACACGATCAAACCGCTGTCGTGGCCCGCAGCAAACAGATTAAGGTTAGGGTGGGCAGCGAGCACCCAGAACCTGTCCTGCTCGCGACGGAACGTCTGGATGGCGGTGCGCTTGCCCAGATCCCACACACGCACAGTCTTGTCCTCTCCGCACGAAACGATCAGCTCGTGCTTCGGGTGGAAGAGGGCGGTGGAGACGTTGTTAAAGTGGCCACGGCACGAGTCCACTTCCCATGCTTTAGTTTCGCTCATCCGCCAGATCTTGATGACACGGTCGTCTCCGGCCGAGAGGATAAGGGGGAGGGTTGGGTGGAATGTGGCGAAGTTGACTCCGCGGTCGTGTCCTTCGAGGACGTGTTTAACGGTGGAGAATGTATCGAAAGTCTCGAAATTGCCAGGACCATTGCTATTTGAGCTTCCGGGGCCTCCTTGGTTGGGTGAACCTTTGCGGAGGCCTGAGATGTCCCATACACGGACGGTCTGATCCATGGAAGCGGATACGATTAAATCTTCTTTGGGGTGGAACTGGACAGACATGACGTAGTGTGAATGGCCTGTGAGAACAGCAATACATTGGCGAGAGGTGCTGTTCCAAATTCTGATAGTCTGGTCATCCGAAGCTGAAATCTATGAATGTTTTGCTGTTGAAACGAAGAAGGATATTGAATGATACTTGAGAACTTACGATCCATGGCATTTCATGATGAAATTGGACAGTCCTGACATAGTCGAGATGGCCGTGCAGTGTGAAGAGACAACGGCGGTTCTGTGGTCGAATATCTATGTTCTCCCGTCAGATCAGGAGGAATGTCAATAGGGTTCCGCTCACCCCAAACTTTGATTTTGTAATCGTCTCCTCCAGTACACAGAAGAGCACGACTGGGATGGATAGCAACAGCTCTTACGGGCCCTATCATATCGATCAGCCTCCGGATACTTAGACACGGCGACGAAGAACGCACCTTCATGCTCCTCAAACCTGTCGACTAAAACGCCCATCCGGTAATTCCATAACTGTACACAACCATTGTGGAGTGAGGCGGCGAGCAAGGGTTGTGTAGGATGAAATGCAAGGCCTGGCAGCCGTCCGGTTAGATATCACGGAGAGCAGTAACAAGTAAGGAGCCATGCCTTTTACGCGGTTGCTTTTAGATTCGAATTTTGTGAGCATAACCGACATGCTCGCAACTTGTCAGGGGTAACACTCTAAAATGGAGTATATGGATAAAAAGTGAAGAATGAAATGCGATATTAGAAGAAAAGGTATAAAGCCGTCCTTGGACAAGTACTGATACTTCTTCCACAACGCGTTTTGCGACGAGAGACGTGGCTGCTAAACGTGGGAATATACTTTTAGGTCACGTTCCCGCACAGGTATATTTGCTTTCGTCAACGAGCCTCCTGGGTTCAATACATAAGTTCAATCTCTGAAGCATATATCTGCACGATTAGGCTGTACATCTTGCGCTGGACCACCAGATCTGAACGACACGATGCCCGTAAAATTTTGGATGGACAACCTTGTCTTGCGTGGTCGCCAATACATCGAGGCCGAAGTGCACACATTGGAATTGAAGCAGGGGTCTTGATTCGACAGCGTCATCTGCTACACAACAATTTCCTTCAAATATATTGTCAGCGATCTTCAAATTCTATACTGACATTGACACCGAAGCTTTCAGAGCCTTGCACTGGGACGATGAGAAACGTCGCCCATACCTCTGGGACTTCTACAACAAAAACGAAAAAAGTTTGGGTAACCAGTAATCGGTGCTCTCCATTGAAATTAGAGGCAATGTATCGCGCCTAGTGTCGCATTGCATGGTCATTGCCCCAACTCTGGACAAATATCGACACCAGACTCACCTGTCCTGAAGATTTCAGTTGTATAGAAGTCGCCCGGGAATGCCTCAAGCGATCTGGTGACCTTCCGTTATCGATCCGCGTCGCATGTCTACCTCCCGGAGTACTACCTCAAAAAACAGAAGGAAATACGTTTGCTCAGCTGATATCCATGATAAATCAATGCTTGAGTCGTTTTTCTGCGCGCGCGAGTTACTTCCACTTGTACGTGGAGACATGAAGGGTATCCTACGCCAATTAAGCGCAGGCCAACCCCAATACACAGGCGCTAAACGTCATGATAACATAGCGCTTAGAATTGTAGGCGCCATGCCTCGGCTTTCTCACGTTTCAGTCATGAGGCGTGGACTCAGGTCTCTGGATATCGACTGTGGTCAGGTCACTAAAGTAAGTTCTCAGAGTCAACTTGGATTTACCTTGACGAGTGCATCGAACTCTTACAACAAGCGCCACAGGATGACACGTACCAATTTCAACCCGAGACTTTTCTCATGCAATATACATAAAGTTCAAAACTTTGCTGTTGACCGTTATTGGACCCGGAGTGAGCCTCGAAGCACGAAATTTGGATTATTTCTTAATAACTTTACTTTTACGCATTTGACTCACTTCACCCTCATAAGCGTGGTTGAAATTGTCTTGCGAATTGCACGCTCTTCGAATTGTATTTTTCCGCGTCGCCTTCGAGATTCATTCGCATTGCAGGTCTGCGCGCTTTCTATTGACGCGACGGGACGCGTTGATAAGCGTGGGAATACCTACATAGTCACGTCCAGCCCCAATTCCGCCGATGTTTTCACTTCTCCTTCACTGCAATCAGTGGCCCACTTGTAGCACGCGTACTGACTTGGCCCTATCCCATGTCCACATGTTTTGACCTGTCCCCACTCCAAGTACAACTCTCCTTTCAGCTGTAAACTTCAAAAGTCGAACAATGGGCTCGGGCAACCGGGGTTCTCGATTATGAAGAGGGCCAACTTCCACGTTTTTGGGGCCACGGCCCTCATTGCTTGATGCTGTACAACTCCTTTGTCCACCCTCTTCCGAATCTTATCTTTGACAGTAGGGCCAACAAAACGTGCGTTTGTTACTGCTTTGTAAGCCTTGGCTTTCGTCACAACGGTGTTAACCCATTTCAATCCATCCAGAAATATCCTTTGCGCGTCGCACAGATAAATCCATTGTATAGATCGCCAAATCTCATTGTGAAGAATATGTATATAATCGGCTTGCAAATGAGTGTCCCGTTAAAGAATACTACTCATTCCCAACCACCACCGCCTCTTTTACTTTCAACGTCTATATCTACTTCTCTGCATCGACATGACAAGACGCCACCCCGGTAGCCTCGACCTGACCAGCTCGCGCAAGAGAAGCCTGCGGCACTCCGCGAAACAGGAAGAGATGCGTTTTTACCGTGTAAAACACCCACATCTGCTGGGTTTCTCAACAAACTCAAGTTCTTACCTGGCTCCTTGACCAAAGAGGAGTACATGGCAACCTTGGACTCAAATAAATACGATGAAGAGACGATACGGAACATCGCCTTCCTTAACTCAGGTTCTTTTTACGACGAAATACCTTATGGCGACCACTCGCATTTGGCTCCCCACCCCCACCGTCGTTTGCAGTATGCATGGATAATCCCCTTCTCGGAGATTTCGACCTGACTGAAGAATCTGAGGACGATCAGGAGAAGTCCGCCGAGGAGACGGAAGAGCCCATGCTGGTTATCGATTACATGCGCGAGTATGCTGCTACGCATGGTGTTTGGCCAAAAGTCAGCGCCTTCAACGACAGCTTTATTCCCGAAGAGTTGTATCATTCCAAAAGAGAATGCACGGGCGACGGGGAGCAATCTGGTGAAGACGCGTGAGTATTCTTGATTCTCTTGGTCCATCATCTTCAGTCTTATCTTGTCTTCTCAGCGATGGCGAAGCCGAGGACGAGGACGAAGAGATGGAAGACATTTCACCCCTCTTCACTCTAGTTTCCCTTCCTATCACCGAAGAGCAAGATTCTTCGGAGATTTATTTGCAGGCACCTCAGCCTGAAGCCATTCTCCCTCCTAGTGCCACTCCTGCCCCCTCCTACGACGAAATCATGAGCCAGTCTTCCGAGGAGGACAACGACAACAGTGATGATGAGGACTTCCAAGACCCCTCGTACGAACGCTTGCAACATCAGCTACATCACCAATTTGCAAACTCCATTTCCACGCCCGAGTTATCATCCCCCAGCTCCTCGTCATCGCGCTCTCTTTCTCCCTATCCCATTACTCCCAAATCATCCCCCACCAAAAGAAACACCACTACCACTACCAAAGCCAAACCTCGCGCTTGCGCAAAGCCCTACTCGACCGACCCATCTGCTCGAAACCGTAAATCCCGCTCCGGGTCAGACAACTCCTCCTTCTCCTCTCCCTCCCCAGACTCTTTCGAAGGCTCCGGCGATGCACGCTACACGACCTTCCGCTGCAACAAGACCGGGAAAACGATGTTCCAGTGCCGCACCTGCCCGGAGATACAGACCAAGGCTCTGGGCGATATGAAGAGACATTTGGAGGGCCTTAAACATCAGAAGCCGAGTCATAGATGTGATCCGACGAGGTTTGACTTTGGGTGTGGGAGGGAGTTCACGCGGACGGATGCCTTGAAGAGGCACATCAAATCTAAGCATCATATGGGGTGGGTACTCTATCAGTTTGAAATGGAAGAACAAGAGCGGGCGGACGGCGGTCGGGGTGCGAGGAAGGGGAGGAAGTAGACTGTGTGCTACTTCTTTCTTTCTTTCTTTCTTTCTTTCTTCTTCTTTCTCAGCTTTCTCTTTTGTGCTTTTTAATGGCTTCGTTTTAATTTTGTTTTGCTTTATGGTTTTGGGTTTTGGGTTTTATCTTTTTATCTTTTATCGTCATCTTTTCTTCGTCCTCTTCACGCCATCACCACCACTTTTGTCTTGTACTTGTCTTCACCTCGGTCCCTATCCCCTTCTTACTTTCCCTTTCCCTTCAGATCACTTGCTTTTATCTCAATATCCCCTTTATCTAATCCCAGTCCTCTTTTCGTCTTCATTTTTTTTTTTTTTTAAATTCCTTTCTCTTTCCCCCCGATTTGTTTTGCCTACACATCATCCTCATTCCCTTACATGCATTTGTACATCATCAACATCTCAGTCTCAGCCCCCTTTCCATTTCTTGTTTTCATCTGGTTATCTTTGCATACTTTACCTCTTCGCTCAAGCACTTATTCTAATGTTTCTACGATCTCAGCCCGATGTACTTCTGACGCACATGCTTTGTTCAAATGATATTTTACTTCTGCAATTGATTGATCACATATTTCAACTTTCTGATGTCCAAATATTGCTTAAACGTGGGTCTGCTCAAGGGCAGCCAGATACAACGCGTCGCACGAAGGACAAAGGGAAATATTTCCATAATAGGACTCCGATCATGGGCGCTTAAAGTCGATCTTGTTGCCCGGTGATCGGGCATAGAGGTTGATAAACCACAAAAGCGTAAAAATTCTGACCACCTCTAAATATGTACATTCTAATTATCTAGCTGTCTTTATACTCCATATCTACGAAGAGAGCGTCTCAGAGACCTTCTCATCTGCGAAAGGATAGTCAATGTAACCTTTCCCCGTGCTTTCGTATTTGACAGGAACATAGAATGTGTCGCTGCTATATGGTGTTAAGGGGATGTTCTTAATCAGCCTAGTGGGTAGATCAGGCTAAAAAATCAAGATCAGCACACAGGTTGTCTCTTGACATAGAAGGATACATACATTAGAAATATACCACCGCCCAAATGCTACAAGATCGCCGCTCTTATCTGATCGTGCAATTGCTGTCTCTCTGTTGTGCCGGCCAGTGCTGATGTATGGACGCGGAGCCCATATATTCCGGAGGAAATCATTTGATAAGGTGGGAGTGTCCGGTTCGATGACATGTAGATACGACAGGTTAGGATGCGCATCTGCAAGTGTTTGGACGAAATGGGAGAACTGGGGGATAGGGTCTGCCATTCTCATGCCTATTAGATAGTAGATTGTTAGAAACATAGTGCGGCATTAATTCTTTATTAGGAACTTACTTTGAAAGGCCTTCCAAGGACTCAATCTGACCCCGACTTTCTCTTGACCCACGGCTTTAACGAGCGCATCAACGACTTCGAGTCCAAATCGACTCCTGCCTTCCACACTGCCTCCGTACACATCCGTTCGTTGATTGCTTACATCCTGCAAAAATTGATCAGGCAGGTATCCGTTCGCGTTATGGAACTCCACCCCGTCGAATCCGGCTCCTTCTACAGCGTTTTTGGCTGCCTCCGCGTACCACCGCACGTACTCGCGAATCTCTGGAATAGACAGGGCCCTAGGGGTTGCATATTTCTTCTCTTCGGGGACGATGAAGTCTTTGGGCGATTGGACTTCCTTAGAAGGAGTAATTGGGATGGCTGATGGTCCAACGGTCTCGTACCCGTCTTCTTCCCGGACACGGTATTCTCCGCCCCGTCCTAAAGCCCACAACTGAAGATAGATAAACGATCCGTTGGCGTGTACTGCGTCGGTTATCTGAAGAGCATAGAAGTCGAATTAACATTGTATATGTACGAGAGAGGACGCTGGGAATTGCATACCTCTTTCCACGCGTCGATCTGGGCTTGATTCCAGATACCAGGGACACTGTCGTATCCTCCAGCTTGAGGTGCAATCAATGTTGCTTCTGAAATAAGCAGGGAGCCTGCTAGGCTGGATCTTTGGGAGTAGTATGTCTTCATTAGCCTGACCGTTGGAACATGCTCTTTCTCTGTCGCTTTCATGCGCGTCAGCGGTGCGAGAACAACACGGTGCTGGAGTGCGTTGTTTCCGACTTTGATGGGCTGGAAGAGGGTTGGGGTAGACATGTTGTGTTAGATGAGTTTGGAATGACAAGGGATATTCTGGTGGAGTTTTCAGTCAGTTTGAACATCTTTTTATATTCAGGGTATCTCTCTATTCTTGCCTTTTTATATATATAAATGCTGATTGAACGAGCCGAGCTCAATGGTAAGCTACGAGGGATGTCCCCAGCCGGATGTAAGCAGGCTCGGGCATCCCTTCTCAGCTTCAGACCCATATTGGTCGGACAACACGTCGCATAAGGAGAATAACCCTGATTTCTAAAAATACAACGAGGACTTACTACTAGCAGATGCCCGAGCTGATGCCCGAGGTATGGCTTGGCTATCATGTCACTGTGCCCTGACACGTGATAGTAGTAGTGATTCAAACTCCGAAATTTCAACTTCGTGCTTTCGTCCATCTTTCCATGTACTTGCTTACTACCCATCTTTCCCTTCTTCTCTCCTTCCCCAGACTCATTCGTGTGCTTGGTGGACTATACGGCCATCTACTGCCACAAAACTAAGAGAATGACGTTCCAGTGCCACACCTGCCAGGACATACCGACTGAGGCTCTGGATGAGCAGGCACTTGGAGAGCTTTAACACGCTGGATGTCCCAGTCATAAATATAATCCAGCGGTGTAAGACTTGCGTATGGGAGGGAAGTTCACGAAGGACGGATGCATTGAAGAGGAATTTCAAGTCTACGCGTCCGATGGGGTGGGATGTTGATGAGTAGGAATAGAGAAGGCGGAGGGGGTCAGGCTCAAGAAATGGGGGAAGTAGAGTATGTGCCATATTTTAATTCTATAGCTAATTAACGCGTGGTTATTTTATTAAATTTCAGGTGTCAACGACTGGCTTGAGAAAGATTGATTTGAGGAGGATTTCCATTGGTATCACTTAATCAATTGTAATATATTCTTTAGACTGAAAATCAAGAAGTTGACATCTGCCACCACGTTGAACGAGGAACAAAGAGGGAAAATATTTCTATAATAGGACTCCGATTATGGGCGCTTAACGTCGATCGTAGTTTTCCCTTCATGACTCGGTGATCGGGCATGGAGGAGGTCAACGTAACCCCTCAAAAAGTTACAAAATCTGATACTGACCTCCGTTATTATCTATAATCTCATTATCTGGCTGTTTTTATACTCCATCTAGGAAGTGAGGGACTCGTTGATCTTTTTCCTCTTTTGCGAAAGGGTAGTCATCTGCGAAAGGATGGTCAATGTAACCTTCTCGGTGCTTTTGTAAATGGCCATAATGAGCTCACTAGACCTCTCATCTGAATAGACACGAGGGTTACGTACATTAGAGATATACCACCTCCCAAAAGCCACAAGGTCGCCGCTCTTATCAGATCGCGCGATGACTGACTCTCTATTAAACCGTCGAGCGCTAAGGTATGGTCAGCGGGCCCATATATCTTGGAGGAAATCATTTGATTTGTCGGATATGTCTGGTTCAATGACGTGCAGATACGACAGGTTAGGGTGGGCATCTGCGAGAGATCAAACAAAATGAGAGAATTGAGGGATAGGGTCTGCCATCCCCATCCCTATTGGAGTCAGTAAAGTGGTGGATGGTTAGCAATTATAGTGCTATGATTATTTCATAAGCCTGCACTCTGGAAGGTCTTCCAAGGGCTTATCTTGACGGCAATTTTCTCTGACCCACTGCTTTAACGATAGCATTGATGGCTTCAAGTCCGAATATACTCCTGTCTTCCACACTTCCTCCATAGTTGTCCGTTCGCTGATTACTTACATCCTGTAAAAACTGATCAGGCATAAATCCCATCGCACTATGAAATTCCACCCCGTCGAATCCGGCACCTTCTACCGCATTCTTGGCTGCTTGTGCATATCATTGCACGTACTCGTGGATCATTAGAACAGACAGGGCCCTAGGGATAGTATTTTGCTTCGCTCAAAGAACGAGGAAGTCTTTGGCCGACGGGGATACCTTGAGAGGCGTGATTGGGATGGCTAATGGTCCAACGGTCTTGTAACCATCTTCTTCTCTGACTTAGAACTCTCTGCCATGTCCTAAGTCCCATAGAGCTACAGATAAATAAACAATCTGTTGGCATGGGCTGCATGGGCAATCTTGTAAACAGCAAAATCGAATGATCACCATGGAAGGAACAATACAATGAAAATTGCGTACCCGTTTCCATGTGTTGATCTGATCTTGATTCCAGATACTAGGGACGCTATCGTATCCTCTGGCCTGAGGTGCAATTAACATTGCTTCTGAAATGAGCCAGGAGCCCAGTCGGCTGGATCGCTGGGGTAGTACGTCTTCATCAGTCTAATTGTTGGTACGTATTGTTGATTTCTGGTGCATCAGAGGCGCAAGAATAACACAGTGTTTCAGAGCATTGTTTCCAACTTTGATTGGCTGGAAGAGGCTTGGAGTAGACATGACGCCAAAGCTGGGTGTGGTCTCGCAATGAGTCAAATGTTGATGATTTAAAGGGATATTCTATAGAATTAAAAGTTCCTTTGGACGTCTTTCATACCATTTCAGCGTACTTCAACATTTTTGATTCTGTTTACGCTGACTGACAGAGCCGCTGAGGGATGTTTTCAGCTGGATTTAAGCAATCTCGGGCATTTCTTCTCGTTATCAGCCTGTATTACCAGGAATGGAACAATGTATCTTTGATTTCTAAAGACTGAGCAGTAAACGGTATGGAATAATTACTAAAGATGACCAAGCTAATGCTCGAGGCTTAAATTTAATGGCGGTAGAACGCTCTCAATTACAATATAACCTATGAAGTTACTACTTAGTAGTCTGGACAGCCCGTATAATGATGCGACCTTTAACATCATAAAGTAAAACCTCATAATAGTTCGAGTATGAGTAAGTTTTTAACATACTTTAGTGCGACGTGCCTCTTTACCATAATAGAGTCAGACTTGAGAATCACTGGAACAATGAACCCAGATCATCTAGAACAGAGGACACTCAGGGGCTCATGCCTCGACATGTGATGGTAGTGACGCAAATTGAGTTTCCGACATTTCAACAGGTTTGCCTGTACAGTGTTTCCGGCTTTGTCCATCCCCCTTATAATATTGTGGCACTTCCGTCCATTGAAAAATTCCTTACCTTCAATATCACCTTGACAGTCGGATCTGCACAGTTTCTTTTGACCTTGTGGCACTTCTCATTCGTTGCTCATTCACATGCGTCTAACTCCACCAATTTCTCTTCCAGCCACAATTTCAACTAATCTATCAAAGTAAAGGTGTCTGTGAATCCACTCGAATGATGCCACACTGTACCTTTTGCAATGTCCCAGCAGATTTGGAGGGTTTCAAGGTCTATAAATCCTGCAACATATGCGATGGGGAACCATGCCTCCCGTGCCAACAGTACATTGACATGGACAAGCAAATAAACAAACTGTTGGCTCAAAGACTCAAGCTGCAATCAGAAATAAACAACATCCATGATTCATTTGTTTGTTGACTTCCAGTAGAGATGATATCCAGGGTTTTTGAATTTTATATTGAAGAAAACATTGAGCAAATCAGCAATGTCACATTCTCCCCATTGACTTTGATGGCCATTTGTCGGGTCTGGCATACGATCGCACAGTCGTGTCCCCGACTTTGGACTTGCATCAGTATCTTTGCATGATCTGGAAATAAAATACGTATAGATGTCGCTCAGGAATGGTTAAGCAGATCTGGCCAACTTCCTTTGTCAATCCACATTGTATTCAAGCTGCCCCGTACTCAAGATGCAACAGACCCTCAAGGGGTATACTTTTGCCTTATTTCCATGGTTAACCAATACTCACACCGCTGGGAAGACCTCAAAATAGAGTGCTCGTCACCTAACCTCTTTCCACTTTTCAGTGGGAATCAACATGGTGCTCCCATTCTTCGCAATTTATGGCTGTCAAATAATGGTGCACCAGACAAAATAAATGAGAAACACTTCAGTGTAGCAGGTGTCAAGCCCCTGATTTCTTCTGTCTACTTAAAATGCCTCTGTTTTAAGTCCACAGACATTGACTGGAGCCATGTCACTAGCATAAAGGCGCTTGAACCCTTCATTTGGATAGACGAGTGCGTCGACCTACTATGACAGGCATCACAATTAGTTGATTGTGACATTTTGGGCAGCTTTGAGCAAATGCCAACAAGCCAGATCCTACCAATAGTACCTACTATGCGACCCATAATCCAGCATGGACTACAGAAACTCAGACTTGCTTCCTTCAAAGGAAATGAACTGGAACCTTTCCTTGGTAGCTTCGCATTTCCGAACTTGACGCATCTCTCTCTCAGCTACGTGATGGGTGCCAATATATCGTCTTGGGACTCTGCCATATCCCTTATCATCCGCTCTTCCACTCATGTGATATCTTTGGATATCTGCAAATCTGCCTATACTCATGATTCGCTATTTAGAATGCTGGATGCAACCCCATTCCTTTGTCAATTGAAAATACACCTCCATAACTCAGCAAAAGATTTATTTCACCACCTCTCCAGCAATTTGGCTTCAAGTACGTCTCACAGTTTGGGAAAACTATTCCTTCCCAGCCTCCAATTGATCCAACTCAGTGGTAATATAACATGGGATGCTTCTTTATGGGCACTTATTCCTTGTGCTATTAGACCATATGGTGACATTGACAACCCAGTGATTTGTCCTATTGGCAAAATCAGCATCATTGATCAGTGGACAGGTTGTGGTCGTAGTCGTGAATATAAATCGGCAATCTGCAGTGACTGCAATGTTGTTTTACATCTCCTCGAGCTGTCAAAATCAGGAATACAGTTCAATTTCATATACAACAACATGGATCTACTTGAGAAGTCAGTGCACTATCATAAAATACAGACAAACTAGTGAGGCCAGTAGCACACCTTTCTGTCTGGAGCAACTGCCTTTGGCATCTCTTCTTGCACAATGCCAGATTACATAGGACCAAATTTCAACTTTGTGCCTCCACCTTTCATTGATATCATCCTTGTATTTGCCTGTGTGTTAACAGATAATAGCCAGCCCTAGCCTCCTTCATATCTAAATAATCCCATTTTTCCAATTGCACATTCAAGATGCTAAATTTATGTGGATGAATCTCTCTTGAATGTAGGCATCGTTTGTGGGTGCTGTGCACGTGAACTCATCTTTGTCTCATCTTTTGTTAAATTGTTTGGTGGCAGTGTTTTGATATGCATTAGTTCTCGATTGACCTCTTTCGGGGCTTTTTACATATACTACGCTCAAGCAATACATACAATGCCACGCTCTCAAAACTCTAGAGACAAAACCTACCAGAAATCGACAAAATTGAGCATCAATTAGGATGTTCTGAAAGTGCATGCTCATTGAATGCATAAAAATCAGCACCGATTCACTTGGTCTTTAGAGGATGGGGGGGGGGGGGGGGGGGGGGGGGGGGTAAAGTGGGCACCAATCCAGTGACCAGAGTACCAGAGCTAGCAGATATCAGGAGGTATGTCTCCTCAAAGCTCTAATGAACATGCATTGAAAAATGGTCTTCACTGGCAGATATATGATGTCGATTCTCGATGATCTGGGTGTCAAGTTAATAGTGCAAAATGCTGCAGAGCACCTCAAAAAAAAGGCAAAAAATCTGGATGAATTTGACTTCTCCACTCTGAGAAGTAAAAATAATGCTGTTTGGTTGATTAAAATACGGTTCGGTGGCTTAAAGACTGCTACAGGAGAGTATGTGCATAACAATGATCCAGTTGAAATCAAGCAACGTGGACGTCAGGTTTTCCCATTGCACTCCTATATAAAATGCAGGCATGGAATGGGGGATCTTTACCATTTGATGGAGGAGTACATTGCAATGTCAAACTCCAAACAAGTCAAAAAGTATATCTTTCATCCTTACACTGACAGCCCGACTATTATGGTACTGATTAATTCCCTTTCTTCAACTTTATCAAAACATCAAAGTCCTCCACTTAAATCTTGTCTCCTCCAGTTTATGATCCTCTCTACAAACATTTAGTCACCATAGGGTTGCGCTTGTATATGGAAGGTTACCCCAGCATAACTAAAAAACCTGGCCAACGATTTAGGATACAAAGATAACAAACATAAGTTTAAAAATTACATGACTCTTGCTAAGGAAAAGAAGGAAGCAGGAAACAAAGCCTTTGCAGCAAAAAATCTGAGGCAGCTGTATCCGCCTACAAGGAAGCCATCAAGTACTTGGACATGGCGTTCCATCGCTTCACTCCAGGAGATGATACCGTGAAACAAGAAGAAACCAAACTTCAGATTATATGCTATGCAAACTACTCTGTGGTCAGATTGTCAGGGGCGATGCTAGTCCAGAAAGCACAGAGAAACTGTTGAAGATGCTAAAGCCATGCGCATACTGCTCTGTGGTCAAATTGTCAGGAAAATGCTAGCCCATAAAGCGCAGAAAAAAACCGTTGAATGCTGAAGAAGCCATACACTTAGACGCATGCTACGCCAAGGGGTTCGGGTTCTCATTGCTCTGAAGAAGCCATTGCATGGGCTTTACGCCTCCGACAGATAGAGAACGATGGAGATCTTGTTGACCATCTGATTTCAATCCAAACGTGCAGAAAAGGTCTGCCTGAAGTACATGCAGAAAACTTTAAGGATTGGATGAAGTATAATTCTCCGATGGTTCAGCGAGGGCAGAGCGAATAAAATTTGTTAGCGGCCTTTGGGCGTGAAATGATGCGAAGAGCACCTGAAGAAGCCTCAACGCTCACCATTGTCCCAATAAATAGCATGTTATCACACTTCATGCTTCTTAAAATATTGAACTCACCATTGTTATAACTGTAGTTCTGAAATGATATCCTGTACCAAATGCCCGGCGAATCGACGTATGAGAATCAATTGGCTATTGTAGCGGTCATTAAGCGCTCGCCACCCGGTGGAAATAATTTGAAATAACATAATGATAGGATGGCGGCGCGGCGTGGCTTGAGTAACCGGATAGTTGCCATTTTTGGATGTGGCGCGACACAGGCAACGATACCGCGTCAGTGATCTCTCTTTTCCCTGACATTCACAAGTCTTGCCATGGACGGAATTACAACAGTGTACACACCATACTACATCCCACTCAACAGGGCTATTCTCATCTTTTTCCCTTCGTGTCCAAGTTCTGCATTCCCCGTATTTGGGACCAGTGCCACGGCTCATGACACCCCTCCAGTGGATATCATTGATAATCAGGGCTCGCAAAGCGAGGCATATGTCGTCCAGGTTAAGATAAAACAAGCACAGTGAGAAAAAAAATAGTTGTTTGCCTCTAAGCATCAGCTTAAACGTGGAATAGCGATAATGAGTTCAAAGAGCTGTCGACATTCTTTCTGGCACAGTATGATATTACGGTAAGTTCTTTTCAGATTAATAGTACATTTGGCGTGCTTCCTTGCAAAATATTGTTGATTATATTATTATAAAAACGTTCTTTAACAGAAAGCTGTAGAAAGCGTTCTTTTGCGCATATATTCGCCATAGTGCCTCCGGAAATATGCATCGAAGGAGATGGTTATATTTTAAGAGGCAGTAAGCACATCGGCTACTTTCTCCCTACGCAAAAACTTCTGAATACTGAGTGCTGGTCATGGGTTTATAGAACGAACGCACTGGGTATATGGCCAGACTTTGAAACTTCGATGGGGAGAAGAACATGTTCGGCCGTGTCAGGATAAGTGGATGTTCATGTTCGAACTAGCGAACCTGGAAAGTGCAAATGAAAACATATGCGCCTTAAATACTCCATAGATTATGTTATTATATCAATCTGTTGTGAATCCACGAAGATGGGGCGTCACGTCGCGTTGCCGTCACCAACATCCCGTCCAGTCCAGTGAGCAAGACAATGTTAATGATATCTTCTCATAGGAGTACAATTAAATCTATTTGTAAGTTATAGATATGTGAGGTATAATAATACAATGCAGCAAAACAACGGCAGGACGTTAAACTAGAGGTACTAAATGATGATAAGAAATAAAGTAAAAAGGAAGACCGGAAAAGCGAGAGAGTTGAAGGTCCAGTAAAATGATATCATGGGTATTGCCATAACAAGGCAATAAAGAAGAGAAAAAAATAGAAAAGGACTGAAATCTTTCAGATAGTCCTTGAGTGGCCTGTTAACCACAGTATCGCCCGAGATGAAAAGGGAACCCGAAATAGATCACCAGGCACCAGACAGGAGGAGCACGCTGCTGCCTTTACTCTTATGGAATCGGTTCTAAACCTTCACAAGCCCAGCATCTCGCTTAAGCTGCGTCGCGCGCTTACTCGACGACCTAATCCGCTCGCCATACCTATAGAAAATGAACGGTATCGGTGCAATTGCCAACGCGATCAACGCAAGCAGGAGCCCGGCCCATTGGAAGCCCATGTGGTGGAACATCTGCGTGACGAAGAGGGGCACCATGGCGCCGATCTCGGAGCGCATGAAGGTCTTGGCCGCCATGGCGGAGGCGGCGTAGTCGGAGTAGGAGTCAATAATGTAGGAATTGGCGGAGACGTAGAGAAGAATCATGGCAAACCCGAAGAGGAAGCCGGATATGCAGACTGCGATCCAGTGCACCCAGAAATATGCGCCGGTGAATGCGAACATGAAGAGCGCAGCAGGCATAACGCTGAGAGCAGGCAAGGGCGTCAGAGGTATTGAACATAGAGACACGCAAATTAAGAGGACGTACAAAGCTCCAACCATCATGGGGTAAAGACGCGCCTCCGGGAATGATCCGTTGGCAGTGACTTTGGCGTAGTATCTCTCCTGCATTGGTAGAAAGAGACCAGCAAACAGAATGCCCAACTAAAAAGATAGGTGAGTTATGTTTCTGGACAAAGTACTAGAAGAACTGAAGGAAAACATACCATGATACTGATAAACGTGATGCCGGTCATGCCCTCGCTGAATCCACGAATTTCAAGGAAAGCAATAGGGAAAGCAAAGAAAAGTAGGTCTATGAAATGACGTCAGTCCCAAGACGCGACTACAGACCAAAATATCGACGTACACAAAAGACTGTAGACAAAGGAAAGGTAACAACTCATGAAGATGACGATGGGTTCCTGCACAAGCATCAAGAAGGGCCTGATGAGGGCGATTTTGAGTGTCTCATTAAAAGGGAGTTTCTCGAGCTCTTCCAGAGTGCGGTATTTGTCGTCCCCAGTGGATTTTCTGAGTGCCTCAGCTTTTCGGCGGAGAAGGACAGGAGCGAGAGATTCGGGGATGAAGAGTGTTCCGGCGAAGGAAATACCGACGAAGATGAACAGGACCCAATCTGACAGAATGGTCAATAAAAGCTGGTGTATTTTGTGGGGAGATTTACAGATCCATCGCCAACCGGCGTACATGCCTATCCATCCAGCAACCATAGGACCCAAGCAGGGACCGATACTGATATAAGAAATGATTGAGCCTTATTTTCTACGGGAAAAAGGGTAAACATACAATAGAGTGCCCGAGAAAACGGCCATAGGAACACCTCTTTCTTCGACTGCCCAAACATCTGCTATACTAATAACAGGGTTAAAAAATAATAGAGGGACATACAGTAATAGATAGGTACCTTCCACCAACATTACACATGGGTGCAGAGGCAGCCAGACCGGCGAGCATTCTTCCAACGACGAGGGTGGCCGCATTTTTGGCCAACGCACTTGGTAATGTGAAGATAAAGTAGAAGAACATGCTGACGCAGTATATTGGCCGACGTCCGACAACCTCTGATAGAGGAGCCATAAAAAGAGGACTGTAAAAATAGAATGAAGGCACGGTAATAGGTTGAGAAAGAGTTAGAGCTTACCCAATTCCAAAGCCCATCACGAAACACGTAACGGTGAGGTTGGTAATTTCTTGTTGGATGCCTAACGTTTTTGTTGGTCCTGTCATGCTAAGAAGAGGGAAGATAACAATTATAATAAGAAAAAGACGATAAATAAACTATATTGCGGCACTTACTCTCCCGTTACGATTGAACTCCCGACTGCGACCGCTAGACATAGGAGGGATGTAGTGCCCGTAATGTACCTGTGAAGGCGATAGAAATATAAGCGAGAGCGCAATCCGAATACGCGTTAAAAGGACAAACCATTTCTTTGCGCCGTTCCATTCTCTTGGATCTTCGCCTGTGCCCTTTTCGAACTTGACTATGTGATAACCCTCCTTCTCGTGGATTTCTTCGAGATCATGGAGAGTGGTCGGGCGATGAAGGGGGGTGCCATTGACAATAATCGCAACATCATCGGGGTGTTTGTGCGATAGTTTTTGAACTAGCTGAGTCGAGTCCAAGTTCTCTATTTCTAGGGTCCTAAATTCCTCCTCGCGCTCGCTTGAGATGACGGGATGTCGAAAAGAGAACTGTGCTTCAATAGGTTCAGACGGCATTTCGCGATAAGAAAGAAACAATGCGGACCTACAAGACCAATCTGGAGCCTTATATATACTGCCAGAACCTTGCCGACTTTGTGCGATGTACGATGCGAACGGTCAGTATTCTGTCAGTTCCATCATGTAAATGGCAATAGCTTCAACACGTCGGCAGAGCCTCGGCAGACTCATTTATTTGATCCGTCGCATCATCACATGACATATCTTGTTTGGCAATCCCTCCCAAATCTCACACAATCTACAGCAATCCCAGCCAACAGCGACCATGAGCTCAACTGCAGATGAGGATGTCAACCCCTACGACCTCCTCGGTGTCAAGACAGAGGCCACAGAGCAGGAGATACGCACAGCGTACAGGCAGCGATCGCTGAAGGTCCATCCAGACAGGGTACGCGCATATAATATGATCAAAAATGGCGCTATTACTGATACTTTCGCGGCTCATCTAGAATCCAAACAACCCTGATGCCGGTGAGCTTCTAAATATGAGCCGCATTCTACATTTTTGTTGATAACAGGATGTTTTGTAGCCCGGAAGTTTCATGAATTAAACCAGGCTTACGAACTCCTCCTGGACCCGTTGCGGCGCTTAGCTCTTGATGCAAAATTACGCGTCAAGCTCGCTCGCAAGGAGCGCTTCAAGGCGTATGACAACAAGCGCAAGAATCTCGTCGAGGAGCTAGAGGAGCGTGAGCGCGCTTTTAAGAAAGCGCGTGTGGACAAGCAGAAGGAAGAGGTCCAGATATGGCACGAGACTGAAAAGATCAAGGAGGAAGGAAAGCGTCTCAGAGAACAGAAAGAACAGGAAATGAAGAATAGGATGTACCCTCCTCGTTCCGATGATTCTACCAATTTGGAGGAGGTGGAAGAAGAGGAAGCGCCACCTGCTATGGGTATGTTATTTTCCCCGGCGTCCATCATCGGTTCTATTCTGACCCGCCTGCCATCCGCAATCCAAAACAGATCCCCTAGATACCACAGTCCGCCTCAAATACCGCCTTAAATCGCATCCCACTCTCACCACCCCATCAGCTATCGCGTCCTTCCTCTCCCGCTTCGGTGCCACAGATGAGTCCTCCATCGTGCTCTCCAAGCCACCGAAGACCGGCAGCGCGCTCGTGCCGTTCAAGCAGATCGGAGACGCGTTCGCTGCGGTGTGCGCGAGCGAGCGGAAAGAGTCGGGGATGGATGGCGTCAAGATTACCTGGGTGAACAGCAAGGAACCCGACATCCTCGGATGGCTACGCAAAATGGGTAAACTAGGCAGCGTCGGGACGGGCACGAGTAATGAATCTACCTCAAATTCGAATGTGGCGACGCCGTCTAGAGACGATGGCCTAAAAGCGGATTTGCCACAGCATCAATCGCATAAACCGAATGCATCGCCGTTCTCTTCGTTCCCTTCTACTTTTGTAAGCCTTGTCTGACAAACTTGTCATTTTTTTCTTGCCTAATTCCTTATTCATAGCCGGAAACCTTCCCAACTGCAGAACCAGCACCTGTAGCGCCCGCACCTGGTATCGATTATGAATCCCTGACACTCATGCGTATGAGACAAGCAGAGCGGGAAAGGCTCGAACGTGAGATCTTGGAACAAGAAGCCAACGAATAGGGGTTCTCTTTAGTATCTTCCAAATCGAAACATTTCGAAGATAATAGCAGAGGTATGCCTTTATATCAAACCAACCATACTAAGGCCACTCAATGTTTATCAACATTTTTAGATTATCAGAATTTTATCTTCTCTGACTTGGAATATTGCGCATGCATCCGTGAATTGTGCTCCAAGAAGCTCCCTCCAATTAGGTGCCTCTGACAGTTCAAGTGTCAATGATGTTGCTGTATTGCTTTCAGTCAAAAGTGAACCCCCAGAATCAGGCATGGTGCTGCACTTTATACGCCTACACTACACGCATAAGAGACAACTCGAGGACCGACAAAGATTCAGTCGGTTCCACAATACAAACAAATCTTCCCCATCATCTAGTATGCGTACAGCCCACGAATTATCTCATGGAGTAAATACTTTAGTACATCAGAGCAAATATGCGATATGCGTTATAAAATCCGCGCCTTCTCCCCTCAACTCTTCCCTCCATCGTTTCCACACTTACTCATACGTTCCCATCGCACGCCAACGCATATGCAAGCGCCCAACCAATTCCCACATCAGTCTATTTTATATTGACGACGGCGACTGCACACTCTTCCACCAACCCAGCGTTCAATTAAAGATTTGACCATGCCCCACAAAAAAAATATACAACGCAGGGCAACAAAGTGACGACCCTGATCCTGACTCTGACTGACGCGGATTCGGTGTGGATCCGTTTTTGCTCTTGAACAGGAGAGCATTTATTCCTCGAGGAAGAAGTAGTTTCCAGCAGCTATTGGATGAGAAAGTAAATGAGAAAGGGATCGACGAAATTGAAGACAGTGAATAACTCACCCTTCTGTTCGCGATCCTTGATACTGTTCCTCTTGTTGACGCGTGGTCGGAAGTTCGTAGGATCGCGACGGAAAGTGATCTCGAGCGAGGCAAGGAAGCGATTCATACCCGACAACAGTGACTGCGGCCTATAAGATTGACCCGATTAGCAACAAGTATGTAGACGTGAGACAGGAGTAAATACATACGGTGTGGCGGTAGCGGAGCGTGCGGGTTGGCCTTCGAAGACGATAACCCGATCGGCGAGGTAGGTGGCCATTATGAAATCGTGCTCAATGACAAAGGCGGTTTTTTTTGCGTGCAGGATGAATCTGTATAAGTGTTCCATTCAATTACTGACGATAGAAACGCGACACGCTAATACTGACCGTTTGATAACCTTGCTGGCAATGATACGCTGTTCGGAATCGAGGAAACTAGTAGTTTGACGGAGGGTAAGACTACTATAAAACAAGTTCTAAAGGACACGTACGAGCTTGGTTCGTCGAGAAGATAGACGGAGACGTTGGGTTTTCCTATTTGAACTTTTGCATCAGCCCTGAATTTACACTAGCGGCGGCATGACGTCAGTAGATATTAATCACTCACCAAGGGCAAGAACGATAGCGACTCTCTGCAACTCTCCTCCCGAAAGCGTCTTCACGTCCTGATCCATGATATTCTCCAAGCTCATAGGCTTCAAAACGTCCGTTTGGAACTGCGGGTGCATGAACGCGTTCTTGATCTGTTTGAGTAACAGCATGCGGACCGTGCCAGGAAACTTGGGCGAGATAGTCTGCGGCTTCAGACTGACGGCCAGCGTCTGCTTGTCGGTCACCTCGTCGGGGGTGTCTCCGGCGAGCAGGCGGACAAAGGTAGTCTTTCCGGTTCCGTTCTCGCCCAACATGACGATGATCTCAGAGTCGGTGAACGACCCGGCTTCGACGGTCAACTTGAAGTTCCCAAGCGTCTTGGTCATGGATGGGTAGGAATAGTGGCGGGTCTTGTCGACGACGAGTTCTTCGGCGTTCTCGACCATTTTGAAGGATAGAGACTCTTCTCTGAAGCGCAGATTCTCCGTGGGGATGAAACCGTCCAGGAAGATGTTGATACCTATATAACTCAATGAGCGGTCCTCGAGTTTAAAGCATAATAAACTGACCTTCTCGAACGGACGAAGGCATTGTGACGACACCATACATAGAAGGTTTGCCGTACAAGCAGCAGATGAAATCGGATAGATAATCAAGCACGGACAAATCGTGCTCTACAGCTACGACATAGCAGTCTGGTGTCAACAAGGAGCGGATAACTTCAGCTGCCTTGAGACGCTGCTTGATATCCAGGTAACTGGAAGGTTCATCAAACATGTATCTATAATTTCTCCCTTAGAAAACGGCATTTACATAAGATTTTTGAGGACTCACACATCAGCCTTTTGAATACATGACATGGCAATGGCGAATCGCTGGAGCTCTCCTCCAGAAAGATGGCTGACATCACGATCCAAAACGTGGTTCAGTTCGAGCTCGTCGCACATTTCCTGCTTGTTATCGCGCTCCAATTTCGAATCGAGCATTTGCGTGACGGTCAGACTTCCCTTGATGGCTTTTGGAATGTGATCGACGTATTGGGGTTTGATCAACGCCTTGAGATTGTCCTCAAGGACTTTGGTGAAGTAGTTCTGGAGTTCAGATCCTCGGAAGTATTTGAGGATCTCTTGCCAGTCGGGAGGGTCCTAGATACAATATAAAATGACTACTATCCGAATGTGGGAGCAAGACGTACGTCGTATCTTCCAAGATTTGGCTTCAATTTCCCAGCTAGAATTTTCAGCGCTGTGCTCTTCCCGATACCGTTCGTTCCAACAAGCCCTAGTACCTGCCCCGGCCTTGGTGTAGGAAGACGATGAAGTTTGAATGAGTTGGCGGTGTATCGATGTGTAACTTCTGATTCCAGATTGGTTGGCAGGTTGATGATGGCGATGGCCTCGAATGGGCATCTGTCGAGACGTTTAAATAATACACAGGAAAGACACAACATAGATCTTACTTCTTTACACAGATACCGCAACCAATACAGAGGAACTCGGAGATGAAGGAGATCTTGTCGGTCGACTTGACCTCGATACAGAGTTTGCCTGAAGTCAAGGTTAGTCCTGTCCCATTCATTCGCGCTGGAATCCTTACCCATTTTAACGACCGGACATGACTGGGACGATATCAATTAATGCATCTCATTTAGTGATGCCGGACACGTACTTTCTTGCACTCTAGCGCACATCGCTTCGGTTTGCAGCGATTAGCATCGACAATAGCGATACGGGTTATCTTGTCCGACATGTTTTCCTGTAGAAGTGGGGTGAATTGGAAGAAAAGGGGATCTATACAAGAAATGTGATAACAAAGTGAGGGACGCCAAAAATTTGAGTTTCACATTTAGTGTCTAATCAGCACAGCCACATCATCATGTAATCGGCCTCACTTCATTGGTTAACCTATACGCCCAGTTCAACAATATGGCAAAGAAGGGCTCTGCATCTACCGACAAGAAACCTGCAGACAAGGCAGATAACAAGAAGGGAAAGGGAAAGGCGAGCGATGATGGGGACAAGGTATTATCTTGAGGAAATTGCTAGCTTTTATTTTTACTGACGCTGGTGGATTTTGATTAGGAAAGGGCGCCTTGAAAGCAGCCACAGCCGTCAATGTGCGGCACATTCTTTGCGAGAAGCATTCTAAGGCAACGGAGGCTCTGCAAAAGATTCAAGTGCATATATCCAGTACATCTTGAGTGGGTGAAACACCTCTAATCAGCTAGCGCCTCACAGGAAGGCCAGTCTTTCAACAAGGTTGCACAGGAGTACTCTGAGGATAAGGCCAAAGGAACGCATCGATGCCCATATGCCCAATATATCACCATCTTTAATCTCGGGTATTTTGTGATCACACAGCTGGCGGAAGCTTGGGGTGGATGGTAAGAGGAAGCATGGTCGGGGCTTTCCAAGATGCTGCATTCGCTCACACCATCCACTGTCGACAAACCCATCACTTCTTCCCTTGTGAAAACGAACTTCGGGTACCATATCATTATGGTTGAAGGTCGTCGATAGATCAGGGGATTAGCTTGTCCTTACCGGCAATCATGTCGATACCCCGTTCTTGCTTGCTATCTCTGGTCTGCACACCCACCTTTCAGCCTGCTATTAACACTGCATACCGATAACTGGACCTTCGATGTACCATAGTAAACGATACTCTCGAGTCCTGTTTAACAGGATGAATATTGAATCGAATACGCCTACACCACGTGTGTAATGGATTCCAATCTATTAAACGACGGAGGGGTCCATTAATTGGCGTCGTCGGCTAACCCGAAGAATGAGAAATATATTTGAACATACTAAAGTAGTAAGAAGCAAACAAAAGAAAGACGATGGAATCAAGTAGATAAAACAAACAAAGAAAACGGAAAGTAAGAAAAAATCTCGTAAACCAGAGATTCTTATCCAGAAGTCCATCCAGGATAGTAATATGCTGGTCTGGATCCAGCAGCCGAAGGTGGTCCAGGAGGGGGCATCGTGTACCCGGGGGCGGAGGACGCGAACCCGACGCAGGAGGCCCACCGACACCAGCAGTATATATTGCATACGGATGGTCTCTCCTCGCGCCATCACTCGGGCCTGGCATCCCGCCCCGCCCATGTACATACGGCGTCCCATCCGCATTATAAAATGGCGCCGGTGCCCAATACCCATTCGCTGCGTGCGAAGGCTGTGGGTAACTCAGGTATGGAGGCCGATGTGCGGGATCGCTCTGATGCGCTGGATATGACTGCATAGGCTGAACAGGCAGCGGTTTCGGGGGGCTCATTCCAGTGGGAGAGTGTATGATTGAAGGCGCGTTGGGTCCAACAGATGGAGGCGGTGCATACCCAGGGCGGTTATTGGAAGCTGGGGCCGACGATGAGGACGACGAGGGTGGGTAGGACGGAGCAAATTGGGGCCGTGATTGAAGAGTTGGCGAGGAAGGTCCAGAGGGGCGATGGAAGGTACTGTCCGGCGGCCTACTGGACATATACACGCGATGGTCCGTTGGATACGGATATGGCGCATTTCCAGTTGGCGGGCTATATGTCGGACGAAGGGCATCCGAGTACTGCGATGAAGTCATTGGTGGGTACGGGTTCTTTGGATGTGGTCTCGGAGGTGAACCTGGTCGAGTACCCCCAGAATCTCTCGAATAAGCAGAGCCGTGCTGAGCATTACTTCGATTAGGATCCCCCGACAAAGACGACATAGGAGGAGTAACCGACATCAAAACGCTGGATGAGCCAGGTTTCATTGTCGTAACATGATGAATAACTCCTGAACCGGGATACTGAGGAAGCTCCTTCCAAACTTCGTGATGTTCGGGTGTGGGCGATCGCTTTGGGGCCCTAGCAGCGACCTTCTGAAGATCTAAAGCCACTGCGTTAGTCTTGTAGAAGTTGCTGACTTGTATTGTCGTCTGAAATATAACAAAGCTTAGCACATTCGAGATAAAAAAAATTGCATGCCAACGAACCTTATTAGGCATCGACGCTGCGATCCGCTTGAAGTCATCTCCATATTGAGATAGGAGCGAAAGAAACTGATCTATGCGACATATCATGTCAGGACAGGATACATCGACTAGATGAGGGAGATTTACCGACTTTTATCTTCCTCGGACCACTGGTTCGGGGCCCCGTTCTTATCTTTCTTCGCACGAGCATTGAAATCGGCTGCATCGGTCCCGTTTGGAGGTAGCTCTTTGTCTGCCTCAGGGCCAGGTGAAGAGAGATCGTCGGACACTGTAGCTGCAGATTTGATTTTCCTGGTACGCTTCACCCGTTTGGCTGGACGAGTATCAATTTCTCGTTCCTAATAAAGAGGCGAAGATGAAAAATGAGTCATATAAGGAATCACGAATCTTACTGGAGGCGTTTCTGCGATCACTGGCACTGGGGTGGGTCGAGGCGGTTCCGGAACAATAACGGGTGAAGGTAGTGGTGGCGGCGGCGGAGTTACAGTCACTGGTGGTGCTGGTATCGGGGTCACTGAGCGCGGTGTGGGCGCTGCAGTTGATGCTGGTGTTGGGGCCGGTATTGAAGAAACGTTGGAAGCAATCGCCGATGTCGGAGCGCTAGCGCTCGTACTCGATGTAGCATTGGCCCCTCTTCGCCTTCTAGGTCTCGCGTCTGGTTCTGGGGTAGGCGTGCTCGTAGGCGTGTCCTCGAACTGCACCGCACTCCGTCGCGTCGACTTCCGGCCTTCCGTGGGTTGAGCTGCAGGCTTCCTTCCTCTCGGCGCACGCGTGGAAACAGATGGCGACGCAGCAGCGACGGCAGCAGCTACATGTCCACGGTTGACTTCCATGTCGTGCTTCGCGATATCGACCAAGAGGCCATTTCCTTTCTTCTTGCCCATTCCTCTTCGTTTTCTCTTGTTGGGAGCGAACAGCGAGACGACCTTGCGGAAATCGATCGTTTGCTTCTTGTGGAGATAGTAGAAATCTACGCATTGCGCCGCGGTCTTGTTGGGAATGTAATCGGCAATGATACCGAATTGCTTGGGGTGCGCTGCGAACTTGTCAAGGAAAATCTGTTTTTCCGCGTCCGTCCAATCATGGATCCCAGTATGAGGAGCGTAATATTCGCTTGGGTTCTCCACCAAGTGCGACGTGTCGTCGAAGAGGTAATCCACTTGACCTTGGGTAACCGAGATCATGTCAGGTATTTTCGCTATATTCCTCATCGAAAGATGATTGGGATCTGTTGCTTCGTCAACACCCAGACTAGCAATGATCTGCTCCATCTCGAAGTCGGATCGCACAGCATCCGTAATGGCTGTAGAACGACGAGTCGTTCGCCCCCATGCTGGTTCTCATGCTCCGACGCCAACGTTTTCTGCTGCTCGTTCAGAGCATTACAGTGAGCAACCCAACTCTCCTGTAACGTGACATACTCCTCGCGCAGACGGGCGATCTTATCTTCAACCATCGAATTCCTTTTGTCAAAGTATTGTCGAAGACGGGGCCTTGTAACAACAAAAGATTTCAGTCGATCTTGGTGCACTTGTCCACTATTCGCCCAGTCGAGAAGCGTATCGGGTGTCGCTATAGGATGGGCCTCCGGAGGGTTTGCTATCGCCAAATTCGCTGCGAGCACTGGAGCGACGCGCTCCTCTTTCGTCTGACGATCAAGAAGTAGACGCGTCATAACAATTATGCGTAACGCTTCTTGAGTCGTCTTCGCTTCAGATATTGGTGGAATTTCATCAGGTCTCGGAATGGATTTCTGAATAATGGGGGGAGATGGTGGCTCGTCAATAGGTGGGGGCTCTGAAAGAATAGGTGAATGTGTGGGCGATGGAATATGAATATCCACTGGGCTGACGAGAGGGCTTAGGACCGGACTAGGTATGTATGAAGGTTGTGGTTGTTTGATTTCCGGGAAATCGACGGCAGGTGTTGGAGGTGGCTCCGAAATGACGGGGCGCGGAGGCGAAGAAACAACTGATGGTGGTGTCTCTACAGGTGGGGGCGGAAGAACAGGAACAGGAGCACTAGCACCATTGGACAGAGATTTTGCAGGAGTAACAGAATCCCTCTCGACGATCTTCTCCGGGAGCTTAGGCGGACTCTGCCTAGGAGAATCTGTGATTAGAAAATAAAATGTCACTTTAGCTCATAGTGCAGTATGGCATTAAACATGGGGTCCTACGTGTAATACTCAAACCTGGCTTGATTGCTGTAACGTCATTTGATTGCGATAACGTAGGCACATTTGTTGCAGGTTTCTGCATAGTAGGAGACATAGATTTCGGTACAGACACTGCTTCGGCGGCAGAAGGCGCCCGAGATGGCTCAGGAATACCGTTTTTGGGGCTCTTCGAACTCGGATCAGGTTTCGGTTCGGCTTGTTTACCTGAACTTTTCTCATCAACAGGCAATTGGCGATTGCTTGAATTATCCGGTGCAGATGATGTCTGAGCAACAATTACAGGAGCTGGAACAACAGGAGCTGGAGGGCTTTTTCGGTCTGAAACTTGGGTAGAAGCAATTGAAGAGCGTGAAGGGGCTCTTGTGGGAACCTCGCTTCTTGCAGGCGGAGGAGGATGAGACCAAGGTTCGTTATTAAAATCTAAAGGTATCCTGTTTAGATGAGGAGGAGTTGGGGAAACAACAGAGGGCGGAGAAGGGGAAGCTTTCCGAGATACAGCACGACTTGACAAAGGAGAGTCATAGCGGTCAGACGTTCGAGCATGCACAGAACCAGAGCTTCTTCGCTGATGACTTCCTGCAGGGCTTATTGGCTCTCGACGAAACGGAGGAGTCCAGTTTTCGTATTGAGGGCGATAAGAGTCGTAATCAGAGCGTCCAGGTGGGAATGACTCCCGCTTATTAGAGACAGGCCGATATCGATCACCGCCAGGAATAAAGGGAGGGTTTCTCTCATTCCTTAAAGGCCTTTCAGGCGAAACGTCCATACTAGCTCGGTTGCGATGGTCAAAGTAGCGATCAGCCGGAGGTGAACTAAACATGACATTCAAACCGAGTGAACTTTTAAGCTAGAATATGAAATTACTCACGGGTGAATTCGTGAAGGACGGTCGTGAGTCTGTTTCCAAGATTCAGAAGGTTCAAAAAGTCTGGTAGATTCGTCTCTAAGAGCCCGTCCTGGGACGTTTGTAGGAGAAGCCGGAATAATTTTCCTTTCGGCCCACATATTATGCGCTTCTGGCGCAGGTCTCCATCCGGACCCGCGGTCCCAAACTTCAGGTTCAGACATTCGAGATGAGTTCGCATGCCCATATGCATCAGGACTCGGAGAGCGACTATAATAGTTAGAAGCAGAATATTCACCAGACCGATAGTTATTCGGTCTGTAGACATTGGCATGGAATCGCGGAAGGGAACATCGGATCGCAGAGGCACATAGCTGTCGTAAGGTCTGCGAGCCAAACCCATTGGTGGTGAAGGCGTCCTTCGACGGGAGACGAGATTTGGCACCCTCTGCTATCGAGTTGTAGATGGTAGATGTTAGAGATATTTAGTTATGCATGGCCACCATAACGATACGGACATTGTAACTTGCCTGCATAGGTCCTGATAGCCTTCGGGGTGAGAAGCGTGAGAAGCCAGGTGAATTATGGGGCACATCATAGCCTCCGGTAGACATCAGAAAGCAACCAGAGTTTCAGGATTTACTGAAATGCCGAGAAATGCCAGTTGAATGACGCCGTGACCAAATCTTGAGGTAATTAGAATACCAGTTGAAAAGAAACGATGAGACTAGGCCCTGGATGTGTATATACTACCAGAGCCTGTGGTTCCAATCTGTCGTATAATCGCAACAAGGGGGAAATGGGAAAGTCAAGGCGAAGGGGACTTGAAGAGAATCGACGGAAGGCAAGTGGACCGTGACCCAGCCACACATCAACAGCCCGCCAAACAAACCTATTTGTCCGTATTAAATTTCCACCCAAATCGTATTCGATTAGGTAAGCGCTCATGGACCCTCCTCCAGCCACCGTAACGAATAGCGAGCAAGACTCAAAATTACCCTCCTCATTGCGCGATCCAGCGTCTCTCTCCTCTCAGGCCGTTTCTTTGCGACGGGCCATTGTATCAGCTTACTGCACTGTCATTCTACTAGCTCTTCCTATATGGTGGTATACAACCAGCATCCAGCGGTTGTCTTTGCCCTCTAGTCGCGTTCACCAGTTGGCTCAGAATCATCTTGAGCTTCCCATATCAATATGTGTCGAAACCTCTGACCTCGGACTCGTCGATAATCTCCGACAAGCTCTTGCGACACGCATATCTCATGGTTCACAGCGGTGGAGTGGTTTAGTGGTTAGTGTTATGGGCAAAGTCGACTGTGGTGCGTCGATCGCCCCTCGATATGTATCATACCGTAATACTTCTGCAGGAGAAATAAATAAGAATGATACGTATACCATAATCTCTAAGACTGGGCCAACCGTAATACAGGAGCGACGTCTTTACACGCCGTTAAACGAACTTAATTGTAAGTTCTGAATGTTCCTGACCATCACACGGGCCGTCATTTACGAATGAGTAGCTATCATCAAGGTTGTCGATACTCTATCCTCACTTCTTGCTCCGTATTCCAGTACCAATGATCCCGAACACCGTGTCGCGCAATACTCACCTCGTTATCGCCTAGCATTCAGTCTCCTAAACGAGGATGCCGCTGCAGGCAATGCCATACTTAACTGGAAGATCCAAGATGGTTTAAAAAGTCTGTTTATCTACCTCTCAATGTCACGGTATCTGACAGAATGCTTAGCATACGTCAATCCCATCTTACATCATCTTAGCCCTCTTCACAACTTCACCATTGAGAGCCAGGTTCAATTCCATGCTCCTCTGGCATTTACTCCACGTCAACTTGACCAAGCACATGGCCTAACCCCCGAAGATTTGACCGTGTTCGTTAACTCAGCTCAATGGACTCTTTGTGAGGAAATACTTTTACTCTTTCATATCCGTGTCGTCACTGATAGTCTGTGCAGCTTCTAGCTCTTCCAACGATCCTGTTGTGCACTTTATACTTTTCATACCATCAGTAAACCACCGTCCGCTGAAACTGTTGAACAACGATGGTAAGCCATTTTGATATAAATTACGGACTAACTAGATATTCATAATACTATAGGGTCATTTTCTCCGTCGTCAGCTTTCTTGGTACCGCAGTGGGGAGGCATCGTCGTCCGCAATCCGACTTCAGAAACCTTTTCGGGTGAAGACTTACCTTCACAGGATCTTAACGAAGTTTTCTCCGTGTTCGCAAACCAACTTCTTGCCTTGCTCGGTGTCCCGTCGCTACCATCAGACGTGATCAAGTCGACCGTGGGTCTATCTGACTGGCAGCTAGATGCCCTTGTGCGTCGGCGTGCTTTGGAGAATGCGCAAGGAAGCCAAGATACCCTCCTCAGTATCGTCAATCTAGTCGACCAAATCGAAAACATGCCAGTAGGTGAAGATGTTAGGGGCGACGTTGAAGATGCCCTCGATGCGTTAACGAAGGTTGGTTTCAAGAACGATGGCATGTGCATGTTCTAACCCCTTATTGTCGTTAGATGTATGAGTCCTCAACAACGTCCCTCTACCAAACCTTCGCCTATTCAGCTGAATCCTTTGGTCACGCCTCTCGGGCGTTCTTCAATCCTGGAATGCTGGCCTTGCTCTACTTCCCCGCAGAGCATAAATACGGTGTCTATGCTCCCCTTTTTGCCAGTGCTCTGATACCGTTACTCGTCGCCGCGCTCAGGGAGCTGTCGGCATACCGTCAGGAACGGAAAAAAGCCAATTCTGCCACAAATTCCGAATAAGTATTGGACATTTATTGTACCTACAAAATAATTTCAGTGCACTTTTCTAGAAGGATGGCCCTTCTGTTTGCTGTTGTGTGCGGTTCTAAAACTCTTGTGACTATCAGAACGTTTTCAAGGATGTTAGTCCGTGGTTTTGTCTTGCCGTTTCATGTGAGTGTATTATCCTCGTTTCTTCGTTCTCATGATTTCCTAAAACATTAGTCAGATTTACATCTTTGTCTTGCGTGACTTGGTGCATGCGTCTCGAATTCAAATTCTCTCCAGGCGTAGCAGAATCCCCGATTGTCTTGTTTCTCTTTTCCCATGAACAACCGTCTACCCGCCTTCAGGCCCGGTTTAGACGCCAAAATCCAGACAACCCCAAAACCTCAGGGGTATCTCGGGACGCTTGTAGCGTGTGCCTCAGTGTTATGAACCACAATTGAGGCAAAATTATACTCAACTGACACCTTCTCGCCCGGCAGAAACGTACGAAGTATGGGCAAAATCCGAGGAACGCCCTTTAGCACATGTATGCTTGCGTTAGCCGACCTATTTCTAACCGGAAGATACAAGCTTTAGGCCTAGATAACGCGGCGCCTTGGGGCGACTGGCATCGCCGGCCTGCTCTGCATGCCTGGCAAAGAATGCTCTCTGGATTATTTCTGTCCAAGGCCGTGTCTCTGACGGGAACTGCCTTCGACAGAACTGCAATTCTCTGATATATTAAATTATTTCAGCATTTGCTCTGCGAACGTCAGGTTATTAGATGAGTGTGAGGCTTCGTGGATATTCTGATAATCGCATATTAGACGTGCACCTCGCGACTTGGTGGTGTTTCTTCAGACTTCTATGCTCAATGCCCAACATAGTTCGAGATTTGGTATAATACATTTTTATGAACGTGGCACCGTGAATTGAACTGGGTATCGAGTTCCATGGACGGTGTCATCGTGCTGCAGTGTCCATGTCCGCACTTGTACCATTCATATACCAACTACTCGAGGTGTCCTAAATAGCTTGCCGCGTCGAGATGTCTGTGATGAGACTTGCCAAAGTACAAAATAGATTTCTCATTTACGCTGGCTTTAAATAGGTTTAAACAGACAGATGGACTTTGAGGGATCTATGTCGGCGAATGGCCGCGAAGTTGTCAATTCGCAACACTGAGGTGTCAATCTAGGTCGGTGCCCGGCGATGATTCACATCATTCTCTCTATGTTGATCCCAGGCTATGCTTCGTCGTTATATACAGATAAGTCCTCGTGCCTTCTCAGATTATATGTGGTGCGCATGAAGTGTACTGGTTTGTAATTCCGCACAAGACCAAAATGGAAGTCCTCGTGTATGCGCGTCCCGAATGTCAATGAGTACTCAGAGCCAGGCCGACTTGGTATACCTTAATCGGACAAGACCTCCTGAATCCTGATAAAGAGAAACGAGGAACGTATCGCCACTGGAAGCTAAACGGGTCCTCAAGCTAACCGAATAAGACGGTAGATCCGTTATGTAGATCATCAATAAACGACTTTTTCAGCAGTGCTTTTTCTTTTTTTGCATTTTCATGAATGTTTACGGTTACATGACGCGTCCTTGTCACCTAGAATTGATCAAACGGAGCAGCAACCAAAGGATGGCAACCTTCATGTCTTTGATCCGGATAAGGGCCCAAAGCTAAGGGCGCAGAGGGGCCGAAGAACATGATAGATTAATAATGATGTGGCTCAGACTGCAGCCAACTGCAGTTCCAGCATATAATACAGTTTCAGGGCATGCAGTCGCTTTATGATGTCAGAGTTCCGACTGAAGGCGGAAGCTTTCTCCACGAACATCAAGGATGAATTTCAAGCACGACAACATGGCTGCACAGGGACTTTCAGAAAGGCACATCCGCTCGGAGGTCTAAGCATCACCAGAGGCCTCGGTGAGGCATGCCAAAATAGAAATCGTCGCCAAAGAATAAATGAGGCAAAGCAGCTTCACTTCTCAGATCTAAAAATGTCTTTGAGGCGTATTAGGTTAAATGTCCTATAAAGTCATTGTAATCCTTTACCTGAACTGTCCATTGGGTCGTGTTAACCTCATGGAGTGCAACAGGCTCACGGTCCCCAGCTCTTGTTTTCAGGAGATCGAAAAATTAAACCGTTTGTATGCTAGACCCGATCGAGCCCCAGGAATCTTAGCAGTGTAATTGTAGGAAAGAGCTACGAGCAAAGTCAAGGGCTGTATTAAAGAACAAGGCCCTCTGTTCCGAGAAATTGGAGATCTGACGGAGGTTAATTCAGAGACCCCCCGGGTAAAAACACCTCGAAACGATCGTTGTGGCAAAAGAAATTGAAATACATGCGAATCCCTCCTGGAAAGATTTCATACATGGATGATGGGGCAGAGCAACATCGTTGAGTGGACTGAGTAGTGGCTCCAAGATCCAGAAGGATTCAGCCGTAACGATGAGAACAGGATTCCAAACAACTGATATGCAACTTTTTTTTTTTTTTTTTTTCGTTTTGTTTTGCGATCTCGGGGGCAGGAGATATTCAGGAATCGACCCCTGATGGAGCGCTCTAGAAGTGGAGTGTCCGATATTTCAAATTATTCCACGAGTACAAGAGTTCATTGTCGGCCACAGGATAACTCGGGAATTAGTACACAATTGGTAGAGCCCGATATGGATTTTAAAAGTCCACCCAACTGGGACAGCTTCAAGACTAGAATTCCCAAAGAACCATGCTTGGTGATGAGAGCGCCATAAATGAGTGTAGAAGGTACATGTCTTGACGATTCTCCAAATTTGCCCATACATTAAGACATGGATTATGGCCGTAAATCGAGCTTTGGCGAGATCAAGAATCATCTAGGAAGTGAGGGTAATTCGGCAAAGGACAATACGTGCTATCTACGAGCAAGTTGTAAAATTTTCTTCCGATGTCCATTGAATGAGGCGTTTCATGCGCAGCCTCTAGGATGATCTGTCAAAAGACGAGCCTGGTATATCGTCATAATTGTAATGTGCGCTCGAAAGCTGTCGGTAGTCGGACCGAGTTTTAGGCAAGAGGAGCAATGACTACCAGGGATACCAGTAGATTTTTTGAATTCTGGATATATCGTGACCGGATCCAAAAGCCTTGTATCAAGCAGTACCCAGGTAGCGAGTTGCAGACTGATTGCTAATCTCAGAGGGACCGAGTAGACTGTCGAACGTTGGTCAAACAAGAGATTCGACAATTTAGAAAACGGAAGAGCAAGTGTAGAACAAGCTGAAATTATGATGATTTTTGGCATATACAAGCTGATCGAAGATATAAATCGATCGAGCAGAAAGTTCAGTCAAACAAAGGTCGAAGAGTATCAAATCAAGTTGCCAGTCGGGTTTGATGACAAATGGTGTGGGTAACGGCCCGGTAGATGTCTACGGCGCTGTTGAGTGAGACGGCCTTTGAACCAGTTTCTTGATGTCCTCGGCCACTGCTAGGAGAATAACAACATATTCCGGCTAATTTTGCTGCGTAAATGAGCACCAAACTAAACATGGAAGGCGTCATGCTCTTTGAGCAGCCCTTTGCTCGAGTGCGTCCCACTTCATATCCGTGTTTAGTTCGCGATTCATGGACAAGGGGTTAACGTTTTAACCGTTTACAGGTTCCATACGAGAACTATCGCAAGATATTCCGCACGTCGCAGAAGAACGTGGAACGAGAACTGGGCGGGGTTCAAAATACTACGAACGAACTTCTATCTCGAGCATCGAAAGGGAATGTTTCTCCAGAAGATGCGGTGAAATCAATTGACAATATGATTGGAAAGATCGAGAATTTGAAGAGAAAGGTGCGGTGCATACTTTTTTTTGATTCATAATTAAAGCTTTATTGTGAATGTAGCTATCGGACCTTCATGAGACGTCAGGGAAACCTACTCAAGATGTGATGCGCGAGCGCATGCACCACCTGGCTACCATTGAATCGCTCCAGAGTACCACTCAGCCTGAGTTTTCGAGGTGGGCTGATAGTCGTCTTGACAGATGGCTTGTGGACTGGTGCTTGAGAACTGGGAAGGAAAATGCTGCCAAACGTATTGCTACAGAAAAAGGCATCGAGGTAGAGAATGACGTGGTTCCTGCACACACGCACTATTATCTCAACATTTTTATTTTCAGACTCTCGTAGATATCGAACTTTTCTCGGATATACGGCGCATAGAAGACGGTCTCGCTCGTCATAGTTGTACCGAAGCTCTCGCTTGGTGCAACGAGAACAAGACCGCCCTTCGAAAAATCAAGGCACGTTCTCAGTCACATTTACTTAGGTTGTATCTTTACTAATTTAGTTTCGTCCTTTGCCGACAGAGTACTTTAGAATTTGACCTTCGCATGCAGGAATACATCGAACTCTCAAGAGCCAGAAAAACTCTGGAAGCTATTTCCTATTCCAAGAAATACCTAATTTCGTGGCACGATACCCATCTTTCGCAGATTCGGCAACTGTCCGCTCTGCTGGCATTCCCACCAAACACTGCCTGCGGCCCTTACAAAGTAGGTTTTAGGCGTGTACATGTTGACGAAATCGGCTTATCTTTTCTGCAGAGATTATATGACCTCTCTCGTTGGCATACCCTTGCCAAGGCATTCCGTTTGGAAATCTATAACCTCAATACTCTATCGACAGAGCCACTTCTTCATCTCGCGCTATACGCAGGCCTCGTCGCATTGAAGCTTCCTGCATGCTTTGACCACTCGACTAAAAATGTCGATTGCCCAGTTTGCGATGGGGAATCCGGGTCGAGTTTACAACCTCTGGGACTCGGAAAGCTTGCAGGCGAGGTTCCATATAGCCACCATGCGAATTCGACTATAGTCTGTCGGATAAGTGGGAAGATCATGCATGAAGATAATATGCCAATGGCATTCCCAAACGGACATGTGTATTCTCGAGAGGTTCGTTCCTGGTTATTTCTATGTCGCCGTTTGAAGACTGACAAGCGCGTTGCAATCATAGGCTTTGGAAGAGATGGCTGCAAAGAACGGGGGACAGTAACCTGTCCGCGGACAGGAGATTCCTGCCAATTCTCTGAGCTACGAAAGGTGTTCATATCTTAAATATTCTGTGGACTCCGTCGGCGGTCGTACCGCTTAGGTTCGGTTGTAAAATACAGTCGTGTAAACCATCATTCAATGTATAATTATCTCTATCTGTTTGGACTATGTATATCAAGGCATTCAATGTATAATTATCTCTATTTGTTTGGACATCAAGGACATATGGCATTAGGTCGTTGGGGGAGACATTCACGGCGCTGATAAAAGATGAAATATTGACCGAAAGGAGCAAATGTGTTGAGTATGACCAGTCGAGTAATCCTGATTATCTCATCCTTCCCATCCTTGCCCCAGAACCGTCATTCTTTCATCTGTTCACCTGTTCCTCCAAACCCACCCGCGCCTCGCACTCGGATACTATCAACTCGGCCGGGCGCAATTCAGGTCTAAAGCCTTCTTTTTCTCAATAGAATTTCTCTTGGGCATTCGTTGATGCCACCCGTAAAGCAGCCAGTGCAAGCAACCTTGGATGATTTCGAACTTGGAGAAGAAGTCGCATGGGGTTCTCTGGCTACGGTATGGTTGCGTCTCTTCCTTTCGTCTTGGGTTCTCATTCAAGGCGTAGATTATAGATGCAGTTTATAAAAAGAACAACAAGCACTATGCTCTGAAAGTCTTGAACAAGGCGCAGTTAGTGAAGAAGAAAGTAATTCGATCTGCCATGGTTGAGAAAGATGCTTTGATTGCTTTGGGTACGAGGCCTAATCCGCATCCTGGCGTTATTCGCCTGCATCATTGTTTCCAAGATTCGACACATCTATGTAAGTCTTTGGCTGTGAATAATGTCAACGCAGTGACATTTATCGTCAGACTTCGCCTTGGATTTGGCTACTAATGGCGATTTAAAGGTCCTAGTTCAGAGGCTAGGTTCGATATCACTCGACTGCGCGCGTTACTACACTGCGCAGTTGGTGGATGCCATCCAATACCTTCATGAGTCGGGGAGTGGCACATCGCGACATAAAACCGGAGAATATTTTACTCGACAGTGATATGCGGATCAAATTGGCAGATTTCGGGTGTGCGTACATAGGGTCAGATATGGAAAGTGAGTAGTTTGGTTATTTGTCGCTCGCTTATCTTTATGGTATTGAGAATCTAGCTCCAAGAACGAACACGTTCGTTGGAACCGCAGCATACATCTCACCAGAGCTGCTTGCTCGTTCTGATTCAAATCCCAAAAGGTGTGTACTACTTTCTAACTCCACGATATGGATCGTTTGAATCGTTTTATCTAGCCCCGACCTTTGGGCCGTAGGCTGCACGCTGTTCTTTTTCCTTTATGGAACGTCTCCATTTACGGCCGCTACGGACTATCTCACAATGAAGCGGGTGAGAGCTCTGGACTTTTCTTTACCCAAAGCCTGTGATCCGGATGCGGCCGACTTGATTAAAAGTCTGCTCGTATGTTATTACCACGTTCACAGCTTAGTATTGTTGTCTGACGAAACCTAGATTCTCGACCCACAAGAACGCCTAGGGGTACCACCGAAATCTTCACCAGACATTCTCCGCCAACATCCTTTTTTTAGTGGCGGAAAGGCCGCTGCTTCTGACGATGCGACACCACCCAAACCGTGGTCAGTCATTGACTGGAAAATCCTCTGGACTGCACCTCCTCCTAAGATCGAGGTTGGTCCTTATCGCTCGAGGCCTCAGGAGCTGCCCACAGATGATCTTTGGACGGGTTTTGAGATTCTCAACGTTGGTAATGATTGACGACTTATCCAGATATAACTACTCCATCTTCCTCGGGATTTAGCTTTTTGTATATCAAGTCAATCTTGATTCTTTGGCCTCATGAACCTAGGTGGGCCGGATGGCAGAGTCCATCTGCCACGCACACGGGACATGTGCATCATGTATTCGGTACCGTGGTGTCCAAACTCTCTCAAACTGCTTCTCGTGTATGTCCCTCCTCATGTCGGACTTTCCTCTTGGTTTTTGCCCACGAAACTCTGAATCGAGTGAGAAATACAAGAGAAGAGTCTAATGGAATGATGTGCCGTGCATCAGATTTTGCCAATTGCATGTGCTGCGAGCGTTCTAATATTAATGCGCTTTCAGCCATTCGTCAGTGAATATCTTGCAAGAGTTCGGTAACGGGGACGCATGCCACCTACCCATTCGTCATATGAAACTGTCGAAATGAGTATGAGGCTTGCGGAAACTCCGGGTTTCTCCAACTTTGACAACTGCACTCAATATCGACATACACTCCGAACAGAAGGGCTAAAGGGGTCGAGTCCACGGCGTCTTCGCCCAGTCTTGGCGCCTTCGAGCGTGGTGATGTCAGGCTAATGATAAGTCCAACGTAGTCGTGGAATTATGTAGCTGGAGACATGAAAAACGATTCTTGCCGATCTATGACTCTTGTCTAGTTCCGACTCCTTGCATCGTAGTATTTCTCAGAAGTCGCTAAACTTGGCGTATAAGAAGACGAATATGTCTACTTCATCTCCGTATCTGACCCACATTCTAGGGTTAACGAAAGTCGGGAAACCCAATGATATTCCGAGTTCAGAGATGCTTGGATGTGATGGCTTACATAAGTAGAACGTTTCGTTCGTTTGACCTTTGGCACATTAGCACATGGTTTTCCAGTCCCCAATGCCCCAAAGAATCACGTACTCAATACTGCTGACTTCTGGACGTTCTCGACGACTCAAGGCCAAGCTCTCTACCCAACTCGCTCCACCGTGAGGTTTCGCGCCGAACGGACGTTTCTACCCACACTGCACACATGGAGCCATCTTTCAATTCGGTATCGCAAAGGAGGTCAGCAACTCGGCGTAACGCTTCCAAAAGGTGCTGAGAGGGGTCAAAGGAGGGCAGGGAAAAGGCACAATCACAGCTACTGCACTGGGACGAGCTGGAGGAATGGCAAAGGATAATGAGTATATCATTCGTGGCTACAGAAGGTGTGTTTCAGTCTCGTATACCTCGGCAAATGGCTGAAACCATGAATATAGACCACAGTACAACTGGCATGGCTGTTTGAAGTCTGTCTACGCCTGTACGAGATTTTCACGACTTTACATGCAACTTTGTTCTCATTACGACCGCAGACTTGCATAACGAGACAGGTAGGCACCACTTCGACCTCTTGCACAGGAATTAAAAATTTCTAGTCAACATCCACAGTCACCTGTGGGGATCTGCTCTATTTGCCTATCTTCTGGCGACTTTCTATCCTACATACGTCGAACTGCATGATCTTACGACATGGAAAGATACAGCAGTGATTGGAATATTTCTGGCGTCTGCAGAGTATATGCCTCGCGGCAAGTGCTTTTTACCATACGTCTGGTTGCCACTCAGAAGAGGTTAGGATTCTGCGTGTTTGTCATGTCTGCCCTGCTAAAAATCAGTGAAGGCTGCCTCACATTACCATGCCTATGACTACTCCGGAATAATTATCCTCATTGTGGGATCATTTTTTCCATCAATCTACTATGGCTTTTTTTGCAGTCCTCTCATGCAAAAACTCTATCTCACGATGATGACATTGGCTGGCATGGGTATGTTGTTCCTTGATCATGATCTTCAGTTCTGACATTCGTTTGGGGTACTCAATATCCTACAGGAGCGGCATTCATTGTTTTGGACCCTGAATATGCTAAACCTACTCATCGAGGCGCCCGGACGACTGTGTTCATCAGTCTTGGCCTATGCGCAGTCATCCCAGTGACTCAGCTATTTTTGACGCATGGCTTCAACGAACTGGTCTCGGACATGGGTGTCCAATGGCTATTGATTTCAGGTGCACTGTACATCGCCGGCGCATTGTTATAGTATGTCACTTCCGTTTGCCTCGTTTCATCTTCCCCATGATCTCCGTGATGATCTTCGCCCTCCGTCCTATTATTAATTTCATTAAGACCCCCTCTCACTATTTTTTCACGTCTTCTAGCGCCAACCGAATCCCGGAACGACTTGCACCTGGCCGTTTCGATTTCTTCTTTGCCTCGCACCAAATATTTCATTTTTGCGTGGTTCTGGCAGCTTTAGCACATTACCAAGGCGTGTTGATATCTTTGCGATACCGCATATCACAACCAAATTGTGGACAATGAGAAGGCACAGAGGCGTAGAAAACTTGGTCAAAATGGTCGCTTGTCTCATCATGCATAACCAAAGTAAGTAATGTTCCTGGCGCTTTCTTCTTTCTTAGGGACTCAATTTGATTCATGTACCTCATTTCAGGAAATTGATTTTCCGAAAGAATTATTTGGATCTAAAAGACTATATATGCGTAATCCGCACTGTAGAAAAATCGAGAAGTTTTCTTTGGAGATTCGGAGTGTTGTGCCCCAGCATTCATGACGAATTGGGTCTTGTGATTACAGTTCTCTCGCACGATGCTTCTTTTTCCACCGCCAAATGCTCCGTTTGCTGCTTTTGGATGACTATTGACACACTGCCCAACGCACACCACTACGTGTTCAAAATCAAGATGTTATTACGACGTGAGATATGCTATGTAGGCTGCTACCGACATAAGGTTGTCTCTTTGCTGGCTGAATGATATTTTCCAGATGATGAACCTCGGTGTAGCTTGGAGTGTGTCGCCATCAATCAGTCCAAGTGAACTTATCAAGTTATCGCCGCAAAGGGCAATTTAAGCGATCGGGGGATCTGTCGAGAACGATCTGTGATCTCTTTCCATGTTTGTAAGTTCACCGTTACCGGACACAGTAAGGGTCTACATCGCCAGCAAATATTCTTTGAACGGGACATTTGGAAAATGAATTCCGAGCAAACAGGCGACATCATGCCCAGCCCCCAGGGTGTAAGTGGATTTTTACCAGGTATTTGGTCTCCGTGGGGAATCGGGACAGTGATGCTCAAGATAGTGAAACGCGACTCTACTTCAAGGCTTGTGGGTGCCTTTGGCATGACAAGTGGTTTACACTAGCACGTGTACAAGAAGCTTTGGCTGAGGCACTTTACGGAGTTGTGACCTGTTGCATTCATTTCGGGACCGACCTTTTTCGAAATACCTATAGATCTCAAAAAGAGAAAGAAAAAATGAAAAGAAAAAACGAGGCCCGAGATGCTGCAAGATTCTCGACCCCCTCCCCGATTGGCAAAACAAGAATGTCGATTCCGCTTCCGTAAAGGTTGCATGACCGCAATGAGAATACATGGTTTTGCCGGAGACCGCTGACAATCTATGATTTTCCTTTCGTCCGGGTTTGCATGCCATGCTACTTCTGGCAGGGGTATAAAATGGCGTACTTCGATATGTGTCGATATATCCCGGCTGGACCTGAACATTATAAGACGCTTCACGCGTTCGAAGGCTTTCCCTCCCGAAAAAACTCCTTGTCTCGCCTGAACCCTTCGTCATGCCTTACAGCATAGGCCTACAGTCTGCTGCCGCTGCCTTTCTCTCCGCGGGATTCGCAACTCAATTTACAGTCGCCGTCATAGCGTTTCTCGTGATCGTTTTCGTGACTTCTGCCTGGCAGAATGAAGGAGTAGACGCTCCCAAATATCTACCAGGTTACTCCATCTTCCACATCATACCCTTCTTTCGCAAACGACACGACTTTCTCAATTGGGGCTTTCACATCACTGGTCAGAATATTTTTCAGTTTATGCTACTACGGGTATATTCCAACCTTGCTTTGGTATTGCACGGGTGCCGTTACTGATCCAACTTTCTATTTCTTTCTTCCAGAATACAGTGGTGGTAGTCTCCGGTGAGACCGCGAGACAAACTTTCTTCACTGCCAAAGGTCTGGATCTTACTGAAGGTTTCAAGATTCTTTCTGGAGCTGTAAGTTTCTATTCTTATTTTGCCTTCACCTTCATTAATCCCCCTTCGTCATTCACAGATTCCCATGGTGAAGGGTGTCACCTCTGACCTTCAAACACGACGGATAGCCCTCATCCATAAACGCCTTGCCAATGTACAAAGAAACGCGTCACTGTCCTCGCGTAAGTACTTGGCCTTATGGATATTGCGTGTTGGTGTTGATTGACCTTTATTCTCCCAGTTATCCCGTATCTTCTGGAAGACACTCGGAAGATAATGGAGGGTGGGGCACCTCAGGGAAATTTGATCCCTTTGAAAATGTCTATGAGGTCAGCTTTTGCTTAAAGCGCTTATTGCTTCCCAGACTGATCTTCATTTTTTTTTGAATTGAATACAGTTGCTATTTCAGTTAACGATCCGCAGTCTGTCCTGTGTGGAGATCTCCAACGATCCTGCTCTCGTCGCACGTCTCAAGGTGCTTTACGATACTTTGGACACTGGAACTACGCCGGCGACCGTTCTCGTGCCATGGCTTCCCACACCCGCGATGATCAAAAAATTATGGGCGACAAAGGAAATTTATGAGATTGTCATCAAAGCCATCAATGACAGGGAAAACAGCGGGATTTCACGACATGACACACTTCAGATGCTGTTGGATTCCGGAGACGAGAAACTTGTGGTCGTGGGGGTAGGTTTCTAAAATCCCATGAGCGGTGTTCCCACAATGCATTCCAGACACTGATAACTTTCCATGTGTACAGTTCATCATGGGACTGTTGATTGCCGGGGCAAGAGCCACTGGTACGACAGGTCAGTATTACCACGTCTTCGCCGAAGTATCAGAGTTTTGGTTTGCTGACCTTCCTTTCATTATAGCATCGTGGCTTATGACTTATCTTGGTGGACATCCAGAGTGGAGAGCAAAAGCTGCGGCCGAAGTAGAATCTCTGCTTGCTTCACGATGCTATTCTCCAGAGAACTCGCCCACCAACGAATCTCCGACTTCTCCCTTTCCTCCTTCAACGTCAACTTCTTCAACATCGCTGTCTGCCCGACTCGGGGCCATTCCACTCGAGGTCTGGGAAACCGAGACACCCGTCTTGGATGCACTTATCAGAGAAACAACACGCATCGCGCAGCCTCATACAGCCATGAGGAGGAATCTTGGCCCAGAACTATATATTAACAACAAAATAATTCCTACCGGGGCCTACGTTATATATCCTTTTAGTGACGTGCATCTCGACCCAGAAATCTATCCTGATCCTTGGAAATTCGATCCCAGCAGGAAAGAGCCCACCCATGTTCCATTCGCTTATGTTGGTTGGGGCGGAGGTAAGTGACTTCGATTGCCATAATGTTGACCGTGGTGTTCTGATTTTCTATTTCCCAAAACCAACAGGCAAGACAGTGTGTCTTGGAACACGACTCGCCAAGGTTGAGCTGAAACTGATTGCTGCCATGTTCATTCTCGGATTCCGACATTCTGTCGTTGACCGACAAGGCGAACCTTCTAACCCTCTTCCTGCCCCCAATTGGAACGACATTCTTCTTTGCCGACCACCTGTCGGATCCTTCAAACTAAAATACGAAAGAACCGCCGTACGACTCTGAGCTGGACGATGACGACTACGACAACTTCTTTCATCAAGCACTCCTCGTTTCCTCTCTTTCTCGCTCTCTCTTTATTTTGGGACATCAATTTTTATCGATTTTCCTGCACTCCCTCAAGCATATTATCCCTGTCTTATTCACTATTTTTTGGTTCTGATTTGCTTGTCGACCTTTCGTCACTCGCGAGTTCTTTATTCTTTTTCGTTATGTCTCCCCAACCGCAATGTATTGCAAATGCACAAGACCATCCGGACGGGGAATGTGCTAGATAATTATGATATCTATCCTCGGACTGAGGTACGCATAACATTATGATGTATGTATTCCTAGAAGTAGCATATTGCGGATTGAAGGGGCTTGACCGTCCTAACATGCTTGTAATGCATCTATTCAGATTAGATTCTATGTAATTAGCGCCTCCACTTGTATCATACTTTTTATATAGAGATTTGGAACGTAGTGTCAATTTTTTTTGCTACCTGAGAGGGGACGAGCGCCTGGTGTAAAGAATGTTGACGTCGGGCGGGATGATCGCCTGTCGGAATCTACGTAATATCAACTCGTTCCACGTTGGATGATCATAAGAATGGAAAGAAAAACTGACTCTCCAGACGGCTGCGAAGGTGTTCGGAAGCGACGCATATTGAACGGTAAACCTGAAGACGCAGAACCGAGATCACTGAAACGTAAGGGTGTCCGAGTTGGTTTGTTCGGAATGCGGGTCTGAGCCGCTCTTCTGTCGGATAAACCTGTCTTTGCGAAGCATTCGCTGGAGCTGTCCTACGCTCTCGGTTTCAGTCAGCTCTTTAGCTTTCCTGGTATCAATGATCGCCTGTCTTTGCTGACGTTCTCTGATGGCCAGCTGGGTGCGTTTTTCTGCGGTTGGTTCCCATTTGCTTTTCAAAATACGACGCACTGCTTCCGGACTGATCTTGAATTTATCCGCGAGAATAGCCGTTGTAAACGTCTCGGGCTGAACACGATTCAGTTGGCGAACTGCGTCCATGGCTTCGCGCGACAATTTTCGAGGGGTGCCCATCCTTCTGGGAACGCCTTGCGCATTGTCTCCCGATGAGCCTTGTATTCATGCGGTGTGGACTTTCCAGATGGCTTTCGGAGATGAATTGGAGGAGTGTTTGGGTTGGCTCCATCGACGGCCTCGTTGTCTTCCGAAAGGTCTATCACGGCGTCATCATCCTCAAGAATCGACCTGGGCTTTGGAACGCCTCCTAGTTGCCATTTGTTCCTGGCTTTCTGAAAGGCAGTCTCGGTGTAGTAACGAGATGTAGAATGCCTAGTGCATATCTGATGAACCTTAGAAAAGCGTATCCAAGATGCCATGGAGGTCAGTGTAAGAGTAAGTATAGTCAGTGCTGAATTTTGTGCAGCCCAAATTAAAAGGGAGCATGTGATCGGTAAAAGCCGCTCGTCCATTTCTGTCTGGCGTCGAAGATGCAGCGCTTGACCACACATTTATCTTTCCTTCATATTTTCTTTTTCTTTCTTTTAGATCTCTCTTTAGAGTCTATCGATACCCTTTGGCAAGACAAGATCGGATATGGCCGACCTCACGGACCCCCTCATCAAGGAAGGTCGGTTGCTACCTTTTCCAGATGCTATCGTGGTCGTCCACGATGTACCTGCTCCTCGGGCGCATATCCACCTCTCATGGAGCTTGCGTTGTGTGCGGAAACTATCTGACTCCTTATCTGTATAGCGTACCTCGAAGTTCGTAATGACAAGTCTGATACGAATTGGTTGTTGCTTGATTACGAGTCCGACCGATCCGACAAGCTGAAGGTCACGCAGACGGGATCAGGGGTTTATCTGAACTCAAAGAAGCGTTGGATGACTCCAAGGCCTCGTATGCTTATGCGCGTGTCTCCTACTCTAATGACAAGGAGTCAACGCGCGAGAAGTTTATACTCGTGGTCCGTGTCTGATTTGCTATTACTACTAGATTCGCACCGCTTATACCCCAAATAACACGCTTTCTACTCTTCTCTGACAGGTCTGGATAGGGCCAAATTGTAAAGTAATGAGGAAAGCCAAGGTAAATATCACCTCCAGACATGGATAATATCTCGTCAAGTCGCCGTGCTGGTTCCCACAGCGATCCTCACTTCGACGGGTGATAACCCTGTTCTCCCCATAGATCTCCGTGCATGCCGCCGACGTCAAGAACGTGCTTCGCGTCTACTCGATTGAAGTCGCTGCCCGCGAGAAAGACGATCTCAACGAGGATCCGATTGTTGTGCGGCTGCGGAAGGTATGTACCGCTCGCGTGTCATCGTCGAACAAGAACCTGACGCTACTGTTTTTTCTCCTACCCCTTGACAGGCTGGCGGTGCCAGTTACGACGGTGTTTAATTGTAGCGGATACGCCAGAAGCCATATTAGAATGTATAAACCAATTGGAAACCAGGGCATGTAATCCGATCGAACTACTATTTGAATGCCCGATGTTTCGACATACTCTGTGATTTTCTTTATTTTTCTTTATGATTACAAGGCATAAATCTCGCTTATATGATTTTGGATGGACTGCTGCCGTAGTTTCTGACTTCGCCGCTGTAGAAGTGGTCAAAGAAACTGATTGAGGTTCTTGATACCCTCTCCTTCCAGCCGCATGCCCATCCATTCTGACATGGGTTTCGCACCAAGCCTTTTCTCGTAAAAGTCGATGGAAGGCTGATTCCACTGTGGTTGCCAAGGATCGAACGATAGGATATCAGAACTGCTCACGGGTTTATGTCTCTTTTGATATAACTCACCTTAAGGACGGACCAATCAAGTCTGCCGCAATCCTTTCACCCCCACGGAGAGGTTAAAACGAAGAAAATTAGTTGACATTGACATTGAAAGACTCCTCGGACATGTGGGTGGAGGATGTCAAGGTCATAATAGACAGTTACCTTTCTTGAGCAATCTTTCCTAGTTGGCCAAAGAAAGCCTTGCCGACTCCTAATGACCTGTGTTCAGGTTTCACGTACAAATCTTCGAGCTTCAAGTACACGAAATGTCAGTCATAATTGGCAAGCCAGATATAACGATTGAATGAAGAAGAAAATTCTCCACGACGTTGAGTCCTACTTACGTAGAGTCCTGGTTTCCCAGTCCAAGTGGAGAAATTGAAGAAATACAAAGCTAATCCGATGGGCTCAGCAGGAGTCTCAACGGTCCCGGTAAACGCAAGAAGAGCATGGGCAAACGACGTTTCAAACAAATTGTTTGCGGAGCTGCTCCTTGATCAGCCTCGGAAGGTTCCAAGGAGACTCTTCGACAAGCAATTCAACGCACGAGTTCAGGTGTAGCCTTGACTGATTCAGGTTCCTTTTCATAGGTAGCCTGAATGATAGATGCAATATTTTATTGAGTCATTCATTTATGTTGTGCGCCGCAATCGCGGTTTCTACTAGCAGAAATACACGCACTAGATCAATGATCAGTTGCAAGATGATCCCCTACAGCACCAATAAAAATTAGGGGGCCAGCTCACGATTCATGGATTCATATTATCTTCGTACCACATCGTCTGGAGTTGCCTGTCTAATATGAAAGACTGGAGCCCATTGGAATTATCGTTGTTACTGATTAAGGAGGGCTTCTAAGCGGTGGCTGAATTTAAATGTTTGTGTGCATATGTTTGTTTCTGAACCTTAATCGCTTTCCAGAGTCCTCACCACCTACGACAACGGCCTCAAATTTTTGCTCAGTCCCCAGGTTTCCCCGCTTCACGACCCTATACGACCATGGACCCCGCAAAATTGGCAAATTCCAAGCCGCCGCTGCGGCAAATAGAATCGGTGAGTTTTTTTCCCAGTATACGCGTGGCTTTGCCTGCGTTTTTGCTGGCGCTTCTTGCTAAACTCATTTCCCTTTACGAATTCACGGAACCTCAGGTGGAAAGGGAACTGTGCGCCGAAAAATTGTGCGGAAAACTAAGCCTTCTGCTGCTCAAGACGACAAAAAGCTCCAGGGCGCCCTCAAAAAGTTGAATGTGCAACCTATCCCAGGTGTCGAGGAGGTGAACATGTTCAGAGAAGATGGAAATGTTCTCCACTTCACAGCACCAAAAGGTGAGCTTTTGTTTTGACTGTCATTTGCCCGAGAAGGTCACGTTTTGGGCGTCGCCATTCGTCGGTTCTGTCGGGGAATATCGCTAATTAATATTCCTCAGTGCACGCTGCTGTCACAGCCAATACCTTCGCCATCTACGGCACTGGACACGTGAAAGAGCTCACAGAACTCGTTCCCGGAATCCTAAACCAGCTTGGCCCCGATTCATTGGCATCTCTCCGCAAACTCGCCGAGTCTTACCAGGCCATCCAACAAGGTCAACAGAGGCAGCCAACCGGTGCCGCCGAGGAAGAAGATGACGATGATGTTCCCGACCTCGTCGAGAACTTCGACGTTGAAGCTGACGCCAAAGCCAGCCTCGATTGATCATTACTCGACCACTTTAGCTGTTCATAGAGGGTTATGTAGGAGGATTTTACTGAAGGGTTGGTGGAAGTGATGTATAATGTAAAGCGGATAAGGTTCAAAAGGAGTGAGGCGACGGGAGATTCCAAGGCTAGTTTCTGAATGGTTGCTTGTTGTTCCGTTTCTCTTCCGTCCACTTTTTGCTCCGGCTTTTGTCTTTCACGTCGTCATTGCCTCCAATTTTCTTTTTCAATCTGCTGATCGTGTCATCACTTTGAGTCATCATCAGCTTACTCTACAAGTTGTCTCTCCCAATTCTAGTTTTCGCTTTGTCTATCCACGCTATCGACGAATACTCATTTTTTCATCTTCTAATCTTTCGCATGCTTTCACACTTCTACTTGTGATTGAAACAAGTTTGCGTAAGTTCTTCCCTTCCGAATACATAATTCAAAAAGTTCTGATTGCTTTTGATCTAATAGCTCACTCTTGAAGTGCAGACATATGGCGGAACCGCATTTGCAACAATCCTCCTATGATTGTCTGCGCAGCATGATGTAGCTTGAAATCTTCCTCTGAGATCAGGCACATTGCCATTTTACGTCACTTTGGTCCAAGTTGCTGTTTCCTCCCTTCCCATGAATGTCTAACCAGCGTTTGAAACCCTTTCCCGGCCTTACTTTTCCAAGCCTAGTCCCTCCGACGTCAGATACAGACATGCTGATGATTCACGATTTTTTTCTTCGAGCTCAAAAATAGACCTCCAAGTCCACTCGTTTGCTTTGCGTGCCGTACATTCTTCAAGTTTTCTCCCAAGAAATACCGTAAACTTATCTTTGTCTATCTCACTCGCTGTCGCAGACGGCAATACGCTTTCTCGGAATTCCATGGAATATATATTTCGAAATTGCTGTTGTCATTTTTCGGCGCTGAAGTTATGACTTCTGCATAGGCATATCGCCGTATAGAGTCGCAATCTCCTTCACCTAATTGGCACTCGTCCTCGGTTACATTCTTTGTGACGCTCATTCAGTGGGAGTGATTTTCTAGGCTGGACGACGTTATCTCACATATATTACTCGAGTCGTGCAAAATGATCTATCGAATCTGGGCCTCTCTAGTCTCTGCTTCATGATCTGTAACCGCTTCGTCTCCCGCGCATTAGAAGTGATAGATGTACTGATTGAAGTTCTCTAATTCTAACTACTCCCTTGGCATTTGGCGTTTTTGGGATATTTTCTCGCACTGCTTTGGAGATCGTGGAAAACAGTGCCAGGTACCTGATGGTTCGAGATATATCCACGAATATATGTCTCAATTTTTGTTCCCACTGACCCGAAAAGCAGGCACTACTGTGCCCTTTGATTGCACCCTAGGTGCGCTTACTGACTTTATATTTAGCCCACTATTTACCGCTTCACCGGTTCACTTCACAGGCAGATGAGTGTTAAGTTTCGCGAAATGTGAACTCAATTTCTGGCCAATGAGTGGGGTCCAGCTTGCTTGAATGGGACTATTGATCTTCATCGCCACCTTCCCTCCTAGTCCCACGATAAAGATGAAGGGATCTCGGCAGCCGCTTGCGTTTCGCTCTCTGACCACTCGCGAGCGTGCCCTGATGTCCGTATGCGCCATACAGCCGCCTGAGATTTTTGAACGGTTTCCCAAGGTGAAGATTTCGGCCTACTCAGCTATCACGAGGTTCTTCCCGACAGGCTCTTCGGCAATCGTGCTGTCCTCAGACGGCGATACGGTAAATCGTATTTTAGAGTGGCAAATGCTATGTCAGTCAATCGCGTGCTCTTTGACCTGGGGCAGCTTGATGCATCATCAGCTGTCTTTTTTAATATCTTGAAAGATGTCCAGGACTCGTTTAAAGATTGTAAACGATATCATCCACCTGTAAGCAGCCCTGCCTGCTCTTTCTTTCCCTGGATGACACATATCAGGATATTTCCGACTTTGCTTTTCGGCAGAAGGTGAAAGGTTCCATCCAAAGTTACCAGAGGAATCTTTGCAATCCTGGCTTCTCCGAAAGGTACCACTTGGTCTCCACTTTTATATTCACTGTTATTCCCAAACGAGGTTCATTCCGGATATCCCGGCTTTCTCAGTGACTCGCAGACATACAGTGAACTTCAAAGATTGAGATAATGTTCTCAGCCATGTGCCTTCCTGGATCTCACCGGCACGCTCAGCCATTCTTCATCTGAATACAGACCTACATGGCGCTCACGAGGTACCCATAGAGATCCGATTCCATGTCACAGAGCTGACTCAAACGCGATTCACTTGCCCATCAAGTCGTGGGTGGCAGGGCAGGCCCTCGGTTTAAACGAATGTTGCTCGAAATTCCGAGTAGAGCCTCCGAATAAAATCTTTTTCTTCATGTCAAATGTGCCATACACGCATTTAGCTTTAGTCGTAGACGCTTGTGGCAATTGATCACACACCAAATCCTTGACAGACCCATGGCATAACAGCACACAGATTTGATGGAAGAATTAAAGCTTCACCGGTTTATTCTCACTTCAGGTTCCATGCAACTCTACCATGAGCTCTCACAATCCTATTACCATCGTATATCTTTACGAAAGATTGAGTAGGTGGATGAATAATGATCCGCGTGAGTTCACTTGCAGTCTATCTAAAGTCTATCATCACGCAGAGCCATATTACGAAACTTCTTTCAGGAGGGACTTTATGATAAAAGGCCCACTGCTATGAGACTGTTCTGAGAGCCCAGAAGATGACTGAAAAAGTCTTCTGGCTGCTGGTTAGGACAATTCCTGGCGAGAGCGGATTGATGACTTGTCGGGATATACAACTTTAAACTACACGTATGTAATTTATTAGATTGTCTTCACAGAGATGCAAGCTCCAAGAAAGTCGCGGGGGAGAGTGCAGCTAGGGCTAGGGCGGTCTTTAAATTCAGGTTGAACGACCTCCGACTCCAAATCGCCGCAGTGAATACGAAGCGAAGTTCCAAGCAAGCTTAATCCCCATAAATAAGGCATGGGGCAATCGGCAAGCATTGCGTCATAGCAATAACATTAAATTAGTAGGTGCCTACTTCATTGTATGGCCCATAGTAGCGGCTTTCAGTCGCTGGAGTTCACGGCGGCAGACCTCGAAGATCGTGAGAAGACCTGCGGACAAGGTAGCGTTGGTTGTAAATGGCACGGTGAGAGGGATAACCACGCCAGCGACTGCGGATATAATGTGATGTGCAAGTACAGACGATGCAAGTATCAGTGATTGATGTGAGAGAGGTTCATGGTGGAGGTTATGTAGGCTCGTCCATCCGGCTTCACCGCACATGAGACTAAAGTGCACGTGGTTTGGTTGTGCTCGGAGCCAAAAATCTGATTAAGCGCCCAAGGATAGTTATCCCATATACATGTCAATGATGATGTAGTTGTACTACATAGACTCGTGTGTTGTGTCAGTAGCGGAAATGGTGACTGGGTGATGGTGAAAGTACTGGGGGTAAAGTCGAATATAAAAGATGGCATTCGATTTGCTAACAATATTTTGAACAGGGATGAGCCCATTTTAAAAATTCCTCAGACCCGTTATTGACTTAAATACAGGGTCCCACTAGTCTCGGACAGCCTGGAAACATGTGCTGGCAATATCGGTTCAGAATGCTATAATCGGTGGCCACTATGAAAATCTTGATGAAATACATACATTGCGACGACAAAGAGATTCAGAATCGCACTAGGTGAAGTACCAAACCTACATATTGAAGCAAACTAAAACAGGGATGACATACAGGTGCTGAAACCGCCACAAATCCTACACCACCACACAAAACCCTCAACTCACAGGGTCCCGGAACTCCCATCCGTTCTACACACCTCCCGAAAATGAGCAAAAACATTTACTGAGCCCAGGCAGATGTCAGGGCGCCCAGCAGAAAGAACATAAACCAGCCAAAACCTCAAGGAAGAATTCCAACTGAGGTGGCTCACCCGACAAGAAAAGGACGCCCAGAAACAACGTTTCCGTGTTGTGCCATCATGTCGATCTCCACGGAAAATTGGAAATATATGGGCAGAGAAAAATGCAGAACCTCCCAACGGCTCGAGCATTGGTTTATCATGTGTATTAGGCGATGATACACTATATTATATGCTTTTCGTCGTAGTTTTTGGCGATATAGACATGTGACGCGGATCGACAGTGAAAGGTCACCAGAACGACTGAGGGATTCCTGGGCGCGTTCTATACTATTGAATTGTCGAGGAGGGGTGAATCTAATGTCAATATTTGTCCAGAGTTCGAGCGATGACCATGGAATTGCGGCGCCAGGTGTGGCATACGGCCCCCAATTTCAATGGGGAGCACCAACACTCGGTCGCCCCCCGAAGTTTTTTTCTCTTTTTCGTTGGCAGAACATCGTTTCAAATCAGGGTGACTTTCGTTTTCGTACAAGAATCTGAAAGCCTCGGTGTTCATGCTCGTAGTAGAGAATTTGAAGATAGCTGTTAATATATCTGGAGGAAGCCGATGCGTAATTGAATCGCGTTGATTATTTATAAATGTGCGCAGGTTATATTGTCGCAATAAAGCCCTGGTGATAGACTGCTTCAATTCCAGTAGATTCCAGTGCCTCCGCTTCGACCGGTATTGGCGACACAGGAGACAAGGTTGTGTATCCGAAATTTAGCAGGCACCAGCGTGGACTTTAACGCCGTTCACATCTGGCGGTACAGTGCAGACTATACAGTCCACCACTTACAGTCCACCACTCAGGTATATCGCAAGAGAAGGCTGTCTCAGCAGTTGAAGTGCGTCGAACCCAGGAAACTCGATGGAGACTCGTCGTTGACACCATGAAAGAAGTGCTAAGATCAATATTCCACATTGTAGAACACGCAACCATACCGACCTTGTTGAAAGAGGAAGGCTCAGAATCTTTGTGAGTAACAACCAGATTCTAGTTGCAACGTTGGCTGTGAGTAGGCTGACTCGGTTTCCTGGTGGTCCCCTTGAGGCTCAACAGTGAGAACGTGACCTGCAAGTATTTTTCCACGATTACATATCATTATCAACGCGTCGCGTAATTTCAAACCGTCAACTACAGAAAGTTTTTGGAAGGTTTCAATAACAACTCCGAACAGTCGACTAAAGATTACGCTGATCTACCCGTCGAAACGAATACGCAAATTTCAAAGAATCCGCAGATAAATTGTTTACCTCTACTCATCATGACAAAGCCAATGGCACAGATTACTTTTAAGTACGTCGAGGCGAGGTCTTCAACTCCTTTGCGGGTACTAATATTTCCCTCCACAGGATGAAATTATCGAGCCATTGTTGTGATCCAATTGAGTAGACACCCATCGGCTGTGTACAAAATATGGAGGATGCAGAGTCCGCCTTTTGCCCTCACTTGGGACAAGATAAAACTCCCCTGAGAGAACTGAGGTTGGACTGATTTCCGTGGCAGCATGGAATATCGTCATGTCGTATGTGCCATTTATTTTTCTGATCCCAATAGGTTGGAAAGGTGGGAAAGAACACCGATCAGATCAGCCGGACTGCTGGCATGCCTTGCCTCTTCTTATACTGCGCATAATTTCATCGGTAAGGTGGGGAAGACGTTCAATGGCTTCAAACATCGAAGGAGGGGGTATCGGGGGTAGGGCATGGTACATAAGCCGTGCTTGATTTACCTGTTCCATATAGCCGTCTCGAGATCCAAAGGATTTTTGTAGTTTGTTTGCCCTGGCAGAATCTTTCTGCGCCTTCGCGACATTCTCGATAGTCCCATGCTCTTTGATAAGTTGATAGGCTATGTGGGGTAAAAGGGACTGCCTGGAGCAAAGTCGCAGCCTAAAAGTATGGCTAGATCGATGAACGAGCGTTTGCTAAGGCCGAGAGCGCGATGAATATTCTGTCTAGGTCGTGCAATTCTCTCGATTGGGCCCTTTCCCGTCAGATTCATGACCATAGGAGCACCGTGAACCAATACATCCTGCAAAAGAGATTATTTAAGTGTCGGAATCGAGGAGAAGAGGAATGCCCCATACGTTGTCGTCGCTAGCAACATAGTCGGCATGTCCATGGAGAACTAGAGATGATGCCAAAGCCTCTGCTTCAATGGCACCAGTTGCCACAATGCATGGAACACCCATGGTCCGGAGCAGCTCAAAGCATTCCGCGTATACGCTGGCAGTTGGTAGATGCACGCGTCTACTAAGTTTTTCGATTGCTTGTCACTTCGAGCAATTAATGAACGCACGCCAAAACCTGTGCGATGTTTGACTGGGTTGCCCAAAGACTCAATAAAACGACGCCAAATATCCTCTTCCGAGATGTTGAGTGCCTCTGCAGGTGTCGTGGATTTGTCTTCAGCCAATAAAACTTCAGGCCCAGAAGTTGAGGGAAGTATTGCAGTTAAAAACTTGGTATTCAAGGCAAGAATTCTGTCGCGAATTAGTTCGAAATTGGGTGGTCTTGACACAATAGAAAGGTCGGATATGCTGATACCATCAAGTCTTGTGGCGACAAAGGGATATCTCTCAGCGAAAAGAGGGTTATTAAATAGTACCTTGAGGATCTGCCTTTCATCGTCCGGAGAAAGAGTTTTGCAAAGTTGAAATACTGAATAGAGGTCTTGCAGCCGCAGTTCACGGGCCTTTTCCAGGTCTAAGCGAGCTTCATTGACCATCTTGGCCTTGCGTTTGTTTTGAAGCTGTACTCCCGATTAAATATCATCGTGAACCCAACTAGAGCAATTCAGAAGGTCGCGTACTTTCTTTGCCTTGCTAGGATGGCGTTCTTTCCCGTCAAACACGCAAATGGCGGAAACGTTGTGCCTCGACAACTGTTTGATCATGGTGTGCCATCCTATAACGTGTTGATGAATGTCGGCGTGAGGCGTGTAGTGAAATTTCAATGTGTATAAATTGCCATCGCTGCCAAAGCGAGGATTTCAGCAATCCGTCCAGTACGCAGATAATGGATGGCTTGAACCGACAAGATAATTCTCTTTCCTTTAAGAGCACGACGAGGTAGAGATCCAAAGAGTCCGGGGCTTTGGAAATATCAATTAAAATTACAGTAATTTCATGGCAAGCGCTCGAAACAATTATACAAACCATTTATCGCGAAGAAGTTGTGTGAGCCCGCTGACACCCATACGATGTTTGAGACCGAGGATGCGCAGGTATATACCCAATGATCCTGACACGGAGGATTTCTAATCCCAGCCAAGATGTCGTGTTGAAGTCGTGGATGCCGTTGAAGAGGGTTACAATCTCGCTTACGCGATGCTGACAACGCCTGTGAATGACCTGCCTAAAATGGAAGCACAGTCATCATGCCAAATATAGCTTGACAAATAACCATGTCTCTCCCTCTCTCCCCGCGGTTGACCGTTGGGTATTATTATTCGATGAGGTTGGTGGTTGTACTAAGCGCCAACCACAGTGTGCGAGTCTGTGTACCCAACTAAGGTGGTAATGCAGAAATTCCTGACAATCAACAGGTTCGCAGTTTTGCATCCGACTCGTAAGCCCACGATATCCATTTTATTTGAAAAGCTTGGCAAGAGAGCTGGATTAGCATTTCTTGACATCACAATCTCACGTGGGACCATGCAATCGCAATTGCAATGGCATAAGACAAGATTGATATGCCATATAAGTCGCAGATTCCTCTTCTCAGCTACCAATCCTTCCTTCTCCCAACGTCTTTCAGAACCAAGACATCTTCAAAATATTCGGACTATGTCCACAACCAGAGACACTTCCATGCAGTCAGATATCTCAAAGATGAAGACTGAACCCGATGGCTCTTTCAAGCGACAAGCATCGTCCTTCCGTAACACAGTTGAGAAAGGGGTAAATTCCCCCCCGAGCAAGGTAAGTACATCCATGTCAACTTTCAGTCACCTCTCATGAGCGCGTCTAGATCGCTACCATCTTTATGTCTCTTATGCTTGTCGTAAGTCCAAATAGATTCAATTGTAGCAGACCTTTATTATGTACAATACTACAGCATGGGCGACACGAGCGTTAATCGTTAGAAAACTCAAGGGGTTGGACGCAATCATACGTATGTTTTGCCTCCATTACTTCCAGTAAACCCTGTCCAGACCTCGATGTTTCTTAGCCGTCACTGTTGTCTCTCCTCTCATGGGATCAAGTGGTTGGCCATTTGCCCAAGTCGATCCATTCCCAGCTGCAGACGAAGACCCGTTGTACAAATCCGAGCATGTCAGAGACCTCTATTTGAAGGCCGATCCCAATTATTCTGGAAGGTGCTTATCTTTCTGACAGCTACACTGTTTTTCTTACTTACCGGGCCATGGTCCTAGGTTCACTGTTCCTGTCCTGTGGGACAAGAAACAACACACGATCGTGAACAACGAAAGCTCGGAAATCATCCGCATCTTCAACACAGCTTTCAACGAGCTAATCCCAGCTGAGAAAGCTGCCTTGGACTATTATCCAGAAGACCTTCGCCCTCAGATCGACGAAGTGAACGAGTGGATCTACCCTAACATCAACAGTATGGCTCCATTTCCATCGTCGTTTGCATTTATTGATCAGCATGCTACTGCGTAGATGGTGTATACAGGTCGGGGTTTGCCACCACTCAGGAAGCTTACCAAAAGGCCGTCGTCGAAGTATTCGATGCCCTCGACGAAGTGGAGAAAATCTTGACTGGGAAAGATTACCTTATTGGCGACAAACTTACCGAGGCAGATGTAAGACTATGGGTGACCATCGTGCGTTAATTTCCTTTCACGATCTTCAGCACGCCAATTAATCTCTGTTGAAAAATACCTATCAGATCCGATTCGATCCTGTATATGTCGGACATTTCAAATGCAACATTCGTACCATCCGCGATGGTTATCCTGCAATTCACCGGTCTGTTTATGAGTTATGATTTCCTGTTTAGCATCACTTATCCTTCTCGACAGATGGATGCAGAAATTATACTGGAATAACTCTGCTTTCAAAGATTCCACCAACTTCGAACACATCAAGTCCCATTACTACTGGTCTCATACCTCGGTATTTAAACACCTTCTTTCTTACTGCTTCCTCTAATTCTAATCTCTAATCTCCCAGATTAACCCCACCCGCACCGTGCCTGTCGGGCCCATTCCCAATGTGGTGCCGTTGTAAGCCGTCTGTTGAAAGGAAGTTTGATCATAATAAAGTGAAACTTGCATTTGATGTATCTGTATGAACGGTTCCAACTTGACAGCCTTTAAGCTTGCAGTTCGGCTATCGCGTATAAAGCAAAATCCGAGCTATGAATGACCCTTAGTACCGCAAATTCCATTGTCCTCCAGTGTGGACATCGTTCAAATCTCGAAGAATTAGAGATGTGCTCTCTGCTCTTCTCCTGCTGAAACCCGCAGTTTCTAAATCCGCCCATTGCATCCAATGTACCAACATGAAGTAAATAAGTGAAATATAATCCGAATATAATTACAACCTTATATCTACATTCAATAAATAATTCACTCGCCCTCCACAAAGAAAATAAATAAGTCAAATTCTACAACAAAGCCGAAAAAAAAAAAAACGAATAAAAGAAAAAGAAATCACATCTCGTTGTCTAGCATGATACTAAAGCAATGTAGATGTCGTGTTGGGGTCGTGGATGCCGTTGATTACAATCCCGCTTATGTGATGCCGACAATGCCTGTGAATGACCTGCCTAAAATGGAAGCACAGATGCCAAATATAGCTTGACAAATAACCATGTTTCTCCCTTCTCTCCCTGAGGTTGGACCGTTGGGTATTATTATTCGATGAGGTTGGTGGTTGTACTAAGCGCCAACCACAGTGTGCGAGTCTGCGTACCCAATTAAGGTGGAGATGCAGAAACTCCTGATAATCAACAGGTTCGCAGTTTGCATCCGAGTCGTAAGCCCACGACATCTGTTTTATTTGAAAAGCTTAGCATGAGAGCTGCATTAGCAATTCCTTGACATCACAATCTCACGTGGGACCCTGCAATCACAGTTGCAATGGCATAAGACAAGATTGCGATGCCATATAAGTCGCAGATTCCTCTTCTCAGCTACCAATCCTTTCCTTCTCCCAACGGCCCTCACAACCAAGACATCTTCAAAATATTCGAATTATGTCCACAAACAGAGACACTTCCATGCAATCAGATGTCTCAAAAATGAAGAATGAGCCTGATGGCTCTTTCAAGCGACAAGCATCGTCCTTCCGAAACACTGTTGAGAAGGGGGTAAATTCCCCCCCGAGCAAGGTAAGTACATCCATGTCAACTTTCAGTCACCTCTCATGAGCGCGTCTAGATCGCTACCATCTTTATGTCTCTTATGCTTGTCGTAAGTCCAAATAGATTCAATTGTAGCACATTTTTATTATAATATTACAGCATGGGCGACACGAGCGTTAATCGTTAGAAAACTCAAGGGGTTGGACGCAATCATACGTATGTCCTGCCTCCATTACTTCCAGTAAACCCTACTCCGGACCTTGATGTTTCTTAGCCGTTACTGTTGTCTCTCCTCTCATGGGATCAAGTGGTTGGCCATTTGCACAAGTCGTTCCATTCCCAGCTGCAGACGAAGACCCATTGTACAAATCTGAACATGTCAGAGACCTCTATTTGAAGGCCGATCCCAATTATTCTGGAAGGTGCTTATCTTTCTGACGGCTACACTGTGATTTCTTACTGGGCCATGGTCCTAGGTTCACTGTTCCTGTCCTGTGGGACAAGAAACAACACACGATCGTGAACAACGAAAGCTCGGAAATCATCCGCATCTTCAACACAGCTTTCAACGAGCTAATCCCAGCTGAGAAAGCTGCCTTGGACTATTATCCAGAAGACCTTCGCCCTCAGATTGATGAAGTGAACGAGTGGATCTACCCTAACATCAACAGTATGGCTCCATTTTCATCGTCGTCTGCATGATTATTGATCAACCATGCTACTGCACAGATGGTGTATACAGATCAGGGCTCTCCACCACTCAGGAAGCTTACCAAAAGGCCGTCGTCGAAGTATTCGATGCCCTCGACGAAGTGGAGAAAATCTTGACTGGGAAAGATTACCTTATTGGCGACAAACTTACCGAGGCAGATGTAAGACTATGGGTGACCATCGTGCGTTAATTTCCTTTCACGATCTTCAGCACGCCAATTAATCTCTGTTGAAAAATACCTATCAGATCCGATTCGATCCTGTATATGTCGGACATTTCAAATGCAACATTCGTACCATCCGCGATGGTTATCCTGCAATTCACCGGTCTGTTTATGAGTTATGATTTCCTGTTCAGCATTGCTTATCCTTCTCGATAGGTGGATGCAGAAGTTGTATTGGAACAACTCTGCTTTCAAAGATTCCACCAACTTCGAACACATCAAGTCCAATTACTATTGGTCTCATACCGCGGTATTTAGACACTTTTCTTACTGCTTCCTCTAATTCTAATGTCTGATCTCCCAGGTCAACCCCACCCGCATCGTGCCCTGTCGGGCCCATTCCCAATGTGGTGCCGTTGTAAGCCCTCTATCGAGGAAGTTTGATCATAATAAAGTGAAACTTGGTACTTGATGTATTGTATGAATGGTTCCGATTTGACAGCCTTTGAGCTCTCAGTTCGGCTATCGCTTGTAAAATACATAAGAGTCTTCGTAAATCCCCCTCGAGTAAGGACATCGGTCAAATCTCGAAGAATTAAAGATGTGCTCCCTGCTCTTCTCCTACTGGAACTCACGGTTTCCTAAACTCGTTCATTGCACCCAATGTACCAGCATGAAGCAAATAAATCAAACATAATCACAATCGTATACTTACATTCAATAAATAATTCACTCGCCCTCCACAAAGAAAATAATTTCAAGTCAGATTCTACAACAAAGCCAACAAAAAATAGAATATAAAAGAAAAAGAAATCACATCTCGTTGCGTAGCATGATACTAAAGCAATGCTCGCAATATGGCTGGTCGTCCCTCTGGAAGAAAGACGGGTTCTCAAATGGCTTGCTACAACTCTGTAAAACGACACAAACACATGAGATACCATCCCTCAAGAAATGTCAGAATGCCAGAGAAGAACAAGTACTCACAGCGCATACAAAACAGGACCAGCACCATTTGCCACCTAGGGCCTCGACAGCTTCGTCATTGTCCCGAATAGACCTCTTGCATCGTTTACATTTCGGCAATCTCAGCCGCACATGACACGCTTCGCAGTAAGGATATCCTTTGTACACCGTGAATCCCTCGAATTCGCCATCACCGCTCAGCGCGAGCTCTCCTACGTAAGTTGCAATACCGTTAGCACAAACATTTCGTGGCAAGGAAGGGCCAACAAACCTTGGGAATTGGTCGGCAGTCCGCCCGAAGGTGTCAGGAATGGGTCACCGCACTCGGAACAGAAGAAGTGCTGAGTATGATATGCTCTCTTTCCTAGCGCCGGATCGTCCAGACTGATGAACTGCTCTTCGATGATAGCAGTCTTGCATGAATAACATCTCGGAGCAAAGTTCTAACAAAAAGAAAAAGAGGAGTTAGATGCTATTCAGCACGAAGGCGTATCAGTGTATTCGAAATTTACTTCATGATAATCCAAATGGCAGTACGGCCGTCCTTCATGCTCGTAGGAGCTGACGTGCTCAAGCAGTTCGTTGCATACGGTACATTTGAAACATGCCGGATGGTATCTCGAACCCATGGCACTGACGATGCGTCCGATAATCGGTCCATTGCACCCTCCGCATATCAAACCACCAGTTCCTGGGCGGGATTGGCGACCAAAGTCAGACACAGCCTGCGGGCGAGACTGGGGGGGAAGGGGTCTATTATGGTGCTGCTGGTGCTGCTGATGCGGATGCTGGTGTGAATGCTGGTGTTGTTGCCCATGCTGATGTTGTTGCCCATGTTGGTGCTCAAGGAGCTCATCCGGACCCGAAATGTTGATACTTGGCCCATCGAACGGTCCAGCAACACTAATACCAGGTACTTCAAACACCTGAATCTGCGGCGGCTGGGGCGGCTGGGGAGCCTTATTCCGCATCCTCGGAGACCCGTTATCTTCAGAATCGATATTAATCATCGGTATCCCATTCCCATTCCCCATTGGTGACGAATTAACGTTGATCATCGGGACGGATGGAGGAGCCGAATCGACTTGTATTCTGGGTGCGCGATGCTCGGTGTCGCTTCCGTCGTTGCTGTCTTCCTCCAACTTGGGAATGTCAGCGAGTTTATCTCGCCCTCCGATAGGATGAGGAGACTCGATCCCTACGGTAGGAGGCGGCGCCGGTGTTTGTGGCTGATTTCGCGTGCTGTTAAAATTGTGGTTGAGCTGGTTGGAAAATTGGGCAGAGTTCGAGGTCGGGGGATGAGGCTGTCGCATATGATTGCTTTGTGGGTGCATCTGTGCGTTCTGTGGATTGTATGCCTGGCTTTGCGGTCTCCTTTGCTTCACCATATTATCTTCTTGGTGAGTCGGAGCAGATGGAGCGTTATACAACGAGCGACGCCGTGCAAGCTGTTCAGTAACTCTTTCCGCAGGAGGGTATGCCTGACTCTGCGGACGTCCTTGAGGCTGTGGAAGCTCTCTTCTCTGACTCAGAGTATACCCAGTCGGCCCTGGAGATGGAGTTCGAACGACGGTCGCCTGTGGAGGCGGGTCGTCCAAATCAAGATTGATTCTATGGTTCTGTATGCGGTCGCGGTAATTGTTCTTACCCACTTCACGGCCTTGACTCTGCCTACCACCATAGTCAGATGGAGCATTGGGTATAGACTGAGGCTTGACATCGAAGTACCCTCCTCCATCGTTGGTTACACTTCCTGGAGTCGTCGCCGACCCTGGCGTTCTTGGTAACCGCGGAAGATCCACAGGCCAGGCAGACGAATGGGCAGAATTGCGACTGTCACTCCTGTTCCTGCTTTCATTCCCATTCCCATTCATGCTCATCGCAGAGAACCGCATGGGCAGATTTTCCCGAGCAGAATCTTGCCTCCTATGCTCGTTGGGGTCATAATCATCGAATTTGATCGGGGCGCTCTTCAACCTCGGCCCTCCGCGTACTTGTTTCTCCTGCCCCGCTGCTGCCTCTCGCACCATAGCGGGAGGCTGGGGTAATCCAGCACCTTTAGCCATTCCCCCACCCCCACCATGGTATCTGCGTTCAGGCTGTCGCTCGGAGTCCCAGTCCCGTTCTTTGCCATTTCTATTCCTCTGTCGCTCAACAGTTGCTGAACCCCGCTGCCTGTTGTCTCGTTCCTCCTCCTCCTCCTCCTCCTCCTCTTCGTCATCATCGTCCTCCGGCTCCTCATACCTCCCACCATACCGCGTCCCAGACGCCGTGCCCGAACCAGAACCAGATCCAGCGCGCCGGGTTGCAGGCTTCATATCTCGAATTCCATACTGTGGGCTGGACGCCTGCCTGCGGTCCGCATCGCGAGTAGCAACGGCTTTTTTCTTCTTCAGTGCTTTCTGTTTCTTCAGCCACTCCAGCTCGCTATCATCTTCCTCTTCCTCCTCCTCCTCATCGTCATCATAAGCCAGCCTAAGACTAGCATCATCTTCCTCATCTTCCTCGTATCTAGCCTTGCTTCTCCTCACCGGGCCCGCATCAGCAAACGCCGATCCTGATCTTGGCCTTTGCTCCCTCTCGCTCGGCTCCCGTCGATGTCTGACCATATCCCGCTCCTCAAACGCGCTCTTCGAACGCTCGTGCCTCTGCTTCCGCATTTCTAAAACCTGCCGCTCCCGCTCGCGGATGGCGAGTTGCTTCTTCGGCGTGCGCTCCAGATCCAGATCCTCCTCCTCATCTTCTTCGTCCTCTAGTATGTTCCTTGCCTGTGGTTTCACCTTGGGACGAAGTTTGGTTTTGCTGGAGGGGATTTCCTCTGGCTCTGTTCTCCTGGCTATAATTTTGGGCTTGATTTTAGTTTTAGCTTTGCCGGAAGGACTGGCGTCGGTGTATGCGGTGTATGGATCGACTTTTGGGGCTTTGGGCCTTAAAATCTTCCTTCTAGGCGTTTGCTCCTCGTCCTCGTCCTCTTCTTCCTCATACGTATGTCTTCCTCGAGATTGACTGCGCATCCGACTGTTAGTTTTTCTCTGAGGCTGACTATGCTGCCGACTGTGAACGTGGTATCGGTGGTCGGACTCGTCTTCTTCTGTCTCTTCTGTCTCCTCGTCTTCGTCTTCTTCCTCGTCTTCATCTTCCTCAGTTTCCTCTTCCTCAGTTTCTTCTTCTTCCTCTTCCTGCCGCTGCTGCTGCTGAGTTTGGGATGGATATGCTCTAGCCTGAGGCTGAGGCTGCACATATTGAGCAATCTGCTGCTGATATGCAGGATATCTCTGCTGCACAGGACTGATATTCGCTCGAGGGTACCCTGAATTAAGCCCTTGGCTCGGATTCTGCTGATATTCCTGCTGCTGCTGATACTGATGAGCACGTGCAGCTGGAGCTGCTACAGATGCAGGTGCCGGGACGGGGGCGGGGGCTGCAGCGACTGGCAGGGTAGAAGAGAACCTTTGAACAATTTCTTCAGCTTGCCTTTCCCTTTCGACTGTGCAGGAGCAGCAGCAGGGGTACTGTAGAGGGTGTCGGCGGCTCAGGTTGTGCAGGAGGCTGTGGATGCGGCTCAGCCACCATGCCGGCTGCGTAGCCCCATGCTGGCGCAGGCATCTCAGGGATGGTGCGTCTCCACATCGGGACGAATTTCTTCGGCGGAGCAGTCGTGGACGACTCGGATGTGGGCGAAGACACAAAATTTGCATTAGTTGAGGATTTGGTAGGGGAGGATGAAAGAGACGAGGTCTTGGCGATAGCCCTCGGCGCTGCTGCTACTGAGGAGGAGCTTAAATTGGTAGAGGAAGAGGAATTCGAGTTGTTCCATGTACTGGCAGGAGGATTGTCTTTGGTGGGGCTATTTGACTCTGAGCTCGGTGCGGACTGGAATCGCGGAGGACTCGCTCTACGCTTAGGGAAAGCGGACAAGGGTTTAGCAGGAGCAGAGTCAGACGACGCATTTAAGTTCACTGCATAGCTAGACGTCCTCGACAAAGGAATATTGTTGCTTGAAGTCTGCCGTTCTGCCACAGATGGGAGAGCTGATCTAGTCGGACTCGTATCGACTTTCGTAGCTGCCCAGCCTGAGCCGGAAGTCGACGATACACTGGTACCAGAGAACGCAGAGCTCCCAGAAGCAGTGGACCCAAAGCCCGAATGCGGAAGTTTACCAAGGTCAACAGTGTTTCGCTTGTTGCCGGTGTCTGTCGGTGTGGGAAGTGGCCTGCCCCGTGTTGGAGAAGGCGTCGAAGACGCCTGTGGTAAATTTGTCTGAATGGGCTGTATTGGAAAGGGCTTGTTCAGCCTTGATGGTGTCGCATTCGCGTTTGGAAGTGTTGGTATACGCTTTGGGACATTCGCCGGAGGTAAGGCAGGTGTCTTCGCGTTTACACCTGGTGCTGGTTGAGGAAGAGGCCGTCGGCCCGGAGTCTGTGGAGTCGGAGGTGCTTGCTGCCGCTGTTGCGATTGTGGAGGTGGTTGGTGTTGAGGAGGTGGTTGTACCGGCTGAGCCTGAACTTGTGCTTGCTGAGCAAGCGAAGCAGAAAGAGCTACTGGTGGAGGCCTCGAAGAAGTTGCTCTCCAAGACGACCCGGAGGAATTCAAGGGTACTGCTGACGAAGCCTGGTTGGGAAAAGACGAAGCTGGGACGTGGGATATCTGCGCCTGCGCGGGTGGGGCGTATACCGGTTGAGTCTGCTGCTGTTGCACTGGATATTGAGGGTTTGGTTGCTGCTGCTGGCCAAATGTTATCTGAGCAGGAGCATATGGCGTTTGAGATAAAGGATAAGGGGTTTGTGATGAGAAAGGCGTCTGTGATGGTATATACGGCGTTTGCGACAGTTGGTATGGGGTCTGTGAGGGCGCATAGGGAGTCTGGCTCAACGCATAAGGCGCTTGCATTTGCATTTGCTGAGGTGGACTTTGAACATATTGCTGTTGAGTGAATTGGAATCCCTGTGATTGGATCTGCTGTTGCGGGGGTTGTTGCAAAGGAGCCGTGTAAGTAGGATGGCTTTGAAGATGCGGCTGCGGCTGCGGCTTGCCCAGCTGCTGGTATATGTTCTGTGGCTGTTGGAACACAGGCGAATACTGTGGTTGCTGCTGCTGCTGCTGAACAGGCTGCCCATGGTAATATCCAGTGTTATGAGCCATCCTGGCACCCCTAAGATAAAAAGATAATGAGATCGACTATAAGCTATACAGTAGCAGTAGATCACTCACCCAAACTTTCAGAAATCGCGAACGATGCGATTAGAAAATGGTTGAAATCCACAATTACGGCGCACTGCTACCAGAAATGAACACAAACGCGATCACCAAATCAGTCACGTGAATGTTCCTGCAGGTCATAGAAACAGCCCAAAAGGGGTAATCTGATAAAACTTACAGCCTCACTTATTTATCTGGATCCATAATTACAAGATGATCTCTACTCGGCGACTGACAACGCTACATACTGTTCCTAAAACGACGAATGGGGCACGGTGCGAACCGAAATGACACCAACGCAGGCTGTACTTGACACCAAGAGCCTACTCGTTGCATTGACTTAAACAAAGAAAAAGCTGACTCTGTGTCTCTGGACTTAAAACTGATTTGATTTGATTTATCTCCCTGTATCTGTCGTTTAGTTTCAGCGGCTGTACTCGTTAATCATGCTGCGAAAGCTGCGGATGCGCCTTACTTTACTCCATCCGTGTGTGATGGTCGACAACGTGTTGGTTGTTGCACGCCCTATCCAGAAAGTGCAACCTCTTCCTCATTCCCAAACTAGCACAATCCTCTCCTCTAAATCTCTCATTTTCGCCGTCCTGGCGGGATGAAGCTAAGTGGAACACGGCTGAAGACCTCGTCGCGCTTTCGAAGAGCTCTGATAATCGTAGTCGCTCTACTAGCTCTCTCTTTCTTCTTCATAGCGAACGCCTCTCTACAGTCCTTTCCTTCGACCACTATTTCCCTAGAAGTGGCTCATGACCCAATAATCCTCGAGGACACAACGTCTTCTTCGACGAACGGGGGCAACGCATCGCCTATACTCCTCGTCTCAGCCATGTTCCCCCTCTCAAAATCAAAACACACGCCCGACGAATACGCGTACTGGCTCTCCCGATTCCTCCAACCCATCACTACCGATATCTACTTCTTTACCACCCCGAATTCGCACCCTTCATCGAGCGATCCCGGCCTGATGGCCTGACTATCACGATCGACACCTCATATTCATCGCCGTTCGACGTCCCCCTCTGAAAGGTCTGCAAAGCGCGTATGCCAAGATGCATAATCAGGATCGAGAGAAGAAGATACACGCGCCAGAGCTATACGCTATCTGGAACGCTAAACCGTTTCTGTTGGACTCCGCTGTTAACATCCTTGCTAAGAAAGGGCGGGTATATGATTATGCGTTTTGGAACGATGCAGGCAGCTTCAGACGCGAGCATAGATATCGAGACTGGCCGGATGAAACGCGGGTGAAGCAAATATGGAGGAAAGGCGCTGAGATTACTGATACCAAAGCCGAAGATTTGCTGTTCTTCCCTTTAACTGGTCTACCGGCATCGAAGATGAAAAAGTGGAAAGAAGGCATGGGCCCCATTGACAATGAAGTCAGCGAAGGTACGAAGTCCTTCTCCGCGCACCATTCCAAATTCAAAGTTCTAACCTTTCGTCAGGATCCTTCTTTGGCGGCTCTCCAAAAGCCATCGCATGGTGGTCACGCACGTACTACGCCTACCACAACCACTACCTCTCCCTGGGACATTTCGTCGGAAAAGATCAAACGCTTATCAACGCGCTCTTCCTCCTCTTCCCCTCGCGCATCATCACCGTCTGGTACCGCGACCCTCTCGCTCCCGCGCACGCAGGTGTCATCCCCTACTTCGACGAGGGTTTCCTCGGTGCATGCGGCTCGGACTGGTGGTACTACCAGTTCTGGCTGGCAGACCGCGCTGTGCGTGATCAAATGCGGGAGATGTGGGCCGGTTGGAGTAAGTGGGCGAAGTGGGATTGGTATAAGGAACGCCAGAAATGTAGGCTGACCGGCGTGCAGGGTATGCAGGATCTTTTGCAAAGACAATTTGGGAGTAAGTGGGTTCCGCCGGGTAGGGCCGTTATTGTTCAAGATACCAACTAGTGAATAGATGAATGGATGTCATTGTACGATACCTGGACTTAACTTATTCTAATTGTACGTATTGGCGTACTGTATGGCTGTTTTGCCACTAAATTATTGTTTGCCTTTCATTTTGGTCTTGGCTGCCTTGAATGGACCTCGAGAGGGCCCTGAAAATTTGAGGGCCAGCTCGTTGCTATGATCGCGATATGTGCCACGGTTTTTGAAGCATGGGCCATAGTAAGACAATTGCGACTGAATTTATAAATAGAATCGCCCACGAACCGCCATCACGCACTTCTGCCGTCGTCCATCCCCCCCTCTACCTCAGGCGTCAATCAACAATCTTCTTGTACTCTTCAATCCAAAACCCATCCTTCATCTTAATTTTTTATAATCCACACGCCGTGCTATTTGCGCATCATCTCTCATACCAAATGGCTCGCAGAAAAGTTTCGGCTCGATCGACGCTCGTCGACGATATCTCGACTCGACCACTCATCCACGAGAAGCTTCCACCGGAAATAATGGCCGTCATCTTTGAGTCTTACGTTTCTTGTTTTCTTGCCAATTTGTTGGCGAAGTGGAGTTACGAACAAACGGAAAAACCCAAAACCAACATATGCCTTCCATTGCTTCTTGGGGCTGTTTGTCAGACTTGGCGTAGCATTGCATGGTCATCGCCTCAGCTATGGGGATTCATCGTCATTAAACCACGTCGACTTGATGATTTGCTTAGCGTTGAAGTCGCCGAGGAGTGTCTGAGTAGGTCCGGTCAACTCCCACTCAAAATTATTATAGTATTCAGTAACAATCCGGACAACGGTCAAGCAGCAATCTCAAATCCCAAAAGTGTACTGGGTCGTCTTGCTTCTGTGGTAAATGGACACTCTCACCAATGGGAGTACCTCCATCTTATATGCCCACCTGCGCTATTTCCACTTTTCAGTGGAGGTCCACAAGGGGCCCCCATCATTGACAGGCTGTTATTAACTACGGCAGATTATGATTTTGATCTTCATGGCTTTGACAATCCACCATTTACAATGATGGGCGCTGAATCTCGGCCTTCCTTTATCCATACGACACACTTTTGGTTCAAGTCAATCAAAATCAATTGGAGCAACATCACCAAAGCCATTATCGTGGACAAAATACGGCTCGACGACCTTATCGAACTTCTGCGCCAAGCGCCACAGTTGGTGATATGCATAATTTCTGGTTTTGGGGATCTGGATCCGACAGACCAGTTCTCATTGGATAATCTCCCCATCGTACATCACGAGCTACAGCAACTTCATTTTGGGGGGATACTATGAGGGCCATGACCTCGAATGGTTTTTTGATAGTCTGATACTTCCAGGTTTGAAGACCCTCAGGCTGTATAACATGCCCTATCACTCGATCTTGGCCAACATCGAAGCCCTGGTCTGTCGCTCTTCTTGCCGCTTGAGAGACCTGACACTCAGCGTGGTGCGGTACACTTATGAGGAATTGATCAGGCTGTTGCAAAAAAACCCATTTCTTAACGAGCTAGAACTGCAATCTTGTGTAATCGACATTCGCGAACTTCTTGTCCTTCTCGAGGATACTTCTTTCTTGCAGACATCGAACAGAATACTTGAAGAGGCATTCCTTCCAGAGCTCAACTCTGTGATGATTACCAAAGACGATAGTATTATATGGGATGATTCCTTGTATGCACTTATTCTAGATCTCATTAAAGCCAGCCCCAAATGAGCCTGACTCGCAGTTGGGGAGGCGGCCGCTCCATCAGGTGGATATAAAAAGCCCGGGATCTGAGTCTTCTGAAACACCTGTTTGTTTTAACAAAGATGTTGTACAAAGTCTTTTCGATCTTTCGACCTCACGGTCCTTCATCATTGATCTATCACAAGGCGGTGTTGATCTACTGGAACATTCGGCGAAGCATTGGGGGATATGGAGGCCTCGGGAGTGATCATTTTCTTTTTAGTTACTGGTCCCGCCTATGTGTGTAGACGGATTTATTTAAATTGAAGGTTTCCTCTGATCTCTTGTACCTACTTTCCTCTCTCGCGTGATATATTCCACTATTTCGTATCCTGAAATCCTACCAGTCCTCTCAATTTTGAGCCTGTTTCATGTGCCCTTTTTGGTAGCAATAAGTGGCTATTGTGGCGCACGGCATCCGCCACGAAATTGAATTAACGAGAAAGCCAAGCTTATGTAGTAAGAAACGATCGCCCTCACTCCGGGGTTGTACTCGCTTAGTAGCTCAATCCCAATGGGTTTTGACGCAGCCCTGACCAGCGTAAATAGGTGATTTTTTCCTTTTATAGACATTTTTTACTTGAGGTCGCCTTGTTAGGCAGTCCTCAACATATCGTCGATATACTGGGTAGATTTCACATTGTGGTACTTAAATCCTCCTATCAGGTCAAATATACACATCCTTCCATGAGTCGGTCTTCGGTCGCAGCCTTCGGAGTCTTTTATAGTCGTTGCTGGTTTATTTGTCACATGTTTCTCACTGCTCCGCGTCCTTCTAGTTGTTTAGGTTGAGATGTGTCAATGATTTGCTCCCGAATGAAAATCTGGGTGTTTTGCACTCAGAAGATCAGGTGAAAAGAAGCCCACCAAGTTAATCCGCTCACATTCCAAATCTTGGCATTGGTCCTTTTGGACCTCACATGGACCTTTTATGGGTATACTTGGTCCGCACTCTTTTACTGATGCACACGCCTGAAGGATCGGACAACCCCGAAACTTGTTTCAATAACTGTGATTTCTTGCGTTTATGTCTCTATCAGTAGTAACCAGAAAATTTCCGTCTATCGTCCAATATAACTTAGAACTTAGTCTACTACTAACTGGAAGAACATTTGACCGCATCCAGAAAAACAAATTCGAACAAAAAAAACTCTCAAAGTCGTTAGTCAGATAGAAGGGACGTCATCCTGACATAAACGATGGGACGCCACTCCGTTTACGCCATGTGTCCATAATTGTGCCCATATGTCTAGACACTATGATAGTACTATTAATAGATGTGACAGTTGCTTCAATGAGAACTGCCTCCGTAAGCAATCATCTAAGTAGTCGGGGAACCAATGGGGAATATACTGACAGTGCAAAGCTTTTGTCAGCGCAACAGAATTAGACCCACCAGTTGTAAGACGGCCATCATGATCAAAGAAGACGGAAGAAATGAATTCCAAATACGACTCGCCGGCGAGGGCTCATTTCCGCGTCATGTACTAAATCTCCTACAGATGCTCCCTACAGAGTTTGAATCTGGGAAAATCATCCCTCGAATGAATATGGATCAGTGAATGTGTGTAGATAACGTTTTCTTAATATGTATCGTATCGCCTTTTCCTCCTTGATTATACCCACCTCGGTCCTAATGCCTATGTGAGACACCTTGCGATGATTACCAGGGACTACATAAGAGAAAACATTGTTGACTTCTTTGACCAGCTTGAAAAGGTTATCGAACATCGAAAGTATATACGGCCCTTAAGGAAACCTTTGAACTATCACAATACGGTTTAGTCGGAGTTGCCCTTCTGGATCGAGTATCGAGAACACTTCTCTAAAAGAAGACCTTGTCCAGAACATTCTTCTCAGACGATGTCAGGAGCAGTTAATAGGAGCAAGTGAGATGAGCGCAAGAATGCTGACAAAAATTTACATGCGGACCAAATGAAAATCATATTTTATAGTAACTGTCTTGATTGGCATATTTGCACATAATACATTTAAATATAGGCTATAATAGGTTAAATTGTAGTGTCAAAAAACAAAATTTACCCGAACTCACACTTTGGTTCTGTATTGGTCTTGGTAAGAGTCGTATGTAACAGCCTTCAGAATCTGGTGATTCTTCGGTCGCAATGATGCTAACTTGCCGCACGGTTGTGTTGTGTCAGTTATAGTGATTCTAACGGGCGCATGCTGACAGACGGCTATGTTTAAATACTGCAGCCTCCAACTTGCCAGCAAAAGTAACCCCCGAGGTTGCGTTCCTCTCAAGTTCCTCTAGCCTGACCATTGTAACGACTTTCTACGCCGTCTTTTCTTATCATGTCCGATATCTTCAGAGACTCGACTGTCGGGAGTCTTCTTAATACTATATCCAATGGACGCCTATTTCCTCATCCAGAGCAACGTCCAGACTGGGTGCTTCCCGACAATTTACGACCCAAAGAGCAAAGGAACAGCGCAGACGTCAAGCAGAGAGACAAAGTCGCTACCGATGCCCCTGGAGTGCACACTCCTTCATCGAGGGATTCTGGGGAGATCGAGAAGGGACTTGTCCCGGAGAAAGCTGCTGTTCCCGAAAAACCTGTCGTAGGTTGGTACGATGACAATGATCAAGAAAATCCAATGTAGGTTTTTAATACACGCGATATCTCAACGGTATCTAATAGTTGACCGTATTTCTAGGAATTGGTCTTTAACCAAGCGTTGCTTTGTTGTTGCTCTGACCTGTCTTCTAACAACTAGTGTTTATACTGGGTCCGCTATCTAGTGAGCGACATTCTTTCCTATGATTAAGCGCCGAAGTTGACGAGTTTGCAGCACTGCATCCATTCCTGATGTTATGACGACCTTCAACGTTGGACAAACAACTGCCACAGCCGGATTATCCCTATACGTTATTGCATATGGAATTGGACCCATGTTTCTCAGTCCACTCTCCGAAATTCCCTCCATCGGTCGAAGGCCGATATACATCATTACCTTGATAATATATGTCGCTCTGCAGGTCCCTACTCTGTTTGCCAATAACATTCATACCTTGCTTGCCATGCGTTTCCTTGCTGGCTTTTTTCGGCTCGCCCGGCACTTGCAAGCGGTGGCGCAACTATCCAGGATATGTAGGTGTTCAATATATTATGTACATCTTCTGAGGCTTACTGTCGTCACACAGGTTCCACTTTATCAAACTTCCCAATGCCATGGTATTGTGGAGTGTTACTGCGCTTTGCGGACGTAAGCCTTCATCCTATGAACTTTTCGAAATAATGTACTTAAGCGCCTGCGTCGTTAGCTCTCATCGGTCCCATCATGGGTGGCTACGCAGCTGCAGCGAATGGGTGGAAATGGCCCATTTATGAACTTCTCTGGCTCACCGGTTTCACTCTCCTCGTTTTGATCTTTTGGTACCCTGAAACCAATGCGGAGACCATCCTCCTCCGACGTGCGAGACGTATCCGGGCAAGGACTGGAATTCAGGAGCTTTCTAGTGAGAGTGAAGTCAGACAAGCCCACCTGCAGTTTTCCACTATCCTCGTCGAGTCATTGATAAGGCCCTTCCAACTCATGACTGAGCCGGTTATTCTCTATCTCGATCTATATATCGCCCTTGGATATGCGATCTTCTACTGTAAGAATCCACACTTCCTTTTTTCTGTGCCGTATCATCCTAATCCTTTATCCACAGTGTGGTTCGAGGCCTTCCCTGTTGTCTATGTCGACATTTACCATTTCGGCCTTGGCGCTTCTGCACTACCGTTCTTGGGACTTTTGATCACGGCTTGCCTCACTGGCATTTGTTACCTCCTGTACAACAAATACGTCATTGAAGCGACGTTCCTTCGTACTGGCACAATCATTCCGGAATCGCGGCTCACGATTGCTCTTTTCGCGGCTCCTTTCGGACCTATCGCTCTGTTCATCTTTGGTTGGACTGCCCGTGCAGACATTCCCTGGATTGCACCCACTATCGGTGCTGCTTTGTTCTTGCCTGGGTATGTCAATAATTTTTATGCCCCGAGACACCAAACATGACGCTGACGAATCTTTCTAGTCTCTTCCTTATTTTCCAAGGTGCCGTAGTGTATATGCCTATGTCCTATCCCAGATACGCGGCATCGATCTTGGCAGGCAACGGTCTATTCAGGGCTGTCCTCGGTGGAGCATTCCCGTAAGTCTTCAAACGAAGTATGCTGATATCATTGTTTTGATTAACACATTTGTCTTCTTTCAGACTCTTCGGTAGATCACTATACACATCGATCGGTGTTGGCGGCGGCTGCTCTCTTCTTGCTGGTATCACAATCGCGTTCTGGCCAGGACTGTGGTACCTATGGAAGTATGGTGCAAAAATCAGGGCTAAATCAAAATATGCCAACTTCTAATGACATTGCCTCTAATTTCATACATTCCTACCCATACCCATTCAACATTAATGTATAAGTTCCTTGTTACGATTTGCACGCGTAGACGAACAAGAGTTTGTAGTTGTACGTACAGATAAAACTACTTCATTGATAGTCGGATCTCTTTCGAATGACATGTTGTACCGTTATCTTTTGGACATCACAGAAACCAGTAAGGCCTGAATTCGTAAAGTTGGTTGTGGAAGACGTCAAGGAAAGTATCGTAAGGGCTTCGAAATTCGTTCTTCTCGTCATTTTCGGACTTAGTCCCGCTTAGTCATGGGCGCTGGTGCAGGGTTGAAATGACCTTCGGAGTGGCGCAGCCACGAAGACTGAAGTAGAGCTGCGACAGACAGAAAAGACGTAACCTTAGGGTAACCCCCTTATGTAAGTACTAAGTATTGTACTTGGCATTCGCCTTAGAAGCCAAACGTATTTGAGAACTTAAATCATTGCGCCTGCCATTTCTTTGTCCTCTTTCTGTCACCATTCTTCCTTAACATCTCTAATCAATCATGGAAACTTCCTCTGACATGACGACCTCAAGTCCGACCTGTACTCAAGTCACAACACCACCAGTACTCTCCAATCAAGAAAGGCACACTGTGCCAAAGAACCAAGGTCTGGAACGACCATTAGCGGAAGTGATATCGGAGCAGTTTCTTCAATTCGATGCACAAAATCTGGTGGTGCAGCCATTTGGGAACGAGACTTCCAGAGATGCAAAGTTCGAACAAGGTCCGCTATGCGTTTATAAGGCGCATATATGCACAATAGAAGTCTTAAATGATAACATTGATGATTTTTTGCATGAAGAACTAAGCGAAATGCTCCTCAAAGCCATCCTCGAAACCCATGCGTGGGCAGCGGCGCGTCCCAAGCATGAAGCTACTCTCGAGAGTCAGAAGCTCGAAGACCAGATCTCCCATATCATGGACACTGAAAGAGAACAAGGCATGTGCTCACCGACACCTTCCTTCCCCTCTTCCTTTTCCTCGTCTTCATTCATACGTCTCAAAATCTTCGGTATGCACTTGTTCTGCCTTGTATACTCTTTCTATTTCCATTTTCTGTTATTCTTTCTTAGTGTGACGGGCAGCGTAAGCTTATATTTTCTGGCTTTTGATGATTGATTTAGAACAAACTCGGGCGAAGCTAGGAGATTTTGTGCGCAAAATGAAGACGGCTCTAGCGGCGCTCACTGAGATTTGAAACCCCTTGTAATCTTTGCTTGCTCTCGAGACACCGTGTAAGGAGATAGTGTCTTCTATTTCTCACTTGGTACTTGCTTGCCAACAATCTGAAAATGCTGCACCCCGTACCGTCTCATATTGATATTACGCTAGGAATAAATAGAGTTATCTCTGATACAACGAATTGTCATTCATGCCAGCTAATTTAAAAGACAGTCGATGCACATCCATATTATGCTTGAAAGATGCCAGAGTTCTGGTCTTGGGCATCAACAAAACCGCACTCAATAATGCGCCACATCTGAAAACAATCCGAAAAAGGTAGTTTATCATTTTTGTGGCAACGCGCGTGTTATTTGACTTACTCTGTACTTTCAGATATTCAAACTCAGTTTTGGAATAGCTGAGCGTGCAGATATGTTGAATATATCAGCGCTCTTTATGGCATGATGCAATGCAGTACTCTCAGGCATAGTAACACATGTCTTTGTAATGGCTTTGTAGATCAAGTACTCGCACTGACCGGGTTGCTGCCATTAGATACTTGAGCGTCGGCCCATCATTCTCGGCGTCGAAGTCAGCATAATTCTGCCTTTGACTCTTTATGTAATCATATATCATTGCTTAGAGTCTCCTTTGAACTTGAAATTGGAGGATATTTTTAGACATGTCAGAGTCAGTCGTAGTCCGAGACGTCGAGACATAAATGATGCTTGTAGAAATAAAATACACGGTAGCGACCAAGTCCTCTTTTCGCACACACATCTTTTATTTCCCTACATTCATACTGCTTATTTCTATCTAGGACTTACTGGTCACTCTTTTATACACCTTCTTTTTCCTTCAAGTATATCGTTTTTACACAGCTTCCGCATCCTTTAATTCGGTTATCTTAACTGCAAAGATGCTCGAACTCAAAGCTGCCCTCATACTTAATTTGGCGCTGCTAGGTAGCTATGTCGGCGCCTTCAGCATACACCACCGTGAAAACGTGTCGGCGCACAAGCATCATTCAGCCCGTGCAGTATCTGCTGCCGTGGTTGAGCAAAATATCACCTCAAGAAGTTTGGAAAGACGCTTTGATGGAGCAAGATTCACATTCTACGATGCGGGTCTTGGTGCATGTGGGAAGACCAACTCGAACAGTGACTTTGTGAGTTTTCTTCATGGATTATTGGAGGACGGTAACATGGACGAGTACTCGTACTCATTTAATCATTCGTGTAGATCGTTGCTATAAATACTGAAGTAAGTCCCTCTTTGTCTGAACGACGATTTTAGCAGAATTTGGAGCTCATTTTTCATTAAACAGCAATACGCAGGAGGTTCTCATTGCTTTGAGACCATCACTATCTCTGTTGGCTCTAAAACTCACTCTGCCCAGATTGTCGACGAGGTTTGTCCATGTCGTAACATACCATGCCATTCAACTTTCTCTAATGCATTTGAAACAAGTGTGAAGGCTGTCCGTTTGCAGGCCTAGACTTCTCCCGCGGGCTTTTTGATTTCTTTGCATCAGAAAGCGCCGGTGTCTTGACGGGCTCTTGGAACTTCGGAGGATCAGCGGCTCCTCCTCCTCCGAAGACGACTGCACACCATGATCCTCCAGCGCCCAAGTCTACACATGTATCCTCCACAGCAACGCATGAAACAAGCTCCAAACACTCTTCTGCTACCTCATCCACTTTTTCTTCATCTTCATCTTCGTTGGGTAGCGCTTCTCTATCTGGAAGTGCAGCCACTGCCTCGGACACTGCTACTGGCACAGTCTCGTCGTCTGAGATAGGCAACCTCCAGCAGCTCAATTTGATTTATATCCAATTAGCCTCGCTGATTGTGGTGGGTGGGGCAAATGGAGGTGGAACAAGCTAAATTCAGGTTGTCCTTACTGGTAGTGTATATTATATTTATCCTGTAGTTATCATTTGTAGGACCTACCTTCTAATTTGAAGCATAAAATTACGCGGTTAGAACGTTTCTGAGGTGTCTTAGAGGTGCCAGTACCCGCAAATAAGTTGCAATTGCCTTGTACGTTTACCTGAAATCATCGACATTTATTCGATGCCGCTCAGGGCGCGCCAACAGTATCTGAGAAAAGGACATTCAAAAGTGGCTCGAAGGCGGCAAAAACAAGACAGAAACAAGTCACTATCCAGTTACTATGGCGGCCCGGGTGCATTCACGCCGTATTTGTTTTTGACATTGATGGCGTGTTGTCAACTTGTAACCCAGATGTGTGCCGAACCAAGGGCCGAGAACCCCTTTCTAATCAACCACCTCACTGGGTCAAGTAATTATGCCTTCAGCTCAGCCTTTGAAAGTCCCAGCAACGCCTTCCAAGTCCTCAGAAGCAGACAAGGATAAGACACCCGTTGCAACAAAGAAGCAAATGCCCTCAAAATTGGGAACAATTGCTCCAAACGATATCTCAAGCCCCCATGAACTGACAGCGTTTGTAGGGCTCCTATTAATTCTCACATATGATCTTTCCTGAAAGGCCGACTGTGAATAGGTTGAAACGCTGTTAGAGCAGCTAGATACGAAATTTGATGATATGTCGACCCAGATTTTGGATAGAAGTTTGTGATCGTTCTCGTATTTTGTTGAGGACGTGCTGATTTGATATTTCTTATATTTAGTGAATCAGATGTCCACACGAGTAGATGCACTGGAAGCCTCAATACAAGACATTATCAATGGAGATGTTAGCGTACCGCAATCTCCTTCACCTGGCACGCCGGGTGTGATAAGGAGGAGTGATAGTGGCCTGCAGTAAAATACGACCGGTGGAATGAACGTTCATCATTCATTAGACAGTGAAATGAATCTTCTTGTGGGTGGATTTTGTACTCTGATGATGGCCTTGAAGTAGGCGCATCTGGCTAACCAAGAACACCGTGCGAAGTGGCACAGTCCTCGCGAACAACCCTCCTGAACCAATTGAATGCAATCTACTTTATTTAAAATGATAACAGCTTCTTGGAGATCATAAGAGTTTCATGTTCTTCTTTGGCTGTCGCAGTAGCGTTTCTCACAAATATTACTTGCAAGTATGTACCTATGTACTGAGACACGGACTACTTACACTGAGTGTGTGGTTTAAAAAAGAACAGAGACAGTAAGATCCCCGTGCCGACTATTGAAGGTCCGCGAGTACCCTTCGGGCTCGAAATAGCAAGTTACAGTCTTAGTTGCTGGCCACCATCGTATATTGCATCTTTCAACCCGCCACCATATAGTCCATAGCTTGGACCTTCGGATAGCTTCTTTTCTTTGACTTCGGTCTTGATCTTTCGCAACGATTCCCTTAATAACGCCTTGAACAAACACAGGAAGAGGTCGCTGTTCGCTACCACATTCAAGCTTCACATACCACCAAAGCAGCTCTTTGCCCATGCAATCCGCGAAATATCGCCTTGAGCGAGTTAATCTAACTAATAATATAGCGGCTCAGTTCCCTGGAAAATCGCTCACAGCGGAGAACGGGGCGTTGTTCGATTTCAATAACCGCCCGACCAACACAATCAGCGTTGAAAACATCCCTGGTCATGGTGAGTAGCATTCTATGTAATGTTTTGTGTCGTGATAGATATCTGACCTATACTTATCAGTCAACAGGCGTGAAGTGGTTTCTCTTTTTAATACTCTGATTGGTGCGTTTTCTCTGTTCGCCTGCCTCTCGTCTGATGCCTCATCCATCAGGGGGAGGTTCGCAGCTTCCAGGATATCAGAGATGCGCCAATTGCACACCTTGAAATCACATTTTTAGTCGTGATTCTGCGACGTAAGTCCTAGACTCCATTTTCTCAGAATATTTTCTGATTCCCATTCAGTAAAGCTTTGTGCCTGAACGGATACAAAGTGGCCGGTGTTCCTCTGTAAGTTTTATAATCAGGAATTCGGGCCACTGTTTGCGCATAAAATCTCCAGGAACTTAACTGAAGTTTATGCGCGAGACGCGTGGTATATCACAAAATGTCTACCTGACAAAACTTATTTGCAGAGCCGTATCTGCGTTAACAATGACTTCCCCAATGAATCGGATGAACAAGATGTCGATGGATGATCGTCGAAACCTTTATGTACTTGGACTCCCATTTGCTCTCACTAAGTAAGTGGTGACCCAAGATTTCTTGAAGCTGCCTCAATCGTCTTCAGAAACGAGTTTAGTGCCCTGTTTGCGCAGTACGGCTCTGTTTCGCACTGCGTAATATTGGCGACTGTAGATAACTCATCCAGGCGAAGAGGTTTTGTGGTCATGTCCACGCACGAGGAAGCAAATCGAGCCATGCTGGCACTGACCCATACGTCAATCAAGTAAGTGCAGATCATGCGTTCAAGTTCAACTGGGATTAGTTAATCTATTTATCAGAGGCCACTCCATCGACGTTTCTTGGGCAGTTGTTCAGCGATCTCAAGGTTAGTCGGGACACGACAATTTGCATATACCTGTATATAATATAATTATTCCTATAGGATTTCTAGATGGAGGCGATCGAGCTATGCTTCTTGACTCACGTTCTCATCTATCTAGTCCTAGTCCAAAGCTCCATGAAAGGGGCAGTCTTAGCTCATCTGATTCGTCTGACTCTCCAATAGAGTCGCCCGATGCGGGTCCTACTCCTGTGACTACTGTTTCTATGCCCACTACATCCTTGCTGGTCTCCAATCTGCCGACATTGCTATTCTCCCAAGCACAGGATCTTAACCCGCTGTTTGTTCCTTTCGGTCATATTGAGAAGCTAGAGATTGTACATGTGTCGCCAGTAGGCACCTTGTCAGTTCTCGTACAATATTCTCGTGCCAGTGTCGCCCAGGAAGCAAAAGAGAGCCTTACTGGACAATTGTATGGAAATCATCGCATTGAAGTGCGCTACGTCAAACCACCAGTATCCAATGTCCTGCAGTCGGACCAGTTCCTCACAGCGCTATCTGATGTTCTTGAAAAAACCCAGCCATGTCTTATACTTCACCAGACCTTTTTTCTCGCCCCGCGGTATCTGGCCACTTAGCTCGGGCACACTCTTTTGGCGGTACTACGAACCAGGACGTCACAGCTTTCAAACACAGCGTTGCTGGGACATCTGGCAACCTTCCGAGGGTCGAATACTCTCCTATGTTACATACAAGGCACACATCCCTCTCCGCGATAACACCTCCTTTCTCGAATGTTTATGATGACTTTAATGATCCTTCTTTTACGTCTTCTGGCTCCAGGTGTGCTCTATTTCTTGTGCCACTGGGTTTTATTGGCTGACAATATTTCAGGTGGAGCACTGTCAATACCTTTGGCCGCAGCTTCCATGCTTCCACAAACCAAATGCATTTCAATACTGTTTATCAGAACTCTGCTGTCTGATGGGTCAGCGTGTCGCGACTTTAACCCTACGACTGTCATTAATTTGCTTGACTGTCAATGCCGACCTCTTATTTTTAGATTCTTGCTTTAATGTTCTTGGTTTCGTCTTTTTTGTGGCTCTTTCTTTGTCTTTTTCCTGTCTATTGTCCCAAATCGGGGACTATAAAACCCACGGGAAATAGATAAAGGAAGTGGTCATCCTGTAGGCGCAGGGAAATGTTATGTTCGTTTCTGTAGATTAGTAGATAGGGGCAGTTTATAATTCAAAATGCGCGATACCTCCCTTCACCATTGTTTAAATTTCATGAGTGTATTTTTGATGGGCCTTTGGTGTGGTTGACCAAGAGTCGAGATGAAAGCCCAAGGATGCTTTCTTTTGGCTTAGCATCCGGTGATAAATGACCTCATGAGATTTTACTATTGCCATGGTTTTTGTATCAATTTCTAGATTATTATCGTCGTAGGTGATTTTTTTGTCCGACAGAGCAGGATGCAGGTCTTGAAATGGGTAGTATAATGCACGCCTGGAATAATAAAGTACTTGTGGCAGATTTAGGGGACACTTGTTGGGGCATCGGCGATGGTCCAGGGTCAAAAGCACGTGCGGGCTAAAAGTACCGTCTTGAGCCAAACTCAAGCCAAACTTAGAAGGCAACGGCTTACCTTTTCACCACTTCATCATTTCCTGGAAGTTCGCCTGGTATACACGCTCGCTACTGCAAACCACATTCTTTGTTCCCCGCGCTCTCTTAAAGACGAACACACACGTACCAGTTCCGTCCATACATTCAATAATCTATCCGAACATACAAGAGCTTTGTTCGGAAACTCATTACAACAACAATAATCCACGGGAGACTCGGAAGATTTAACGTTTCGATTATATACGTTGGAGATATGATATCGTCCGGCTTGATTGCTGTACTTCCTTTGCTGCTGGCTGCATTTGCTGGAGTTGCAGATGCTACTGCTTGGTATGATAAGTTGCTTTTGGAACGGATGGTCGGAGTAATGATGGACATTTCGTTGTTAGCAATGCCACTTCACCCTGTCCGGCTTTTGCTCCATGCTGCAGTGCGTATTAAGCATGAATGTTCAGTCAATTCTAAATACTAACCAAATTGTAGGTGAATTCGGATTCTGCGGGACAGACGATGTACGTTTGAGTGTTTAGACGGTCCCTTGACATCGATGCTGATCATGAACCTTCATAACCCTCTTTCGGAATCTTCTTGCGTCTCTTTCTTGTTAAATGGAATAGTTCTGTCTCGGTGGCTGCAATCCATACACCTCAAAATCCCTAGATTCGTGCAGGCCCGAGCCAATGTGCCAAGACGCTACAGTGAATACCTCACAAAAGCTGTTAGCTATCTCATTGATCGTTTTAATGTAGTACACTTTCTCTGACCAATCCCGCATCCTCACAAATTCCACCTTTTTCGATGGAAACTCGACCAAGTATGGTACGTCTAACGCCGCTCGTTGAATATGAACACATTGCTCATAACCCTTGGTTCGCACAGATTGGGTCGTCGACAAAGGTAACATCATCAATGACAAAGGAGATCTTGCGATGCTCCTTACACCAGACGAATGGCGGCACCCGTCTTTCGAGCACGAAATATGTCCACTACGGAAAGATCACAGCCAATCGTGGGTATTATATTTTTGACAGGATCAGTACAGTCGAGATGGCTAATTGTTCGCTGTCATCATACAGTGAAGACCGGACGCTGGGGCGGTGTTGTTACTGCTTTCATCACGATGAGCGACATTAAAGATGAAATTGACTGGGAGTTCCCTGGTGCTAAGACCACTGAAGCCCAGAGCAACCTTTTCTGGCAAGGTGTTGTTCGTAAGTATTTCGGGTTACCTATCTTCTTTGGGAACCATCTTGTTGAGAAAGACGATATTTAGCGACCACTACGACTGATGGAAAAACGCACGATGTTTCTTCGGATACTTTCAGCAATTTCCATGATTACACCGTACGATTTACCATTTCTTTCCCTTTTCCTAATTATTGATGACATGCGGAATATATAGATCGACTGGGAGCCTGATACTCTTACCTTCTCCATCGATAACCAAGTCGTACGCACCGTCAAGAAATCCGACACCATTAACGCTACCGGTGTCGCAAGTTTCCCAACCACCCCATCGCGTGTGCAACTCTCGTAAGATTGCAGTGTTTGCAAGTGAATACATTTCTCAAATATTTCTTGATTTGTGTAGAATTTGGCCAGCTGGTATCGATGGTGTCTCAAAGGGAACTGTTGATTGGGCTGGAGGTATTAAAAATTGCTATCTTGTCACCAAATGGTTAACTTACTCCGTTTTCCTCCTTTTTTTTTTCGTTTAGGCATGATCAACTGGGATGACCCCGACTACAAATCAGCAGGACAGTTCTATGCTATCGTCCACTCCGTGTCGATCAAATGCACGGGTACACAAACTGTCGCCGCCAACTCTAACATCACATCCTACGTGTACAGCGGAAACCGCCTCGACACCAACCCAACAATCCTTTATTCCAACAGGTCAACACTGCTGAATGCTGCCTCTGGAAGGTTCGGGACACCAGTGGTGGGAAGCCTCGGTGGCATGCTTTTGGCACTTGGTCTGGGTGCTGTGCTGAGCGTTAACGCGCTGTTGTTGTGATTTGATACCCCTTTTGATTCATTTCTGCGAAAATCTTTTTCTTCTTTGACTCGTTCAGAGCTGGGCATTTTTTGTGATTGATGTAATCATTAATGTTGATATTATTTTATCCAGTTGACTGGTTTCTTTTTAATTTTGTTCGATTCATTGTTAGTAACAGTAACCCCTCAACTGTGCCTTCAAATCAAGCATGGCCAAAGAGAAAGCACTGCCACGCCCGGCGTGTTTCAAGTCTAATTCATTGCTAAATGGAACAGTCCGACAAGCGTAGGATGATGATTGTGCGAAATCTCTGTGCTCATTGTCTGACAACGGCATGGATGTCAGAACTGAACCCAAGAAATCAAAACCGCGCCGGCTTTTCTCTTTCGATTCAGTAAGGTCAGGATCCTCGTCGCGTCGCTCGTCGGCGGCGTCCTCAGATTATGAAGGTCCCAAAGGCGTACGTCCCTTGAACCCTTTCGACCTCTCCAATGTTCAAGAAAACGACGAGGACTCCGATGGAATGGCTCAATATGCGACACAGGTCGTCGAACAACCCATGACAGATCAAAGTGATGCATGGCGGTCATCGGTGGACCCCTTCGCAGATAAGCAAAGTCCCACAAGGCTGGAACCTGTCCGACCTATTCCTCTGAGGGCCATGCGATCTTTCAACTCGGATGCTCAGCCTGCTACGCAGTCACCTACTCGGGCGCGTTGGGAGAGCTTGCGGCAGCATGTTCTGCCAGCGCCCATTCGCTCAATGTCACCCCCGCCCAGGCCTGCGTCAGCGCAATCGTCGATTCACGGCACTTTACCGATGAGGTCAACCACCCCGAAACCTTCTCGGCTTGCAAGACTTGGCTTCAAGCATGTTGTGGAACAGGCGAGGGATATGGTAGATGACACGCGCAAGTTAGGGGGAGAAATCATGCGCGGGTGTGCTATAGCTAGATATCCAGAAACTCAGCGGTCGTCGAAGGAGAGTCAGAATCATGGGTCGACGGTCAGTCTGCCGGGAACAACGAATGCAGGGTCTTCCAGAATGGATTATCTTCGTCGTCCTCAATCTGTCGTTTCACTTTCGGCCACTGCAACAACTTCCACTGGCTCACAGGGTCCATCTCTTCGATTTCTTTACCAAATCCTGGTTTACCACTCTGGTCCTGAAGAACGAGGTGCCTCTCCCCATCTACCTCATGAGAGCCAGGTTCTGTCAACTTTGCTATGCCCTTTTCTGACGCCTACAAAGTATCCTGGTGCAAGACTGGAAGAGGAAACAATCACGGCTATGGAATCATTTGAATTGGTATCCCGGAGCTGGACTCCTGTTGACGAGGTACTTGCAAACTTGTTTTTCAATTGCCTCATTTACGAATCTGACCATAGAGTGCATGCGTGGAGCGTTGTATATGGTGCACCAAGGCAGCCAGTAGTCTTTCACCTAGTGAATCAAGGACGCGGATATTAGGCTCTTTATGGCGAATTCTTGTTCCAGGCGATAAAAACAGAATTCTTCTATCACCCCAGGGGTTTCAGTCTATTGCCAACGGGTTATTGGTGCTGTTGGTGGCACTTTATCGATCATCCTCGACCATCAATGTTGACTACCCGATGACACCATCCAAGTCCAATGGGTTTCCCTTTGCCTCAGCTAATTTTCAACAACCTATTCACCCAGATATTGGCCTTCTTCAAGATATGATCTCGCAGTTTCTCTCCGGATCATTAGGCGAAATTGAGGATGATAGGGTAGAAGAAGTCTATGGTGTAGAGTTCGGGAATGCAGATAGAAGGCATATGCCAAGCGTACGACGCGCTATATTTCTAGATTCTCTGGTAAATACGATTGAAAACAGCGCAGGGACTGGAGAATGGCTTCTGTGCAATGGGATTGAGGTATGCAATCATATTTGAGTCTCAAGTTTTTTACTGACCGTGTCTTCAGCAATATTGGCCACTACGCAATGACTCGTTGCCTGATACTTGGACGACGCTGCAAGCTGCCATTTGTAGTCGAAAGCTGAACACCTTCTGCCGGCTTTCGCTCCTCATGCTCCAGCCGTTTGTGTCCCGTGCTTCGTTGAAACCCCCACTCATGTCTCGCACATCGTCGTCGTCTTCATCATCATCGTCGCTCGAGATGATCGGATGGCAGGCTCACAACCCAAGGCTTCCCTCTGAAATCGTTTCCGTCATCCAATACAGAATCCTGCTCGAGAGTGAAGCATTGGACGATGGAACAGAATTGGACTCCAAAATTGTGCTTGAAACAAGAACCCAGGTGGCTAGAGTGGTACTGGAGGTTTTATGTCTGGACGATGATGATGTCAATACTATGAGCAGCCCGAAGTCAGACGTTTTTGGAGGCGTGCCCAAGGTTGAATCTTCATCAGATGGGACGAGAAAGCTCGTAAAATGGGCTATGAGTTTGATATGTCAGTGGTACAGGACAGGAAACGGGTCGCCTTGGAAGAATGTTTTAGTAAAGACGTTGCAGCAGATTGTGAGTTACTTATTCTATACCCATTGACTGAAACAATGGCTGATGGTGGATGTAGATAGTAGGAGATTGGCATGTGTCAGTATCGATACTCTCCGCGTTGTTGAGGTCAATCCCTGTGGATCTCAAGAAACCTATTTTTCTCTCTATTGTTCCTATGCTAAACGACGTAGGTTTGCTTTGAAACCCCATTTTCCATTCATATTCTGATTACACCTTTGATATAGCAATTAGTCCAAGACCCACCGCCCCATCCTTTCCCAGAGCTATCAGGATTTCTTTCATCACTCTCGAAATCTCTCCCGCCTGTCTTCTTCAGACCGTTGTTTGCATGCGCAGCCTCAGACAAAGAAGTTGTTGTGGTCAACCATCTTTGCACTCTGCAGGTGCATTCGAAGTATGTCGCAGATTACTGGGTACGGGATGTGGACATGTTGTGCATGGCTTTGCTTGGAGATGCTTCCGACCAGAACGGCAACGGCGATACTCCTGGGCCACGAGGAGTTGCGCGATTGGGTCAGCTGGTGTTGTTGGTTGAGTTGATAGGAAGGATGCAAGTGGTTAGGCATGAGAAGGACGTTGCTGTCAATGTGGGTGTTCGTTGTGGACGCTTGCATGCATTCTTATTGATTTGTTGTTCAGGGTGATGGTAAAATAGGTGAGGTGGTACGATTCGTGACCACGCTCGAGACGAGGATGTGGTTGATGATTGAAGCCAGGGTAATTACTAATATGCTGCATTCTGCGTACAACTTTCTCGCTCAAATATCCATTGTTAATTATAGGAAAGGACGGCATTGCTTCCATCATCTATACGCATGTTGATGTGCATTTTATTCCGCGAGTTTAGGCTATTAACTCGGTCATTGAAGCCGTAAGTTATGACATTCTCCTGATGCTCATCGAGGCCTATTATTGTTTCTAGTGCTCCATGGTTGTCAAGAATGCTCCGGTGGTTTGAAGACTTTATCGCAGATGAGTACATTGGAGACTTGGAAGAGGAGGTTACGAGCTCCGTTGAACGCATCCAAGGATTGTATGCAGCTGCTCAGGCGGCCTCAAAACAGGATCAAGATGTAAGTTTTATTGCCACAATCACGCCCACCTTTCATTGTTAATGTACGTCCTGCCGCAGCGTCCCACCTCTATGTTGGCTGCCACTGCATCCAAGGTTGCGAGCAGTTCAGGTTCTGGAAAACCACTCGACCTTGCTGCCACTTTTGTCGAACATGAAAAACTACTCAAGTCGCTCTCCAAAGGCTATGCACCTAAGGCTATGAAGCTTTTTGTCGCACTGTCAACGCTTATAGTAGAGGAAGATTATCACACTTTGGGACCTCTGCTTTGGCAACATTGTTTGTTGGACAATGTTGATGCTTCTTCTACAGCGTCGGTGAGTTCTTATTTTATTCCTTGTATAAGGTGGTAGTTCTGATGTGAGATATATTCAGGCATGCTTTTTGTTAATGCAATGTGCAGAGAAAACACCTTTGGATTTGAAAGCCAATATTGAAGTTGATTTGCAAACGTGGGAGGCACTTTTCAACGTTGTTGCTTATGATAACTCACAGTTATGCCCTATCAAGTTCGGACGATACTACTCGCCTAGAAGCTGTGCGAAAGATCGGCATCTTGATCAACTGGAGGTTCCAAATAATTACCCAAAACTTCGTCACCGATAGGACTCATCGTCCTTTCAAACTTGCGCGCCCTCCACTTCCATTCATTGCTGCAGATATGGGAACAAGTCTTTATGTGTACACGGAGGATTTGGACGAGAGCAAAGAAACCGATGACGTGCCTTTAGAACTGAGACAACGTCTGGCAGAGCTTGGCTTCCCAGAAGAGGATGCTGGAGTTATCGATCCTAGGCAAGAGTGGATCAAAACCCCGATGTCCATTTTGCCGGCAAACCAACTGGATCGAATGGAAGTTGGCACGAATGAATTGACTTTCGGGGTCCACACCTCCCCTCTTTCGAGCCCGCAGCCTTCTCCGAGAAAGCTGGGTATACAACGCGACCAGGCGCAAAGTTTACAGCCAGTTGAAGATGCTGCTGCCCTGCTTCGCCGAAACTCTAGCAGTGGTGGCCCGTTGAGCGGTGTCAAACGAAGAGCGGTTTTCGTCCCACAGTTGGCCCTCATATTTCCGCGTCTCGCTAATCTACTATTCGATAAAAACTTTGCTGTCGCAGCTGCGACGAGGACGACACTAATGGATCTGATGAGAAACGACCCAGCTCTTCTATCAAGACCTATTTTTGATTACCTTGCTGGCGAGAACAAGGACATTCAGCTTGCTATATCTACTTTGGCAATGTTGTTGCACGTCCGGCGAACCCTTCCACCGCCATTTACACACAACATATTCAACAACTTGGCTGGGCTATTGAAGCTTCTAGCCAGAAATAGTGAGACTATGGACTCCCTCCACGATTTCGCTCTCGTGGTACCCGTCATGGCAAGTCTTGCGACACAGGTTAGCGGCATGTCTATCAAGGAAATTCGGAGATCCAAATTGGAACACTTCGTTATTCCTTCAGGTTCGCTGTGGTTTACGTCGGCAGCTCCGAAAGGTTCGATGTTCCCTCGACATCTGAAGCCAACTAGTGATCCCTTCGAGCCAGTCCCTCCGACCTTGATGTCGATCACCATGATCCGTGTCTCGCAGAATATGTTTTTCTACTCGATGCTCAAGAGAAACTACCAGGACGTCCAGGTGATACGAAAGAACATGTCCCGTCTAATCCTTCCCTCGCTCGATGATTATGGCCTGACGAAGAATCTGGAAATGACCGATTATATGCCCCGCAAAAATCCGACGGATAACCATCGTTCATCTAAGAACGGCACAGTCGAGATTTTGTCGTTGATGGTGTCCCGTAGCTACATCCTTCTTGTTGCTCAGATCTTCCGCTCGATGCCTAGGCATCTGAGTGATCGGCATGAGTTGGCTGTTCTGGTGGATGGGTTGAACCGCGCTCTTGTGACGCATGGTGACGATATCAACATCGTGAGCCAGGTCCTCATTGGTCAGTCCCAATCAATTTGTGGAATTCTAAATATTAACACATTGTCTTTAGGGTTCATGGTGGCAAGCACTCGGTTCAGACGCCTGTTCACGACAGGTGGTGGATATTCCCTTTCATGCCTGCTCTCGTCAAAGTTTACACTGAAAAGCCTTCACACCCCGGAATCCGCTCTGCCATCGAATACGCAATCAATCGCTTCTATGCCTTACATAAAGATTCTTTCTTATATCAAGCTATCAATACCATCGGACAACTTGCCATGCTTCCTGATATTGACATCGAATGGTTCTCGAAGGGCATTTACGACCTTTTCGCTTCCCTTAGGAAAGGCTTGTCGACTACAGTTGATGCTGCTGGCATTCGCAACGTCAACAAAGCCGAGGAACGCGAAGCTCTCATCATCCATACCGCAGACGAAAAACCACAAACCTTCCTAGCAGCAATACGTCGTGCTGAACCTCAAATGGGCCGTCAAATGTCTCTTCAGCTTCCTGATGAATATGAAAGTCTTCATCTGAGCATGGACGACTTTGTTCGCTTATTTTTGACTGTTATCGCCCATGATCTGTCCATTGCACGAGCGCAGCATTTCTTGAGGTTGCTTCGCTCTCTCTCGCCACACCTCTACAATGCATCGGCCTCCACAAGAACCGTTCTGGCAGATGGTATTGTGGCGCTTGGCTCTATATTGACAAAGGTTTTCTCCAAACCCAAAGGTGGCGAAAATATGCCAAAGCCAACACCAGAAGAAGGGGATAACGCGTTCCTTTCTCCTGATATAGCAGGCGAAACCAATTTCAAAGAAAAATCGCGGACACCTAGTGATTCTAAAATCATAAGGCTCGACTACTTGAAACTTGTTCTGTCTTTCGGGTCAGCAGGTGGTCAAATTACGCTTACAGTTGCTCGGCACACCTTAGATGTGACGAAAAGTCTTCTCAAAGACTGGGGTGATTCCAATGCAGAGATTTTGGCGACTTTTTGGGCGATTTCGTCAAAATGTTACTCCATCGCGAAGAACCAACGGCGCCCAAGGCGGTTGTGTCATTTCTCCAGGAACTTTCCCTATTCTTCATTCCTATCTGATCTCTGTCAACTTCACTACAGTGTTCGAAACCATCCTGAAATTGACAGAAATGTCACTCTACGCCAATGATTCAATGTTTGGCGAGGTAGTTGTAGGGGAGATTGTAACCGCAGGTCTAGCTGCTTGTGACTTAGCTGCGTCCGAAAATCAACTCATGACGGTTCAGTACCGCCCAGTTCTTATATCTCTGCTAGCAGGAGCCATCTTTCTTAAAGATGCTGATGTGATTAGCGAAATAGAGAAGCGGCCTCCAACTTATCAATTCCTCGCAGGAGTCGTCCTTCCGCTTGCCCTTGTAATGAAAACCGAATCACAAGTGATTACCGATGGATCTCGTACGGACGAACACCGTAAAAAGCTCGCTGTTGCCTGGGTTCGCATCCTTTATTACGCGATTAAAGCATGTCAGAAAAGTCGACGAGATGTAGATGGCACGCGAAGCACTAATCGCGGCCTTGGATCTTCGTTTCGATCGAAGTCCGGCGATAAAGGACGACAAGAAGCTTTCTGGCGTTCTCACCTACCAACCTTCATGACTGCCCTTCAAGTCATAAAGGTGGTTGTAGTTCGTGGAGCAGCTGACATTTCGTACTTGCCACGTATCGGCATATGGGAGAGAATAGCAGCATTCTGTAACTCAATGTTTGCGGAAGGTGGAGCAGATTTCGCTTTAAGGCCTGAAATCAATTCTGCAGCGACAACTCCTACAGGATCTCCGCGAACCACTGCCCAGTTTGATCTATCGAACTCCGGCTCCCGTCTCTTTGTGTCAACATCTTCTGATCTGAGTCGTCCAGGCTCTCCCTCTTCGTATACAGAACAACCACGTGGCTTGCGTCGTCCGCGCATTGTCGATTATTCATTGTGGTCCATGCTCGAGTTTGTATGCGCCTATCGTAGCCCACTTCGCATGCATCTCAAGGTTCTTATGATGGAAAAGGTCGTCTCTCTCGATCAAGAACTTCAACAGCAGGGTAGTGGAACTGGAAGCACGAGTCCCTTCCCAGCTTCGCCAAGCAGTCGCCGAGTTTCGACTTCCGTTTTTCTAAATCACGTCAGCGTTTATCATCTCTCATGGTCCCTTCCCAGAATCCTCACCCCGTCTTATGCCTTCCCCTTCCAATCTGATGCCCTCTCCCTCTCTTCTTAATATTCCAAGTAGGCGAGCAGGGTATCAGATCTCTCCTATCTCACCGCATGACCATTCAGGTCTACCAAAGATCTTACATTTAGGACCCACCTCGCCTTCTGCGTTTCCACCAATTTCGTCACCTATGATAGGAGCCGGTCTTGCTGGGATTTCAGGTGCACGGAATAGCCGGATCAGCGGTGACGGAGGTGAATCATCGACAGCAACACGTGCAACGAAAATCAAATCTTTGAAGCTCATTCAGGAGACGTATAGACGGGTTCGTGGTGTTCAGACATTTATGGGATATGATCTGCTTTTACCCTTGTCTGGAATGGCCGCGTCAAACAATGGATCCGCGTCCATGTCGGCGGGTAAGGATAAGGATGAAGAGGCTGCGTTGGAGACTTGGACAAGACAACAAGCTCTGTCTGCAATTGTGGAGGAGACAAAAGATTTAATGGAAGAATTCGAGGAAGGATTTGGACTGGAAGAAGACAGTGTGCTCGTTGACGCTGAGCCAAGAACATCATACAGCTCCAACTAAAGCACACACGTCATACACACCTTAGAAGTATTGGAGGATCTCGACTTTCTGTGTAGTCGCATTATATTCATATTTTATTTGTCATTATATTTGGACTAGTATATATCTAGTGGTATCAATTGGCTACCTAATAGGAGTGCGGTGAATTATTTTCAGTGTTGTTTCGGTGTGTGACATGACGCTCAGCTGGTCAATTACAACAGTTCTATTTTCAAATTGTGATTTGATATGTAATTGACGTCAATGCGGCTGTCCCCTTTGGGAAATAAATAGTCATTTAGGAAGTTTCATACTTAGCCTGAGATGGCGACCAGATTCAGAGCATTGCTGTCCCCCTAAAGAATAGTGGTACATAGCTACAAGGAGCTTCTCACAAAATTTGCTTGCGCGATCTTTGTCGTTTGACTTCCAGACGCCACGGTCTTTTTATACTTCGCTTGAGAATCCAGCCTGTTCGGCTAACGTAATGTTTGGCCGTGCACTGGCAACAACGTTGTGGGGAATATTTCGAATATTGAATCATGACACTGCCTGACATTAAGGTTTAAAAGATAAACGATAAATCCATACACTGTCGTAAAACACTAGTTATACAACCTAGTATGTGATTTCTAACACTCCAAAGTTGCCCAACTTAAGCTGGAAATATATTGTTGTAACCTATTGTATGTGCTTAACATGCTTTGCTTACGTCCTTGAGGACATATATGTATTACTGTGTGTTAACGTCGACCTCTGGTTTTGCGGTACATAAGTTTCTGTTAAATAATCGCCCGCCACTCCAAAAATCTTTCCATGTTCCTCCGATTTCACCGTATAAGTATATTCATTCTCCTAGAAATGTAAAGTCACTTCAGCTGTTGGGAAAGCAAAATAAACATACAGACCTCTGCTTGAGACGCGGATGATGATACTATGGTCACTTGGTTCCTCTGGAACGAACTCATTGAGTGATGATACGAAGTCGTGAAGGAAATAAACAATTTGTCGATCACGAAAGGCTGGTGCAGGCTGTGGAAGACAGTCTGTTAGAGGCATGCGATCTCGTTAAAGTGAATAAAACATTACCCCAGCACCGGGTGAGGACATATCCGACTTTTGAGGAAGATATTTGGCGGGCTTGGGAGGCTTGGGGTAGGATACTCCAGTGAGGACAGACCGATTGAGACAACAAGAGCGTTAATAAGTGGAAAATAGCTTGTGCGAGGTAGCTTATACTACCATGAGAGTCACATTGCCATTCATACTCCATTGATGAATCAGATAAGGATTCGGACCCTAAGAACCTGTTCGCTAATAGAGACATCAAGT
>JAJIRX010000791.1:0-116798 GCA_023853785.1 Psilocybe azurescens | reverse complement strand
GAAATGACCGATTATATGCCCCGCAAAAATCCGACGGATAACCATCGTTCATCTAGGAACGGCACAGTCGAGATCTTGTCGTTGATGGTGTCCCGTAGCTACATCCTTCTTGTTGCTCAGATCTTCCGCTCGATGCCTAGGCATCTGAGTGATCGGCATGAGTTGGCTGTTCTGGTGGATGGGTTGAACCGCGCTCTTGTGACGCATGGTGACGATATCAACATCGTGAGCCAGGTCCTCATTGGTCAGTCCTAGTCAATTTGTGGAATTCTAAATATTAACACATTTTCTTTAGGGTTCATGGTGGCAAGCACTCGGTTCAGACGCCTGTTCACGACAGGTGGTGGATACTCTCTTTTCATGCCTGCTCTCGTCAAAGTTTACACTGAAAAGCCCTCACACCCCGGAATCCGCTCTGCTATCGAATACGCAATCAATCGCTTCTATGCCTTACATAAAGATTCTTTCTTATATCAAGCTATCAATACCATCGGACAACTTGCCATGCTTCCTGATATTGACATCGAATGGTTCTCGAAGGGCATTTACGACCTTTTCGCTTCCCTTAGGAAAGGCTTGTCGACTACAGTTGATGCTGCTGGCATTCGCAACGTCAACAAAGCCGAGGAACGCGAAGCTCTCATCATTCACACCGCAGACGAAAAACCACAAACCTTCCTAGCAGCAATACGTCGTGCTGAACCTCAAATGGGCCGTCAAATGTCTCTTCAGCTTCCTGATGAATATGAAAGTCTTCATCTGAGCATGGACGACTTTGTTCGCTTATTTTTGACTGTTATAGCCCATGAACTGTCCATTGCACGAGCGCAGCATTTCTTGAGGTTGCTTCGCTCTCTCTCGCCACACCTCTACAATGCATCGGCCTCCACAAGAACCGTTCTGGCAGATGGTATTGCGGCGCTTGATTCCTATATTGACAAAGGTTTTCTCCAAACCCAAAGGTGGCGAAAATATGCCAAAGCCAACACCAGAAGAAGGATAACGCGTTCCTTTCTCCTGATATAGCAGGCGAAACCAATGTCAAAGAAAAATCGCGGACACCTAGTGATTTCCAAATCATAAGGCTCGACTACTTGAAACTTGTTCTGTCTTTCGGGTCAGCAGGTGGTCAAATTACGCTTACAGTTGCTCGGCACACTTTAGATGTGACGAAGAGTCTTCTCAAGGACTGGAGTGATTCCAATGCAGACGATTTTAGCGACTTTTCTGGGCGATTTCGTCAAAATGTTACTCCATCGCGAAGAACCAACGGCGCCCAAGGCGGTTGTGTCATTTCTCCAGGAACTTTCCCTATTCTTCATTCCTATCTGATCTCTGTCAACTTCACTACAGTGTTCGAAACCATCCTAAAATTGACAGAAATGTCACTCTACGCCAATGATTCAATGTTTGGCGAGGTGGTTGTAGGGGAGATTGTAACCGCAGGTCTAGCTGCTTGTGACTTAGCTGCGTCCGAAAATCAACTTATGACGGTTCAGTACCGCCCAGTTCTTATATCTCTGCTAGCAGGAGCCATCTTTCTTAAAAGATGCTTTGATGTAATTAGCGAAATAGAGAAGCGGCCTCCAACTTATCAATTCCTCGCAGGAGTCGTCCTTCCGCTTGCCCTTGTAATGAAAACCGAATCACAAGTGATTACCGATGGATCTCGTACGGACGAACACCGTAAAAAGCTCGCTGTTGCCTGGGTTCGCATCCTTTATTACGCGATTAAAGCATGTCAGAAAAGTCGACGAGATGTAGATGGCACGCGAAGCACTAATCGCGGCCTTGGATCTTCGTTTCGATCGAAGTCCGGCGATAAAGGACGACAAGAAGCTTTCTGGCGTTCTCACCTACCAACCTTCATGACTGCCCTTCAAGTCATAAAGGTGGTTGTAGTTCGTGGAGCAGCTGACATTTCATACTTGCCACGTGTCGGCATATGGAGAGAATAGCAGCATTCTGTAACTCAATGTTTGCGGAAGGTGGAGCAGATTTCGCTTTAAGGCCTGAAATCAATTCTGCAGCGACAACTCCTACAGGATCTCCGCGAACCAGTGCCCAGTTTGATCTATCGAACTTCGGCTCCCGTCTCTTTGTGTCAACATCTTCTGATCTGAGTCGTCCAGGCTCTCCCTCCTCGTATACAGAACAACCACGTGGCTTGCGTCGTCCGCGCATTGTCGATTATTCATTGTGGTCCATGCTCGAGTTTGTATGCGCCTATCGTAGCCCACTTCGCATGCATCTCAAGGTTCTTATGATGGAAAAGGTCGTCTCTCTCGATCAAGAACTTCAACAGCAGGGTAGTGGAACCGGAAGCACGAGTCCCTTCCCAGCTTCGCCAAGCAGTCGCCGAGTTTCGACTTCCGTTTTTTCTAAATCACGTCAGCGTTTATCATCTCTCATGGTCCCTTCCCAGAATCCTCACCCCGTCTTATGCCTTCCCCTTCCAATCTGATGCTCTCTCCCTCTCTTCTTAATGATTCCAACTAGGCGAGCAGGGTATCAGATCTCTCCTATCTCACCGCATGACCATTCAGGTCTACCAAAGATCTTACATTTAGGACCCACCTCGCCTTCTGCGTTTCCACCAATTTCGTCACCTATGATAGGAGCCGGTCTTCCTGGCATTTCAGGTGCACGGAATAGTCGGATCAGCGGTGACGGAGGTGAATCATCGACAGCAACACGTGCAACGAAAATCAAATCTTTGAAGCTCATTCAGGAGACGTATAGACGGGTTCGTGGTGTTCAGACATTTATGGGATATGATCTGCTTTTTACCCGTGCCTGGAATGGCCGCGTCAAACAATGGATCCGCGTCCATGTCGGCGGGTAAGGATAAGGATGAAGAGGCTGCGTTGGAGACTTGGACAAGACAACAAGCTCTGTCTGCAATTGTGGAGGAGACAAAAGATTTAATGGAAGAATTCGAGGAAGGATTTGGACTGGAAGAAGACAGTGTGCTCGTTGACGCTGAGCCAAGAACATCATACAGCTCCAACTAAAGCACACACGTCATACACACCTTAGAAGTATTGGAGGATCTCGACTTTCTGTGTAGTCGCATTATATTCATATTTTATTTGTCATTATATTTGGACTAGTATATATCTAGTGGTATCAATTGGCTACCTAATAGGAGTGCGGTGAATTATTTTCAGTGTTGTTTCGGTGTGTGACATGACGCTCAGCTGGTCAATTACAACAGTTCTATTTTCAAATTGTGATTTGATATGTAATTGACGTCAATGCGGCTGTCCCCTTTGGGAAATAAATAGTCATTTAGGAAGTTTCATACTTAGCCTGAGATGGCGACCAGATTCAGAGCATTGCTGTCCCCCTAAAGAATAGTGGTACATAGCTACAAGGAGCTTCTCACAAAATTTGCTTGCGCGATCTTTGTCGTTTGACTTCCAGACGCCACGGTCTTTTTATACTTCGCTTGAGAATCCAGCCTGTTCGGCTAACGTAATGTTTGGCCGTGCACTGGCAACAACGTTGTGGGGAATATTTCGAATATTGAATCATGACACTGCCTGACATTAAGGTTTAAAGATAAACGATAAATCCATACACTGTCGTAAAACACTAGTTATACAACCTAGTATGTGATTTCTAACACTCAAAGTTGCCCAACTTAAGCTGGAAATATATTTGTTGTAACCTATTGTATGTGCTTAACATGCTTTGCTTACGTCCTTGAGGACATATATGTATTACTGTGTGTTAACGTCGACCTCTGGTTTTGGCGGTACATAAGTTTCTGTTAAATAATCGCCCGCCACTCAAAAATCTTTCCATGTTCCTCCGATTTCACCGTATAAGTATATTCATTCTCCTAGAAATGTAAAGTCACTTCAGCTGTTGGGAAAGCAAAATAAACATACAGACCTCTGCTTGAGACGCGGATGATGATACTATGGTCACTTTAGTTCCCTCTGGAACGAACTCATTGAGTGATGATACGAAGTCGTGAAGGAAATAAACAATTTGTCGATCACGAAAGGCTGGTGCAGGCTGTGGAAGACAGTCTGTTAGAGGCATGCGATCTCGTTAAAGTGAATAAAACATTACCCCAGCACCGGGTGAGGACATATCCGACTTTTGAGGAAGATATTTGGCGGGCTTGGGAGGCTTGGGGTAGGATACTCCAGTGAGGACAGACCGATTGAGACAACAAGAGCGTTAATAAGTGGAAAATAGCTTGTGCGAGGTAGCTTATATACTACCATGAGAGTCACATTGCCATTCATACTCCATTGATCGAATCAGATAAGGATTCTCGGACCCTAAGAACCTGTTCGCTAATAGAGACATCAAGTGTGAGGCATTCTCTCAGCATGCCACATAAAAACCCGATAATGCAGCAGAAATGTATTCCGGGGCCTTACAGTAATTGTTATTCGTGATCTAATAATGATAATTGTGGCAGGGACTCTCTTGACAGATTCGTAAACTCGTAATGCATTGGTGGCCGAAGGAGGCAGAGGGGCGTTTATACTCCAGTTTCAAGATGTCGCACGCTTTAATCGATAGTGAGCCTGGGTTGTATAGTTTATTGATCAGTTTTCTTATCCTGGCGACTTGCCATTGTTTTTCAACGACCACCAACGTGATGCTTCCATCGTCAACAATGACACTCCACATGATGTTGAATATCCCCGAGAGAAGCCATGTGAGAGAAATATATGGCCCACTCCTTGAAGCTTCTTAAGCACTTGTAAGGTTCTGTGTTGATCGTAAAGTTGAACTGGGATACTTTCTCATAGTTGGGCATGTTTCTTTCCAGTCCACTGCTGAATCCTCCGCTCATCTCAACGAGAAACCAGCTATCATCACTGACAAGAACATTGATTCTTAAGTTTATCATGGAGTAGACTTTCCGTCCTTTGCCACTATCTGACGACATTTCTGTCTGGTAAGTTGGACATACAGGGATTCCGGCGACCAGGCAGAAGGTCACCGTCCTATTTTGGGCATCCGGTTCAAGACGCAATGTGCGCCACAGCGAGCACGTGAACGCCAAGAAAGCATTCAGAGTTGGGGTAGCCACTGCTACCAGGGTGCGAACAAATCCCCGTGAGATCGCTGGTGGGTTGAAGAAGACAAAATTAAGAGTGACATTGTTCTACGGTGTGTGAGTTGCGGATGAAAAATCAAACGAAAGCTGAGGTAACTGAAGTTGGTCGCAAGTTGGTTGTTTGTTCAACTTTGTTGGTTATTGCATTTCCCACACTCCGTCATTTATACGACTCGGGGCGCTATTCAATCTCCGAATCTGGAATCGGAAAACGGTTATGTCAAGGTTTCTGCCATTCTCTTTGACTCTTCTTCAAACCTTCATTGACCCTTGGGTCTTCTCTTGTTCAACCTTAGCTCTTGAGTCTGAATGCTCATCTACATAATGGCAGGCCTCTTATCTTTGGCTACTATCTTGTATGCACTCCCAAAACAAATACGGATCGTGAAACTCGATTCCCCATTGGAATGTCTCCTCTGGACAATTCGTGTCCTGCGCTGGCAACGCACATTTCCAGAGTCTTATAATGATATAATTTGGAAATCAAATCCGACTAGAGATCAGTATCTGCACACTATGTATACATGGGAGTTTTTGGCCCCGTTCTTTGCCTCCAGAGGCTACAGAATGCACACAAAATCCCCAAAGTCTGACGATCTCTTTCCTGAGCCTATCCCCCTCACCCGGAGCAAAACACCTATCCGTTTGCACGATTCATTCCAAACTACGATATTAGTTTTGGGTGGTATGTGAGTTGTTCAATCAGTTTTCATTTCAACCAGGCTAACGTCTTTGTTCTCTACGCTAGTCTCCGTCGTTGTGGGCCGCGCGCGACAAGCAGGGACGAGATGTCGTGGTTAAGTAAGGTCGTTCATTGAGTATTTATTTTATTATATATAAATCAACGCCCCCTCAGATTGATCTCCGACGTTTCCAAACCATCAAATGAATTTCTTATCATGCAACGTCTGAATAGCACAGAACTGCGCGCGGATCCTCATAACCATACAATACCTGTTCTCGAGTTTCTAATCTTTGATAATCTAGTTTTTGTAGTGATGCCCAGGCAATTATCTCTCTTACTTCCAAGCAGGTTAATGGCCATTTATACAAATTCCAGATGGGATGGTGCTTTCACTGCTGACTTCGGTACCGTGGAGGAACTGATGGAGATCACAAAGGCGTTTCTTGAAGTAGGTACCCTCTCTGATAATTTTTCTTTTTCCCAGAAATTCATCGTTGTTGCAGGTTTTTCCTTTCTCCATAGACATAAAATCGTACACCTTGATTTTCTCTATCAAAACACAGGAATGAATGTCATTTGTGAGTTCGTTGCCTTGAATTCTATAAAGGGCTTGCGGGATCCAAGCGAAGTGCGATATGCATTACTTGACTTTGGGGCATCACAAATCTTTCCCTGCGACACTGTAATCGAGGATGTGAAGTCGACACGTCGCCTCCATTATCGACTGCGCGGGCTCCCTGTGGTGAAGGGTCCATATAACCCCTTCAAGGCTGACGTAGCGTTCTTGGGAGCTGGACTCCAGACGTACATCAGGGTAAGTGAATACGCCTAACGGGATAATATCGCTGATGAAATAACTAATTAGCATATCGAGAATATTGTTCCTGAACTTGGGCCATTTTTTGACAAAATGGTCATTATGACCGACGAGAAGCAGTTTACAGCATCTCAAGCACTCTCCAGATTTCTAGAGATATATAGCAGCCTGAGTTCTGAGCAACTTCAAGCATCAGTGGTTGCTACCCATTGGACAAAAGGTGAGCACATTTTTGTTGTATTCTTTTATTGGAAATCTTCACTGAGTCTCGTGATGTAGATAAATTGATATATAAGCCGACGTACAACCCAGGCCCACAAGACTAGACTATGTCCTTGTATTCTATCGATGCATATGCATTTTTGTAGTAGGTAACACCTGGCAGCGACACAAACCATAGATTGGTTTCTGATGTACATAAAGGCGTAGTAGGTCTACTAGTACTACTACAGATACGACTGGATCTGGTCAGCAACTGGTCAGTTACCTGAAATTGATCATCTTAAATCTGTTACATTCCAGAAAGCGTTGACTCTGCATATCCCAATTTCTGTAACGTGCTCTCAGTACAATTTTTGCCATTATACTAATGGTACTGCTAAACAACTTCCCTGCATGAGGAGGTTGGTCACATGTGTGGGCGATGAATAGTAATGCGCATGCTGCAAAGAATATGTACTACAACAATATAATAATATTTGTCCGTCCGAGTCGAAACCCCGGCCCAAGTCGAAGCATTCGCAGTGTTGGAGTACTAAACAAGAAGAGATCTGTGAATCCACGGTTGGAAAAAAGTCTAAGAGGATTGTATTGAGGGCGAAATGTTATAATATATCTGCCAACGCATAGTCGATGGAGGTCGGCAACTTGTGAGCTCACAGGCGGCTTAACTGTACTGCAGATGGGTCGGTGCTTTCGTTGCTGATTTCGGTACCGTGGCAGAAGATATTACAAAGGCGTTCCGTGAAATGAGTATCGCTTACTACGACAGCCTTATAATATAAAACTCATGCTCTTTTAGGTTTTTGCCTTCCTCTAAGAATAAAATCGTATACCCTGACTTTCTCTCTCTCAGAACACAGGAATGAGTGTCATTTTGTGCGTCTGCTAAATTGCGGTCTACGAAGGGCTTACGGAATCCTAGTGAAGTACGCTATGCATTGCTTGACTTCGGGGAATCACAAATATTTCTCTCCGATTCCATAAATGAGGACATGATGACATGCAGCCTCAATTACCGACTGCATAGGCTTCCTATGGTAAAGGGTCCATGTGACCCCTTCAAAGCCGATGTGGCGTTCTTGGGGATCTGGACTCCAGACGTATTATCAGGGTAAGTGAATACGCTCAATGGTCAACAGGATAATACTCTGATAAAGGAACAAATAATCAGCATATCGCAAATATTGTTCCCGAGCTTGGACCGTTTTCGACCAAATGGTTCATGACTGACGAGAAGCACTCTCCAGATTTCTAGATATATATAGAGGCTTGAGTCCTGAGCAGCTCCAGGAACCAGTGACCGCTTTCCATTGGAGCAGGAGTCAGCACATTTTTGTTGTCTTCCATCGAAAATTTTAACAATGAACTTTGTGATGCAGATAAAGTGACATCTAAACCGGCATACGAGCCACAAGAGTAAGCTGTATTCTTGCATTCTGTCAATGTATATGCATTTTTTTGTGGTAGGTGACACAGAGCATTCAAGCAACACGACGCGTTTCAAATGTTTTTGGACTGTATTGGAGCCTTTGGTTGGAATGTTGACATTAGCCTCCTTTTCCAGTTCATCCGGCAACGTCATTCTCAATTGCTTTAATTGAGTAGCAAATGTCTACTTTGAGACTGGCAGGCTACTTTAAAGTTGGGCTTGTTCAAAATCAGCTCGACACAGAAAATTCTCAACAGGCCCCAACTTGTCTCAATCTCACCAGCCCCTTCCGAGTCCTTGTCGACGCCCTTCAGAGAAAGGTAAAACGTACTCGAACAGCATCCATCCGTCCGGCTACGGGTATACATTTATGGCGCGCACTCACCGGATAGACTATATGAACAGTACCAGACATATACCCATGGACCCCGCATATCATCCTCCGAACATCGGAAATGTCGTTTCTCATCTCCTTTCCGAGTCTTTTGGCTGTCAATTCAAATCTTCTGAGTTCGACATTCACGCTGGGACTCCGTTTTCACACTACGCCGAGAGTCTTATAAACGCAACCAAGCTCCCTTTCCAAGTCACTGTTGCATCACTTACTCTCCTGCAGCGCTTGTACATGCGTCTCCCTGAAGAAGTGTTCGAACTGCGAAAGCACTTCTCGCCATACCAATTGTTCACAGCGGCGTATATCGTCACGGCGAAGCAATATACCCAGTTTCGACTCGGTCTCGATATCACACGATTGATCACACACGGGGAGGAGCCAACCTTCGAGAGAGACAGAGTAACGGTTGCAGTGCTCATGTCCAACGAGTACTGGTCTCATCGAACCTCCTATTCTGTTCAACAAATTAAAGATATGCAAAGCCAGTTCGTCTTTGCTTTGGGAGGAAGCGTTGCGGTGTTTCCGGCTAAGGATATCAAATCCCAGGAGTTCTTGAAACAGCTGAAGTCATTATCCCTCCAAAGGCGTATCCCCATAGGCCGTCGTCTACGCCAAACGTCTTCAGATCCCCGAGCTGGATTGGCAAACTTGGGTCGTATGAGCGCAGCAGAGCACAAGGAGTATTTTCAAGTCCTAGGAGAGAAGCTAGTATTCGTCAGGTCCCCCATAGAGGTGCAGGTTCGCCTATGAGTGCAGGATCAGGATCAACAGTAGAATGTTTACGAAGTTCGTCAAATCTAGATGATTTAACCTATCGAAGTCTGTAATTCTAAACTTCGACAGCCAAGAGCGCTAGGAAGCAAAAAGGTGAGTAGGCATGTTTATGTACAAACAGGGTTTATAAAATAATGCAATGAGATGTTAAAACATCAAAATCCGAGTGTATCCGCTGAAGAAATGAAGCAGTGTCGTGTTGAAGCCTCATGCAAGATCCGGACGACTACCAAGGTGAGCCACGAATACTTGAGCTTCCAGTTAGTGAGCCTCCGTTGGTTAGCTATGTTTACGGCAAGTGAATAAAGCTGCATGCATGAAGGGCAGATGGAATGTCTTACCACATTCGTGATCTGTTTGTGTACGAGTGCCAAATCTATCCGGTCGAGTTTAGTTTCAGACCGTCAACATCCATAAAACAGGTTTGCTTACAGTCTAGATATGACATGGCACCATTGTTTTGGTCTTCTACAAGCATGTCGCTGAACTCTATCTCGGCAGCGTCTAGATTTTGCCGGGCAATGTACAGCTTGCTTGACCTCCCCTTTTCAGCAAACCGGTTGGCAAATATATTATGAACCTGTGTGGATAGGGTTGAAGAAAGTACGGGTAGTGTATGCTGCGTCGTATAAGCCGTAAGTTAGGAAGAACGTATGTGTATGATAGATAAAACAGACCATATGAGGATCGACAGCATGTATGTCGTCCACTCCGAAAAGATCATTCAGAAGTTGTGGTGATGCGCTCGAGCCCACCCAGAGAATCATGGTCTCATCGTTATCTGAAGGAACAGATAGATGAATAATTTTCGCTATGTTAATCGAAGAGATCACTCGCCTATAAGATAAACGCCACCGGCTTCCATGAAGAAATAGCTATCACGCATGCAAAAAGGCATGAGAATCTTTTCTGTTTTGGTTTCATCTTCATTTGTCACGATTTGTGGTAGAGCAATCTGATCATCCAGATCATGTAAAGCGAGCAGCCGGGGGTAGAGATAGTGCATAAGAGAGCGCGGAGACATCGAAAGGATGTGGTGTATATGATAATTGCGAACATCAGACGACACCTGGCGGGCTGTAAACGCTCTTTGTCAACAGCCGTATGAAATTTATATAAATGAATGGAGTAAGTGCCTTTGAGTGGTTTGGTCTTCTGTAGAGCCAGTGTGAAAGCCGGAAGTGCCCGGAAAGCTTCTGGGATGATTAACTGATAGATCAGTGTTAGTAAATAATTAAAAGGCAAGACAAAAGTGTGTTTTCACTTGACTCGACCGTGTAGCTGCCGCACACTGAGTACGATATCCCAAAAGTAGTCCGGCGCACTTTTCTGTCAGTTCTTCCCGAATAATTAGAGTCCTCTGCTGGGACATTGAGGACATAGCTGGGCAGCAAAATGAGCAGGAATCGCAAGAGATTGCCTCGTTACATACCTTCCTTGGACATATGACATATGACGCTCTCCAGATCTGCAAATTGGAACAGGCTCCCGGCCAGTTCCACCACATCCACGGCAAGGTTTACCACCCTGACCCTCCTCTGTCCTTCGACGCTTGTGTATAGGACAGCACATTGCAGAAACGCGTATCCGCGCGGTGAGATGCTACGTGTATGTTCCAGCTCTACGGAGAACGAGGCGTCTGCAGACAAGTTGGCGAAGGCAAGTTCGTTCGGTGCTGAAGCATAAAAAGTCCCATACTGTGCTTTGACCTGCAGGCCTATTCATAGAAAAATTATAAGCTATGTTATTCGTTGATAGCAGCGAAAAGAGGACATGTGTAAGGTGCGGTAGGGAGATAGACATACCATGCGAGGTCCTTACACGCGCCATGCAATTATATCCTTGGCCTCTCGTTACGAGCCTTCTTAACTGATCTCGTACTATGGGACCATCTCTGGCCGGAACAAACCGTGGATGCCAGAAGACCTCACCACCTGTACGAGTGGCAACAACACAAACACTACCGGTATCCATATATTTGCCTGGCGCCAAGAACATGCTCACCCCAATACCATGTTCAGCACATTCCTCAGCGATCGATATCCATGTACCAGAGCGTGGGGCATGCAAATTCTTCTCTTTGTCAGTATCGTACAGCGCTGTTTCGGATGGCGGAGCCATAGGAAGTGCACCTGCGCCGACGGTGGGTAGCGTTGACTGGAAAAGAATGACGTGTCCGCCTCGACCTGCCTTCACAATAAATTAGTATCGAAGCTTGTGTTGCAGGAGGCATGATATAACAAACTTACTAGTGCTGCAAGACTACCACGAATGGTTGATCCTAGACACGAGTCGCTGGACGTTGCACTGGCAAATTGGGAAGGTATGCCGTCAATGAGAGCTTCTATTGCAGATCTTCGGGGTAGGAGTTACGCAATATTCCCTAATTTCGAACAAAAATCATACCTTCGTTCGACAGGATCGACAAACAATCCAAGTGTGGGCACGAAAACCTCCTCGAGATCAGCGACAACGAGCATTCGAGTCATCTCTGACTAAGACGATGTCCGCCATCCGGTTAATTCATAATAAAGTTCGTGAGAGTAGACGACGCACATCGAGGTGGTAGAAGTGCAATGAGCTATTGAATGTGACAATTGCAAGTCTGCTGGAAGGCAGGAAATTTGACTCGATTCCCAGGTCGGCATTCCCGTATAGAATGGTCTTTAATGAGTCGCAAGAAGATTGAAGAAACCCTGAGGCGACTGCCTCCAATCGATACGTCGAATGCGAAAACGTAAGTCAAAGGACATGGAATTCGTGGACCAGGTTCTGGGGTCTCAACAGAGTAGAATGGTTGGGCTATGTGAGCTGGAGGATTCTGTGCCCAGTATTCTTTGGAAGAGGTAACTTCAAAGTCTACTGTGCCCTTGTTCAATTCCGGCCGTTGCAGGTGGTCCAGCCGCAGAAAGTTTGCGTCAAGATTGCAAAAGTAATCAGGAGTCACTATAAGCTATGAGTGTTGGTTGTGATATAAATTAACATCAACCGCGTACCTTCTGTTTCTTGTCCGCAAAGATTGCATTTCCATCGAAGACCTCCGGATATCCAACTACACCAGGGGTTAATATAAGATCTACAACGAGCACATCTAGCCGGGCCTGCAGGCCCCGTATGAATCAGAGGTACCGGCTCCTCGCCAGGACTTTGATCTGCAAATGGGTGAAATATTGCTGCTACAGGGATGTGCGATTCTGCGGCAAGCTTGGATGTGCTGGGCATATTCCATGTCGACACTCGAACAGAATTTGGGAGATGAATTGCCTGGCAAAAGATAAGTGATATGTATTTCCCGATCACAAACATTCGACATACGTACCCTGATCAACAGCGACAAAGTCAGAAGTACAGAGAGGTGCATGGGTTCCAGGAAGGGTCGTATGTGTCTTTGATTCCCATACTCGTCGATCCCTCTCAATAGCATCTATAGGAGATGGGACCTGTGCTGGGTCGATACGTGGCCGCAGACCTACACAACATCAGCTCAAGATTTCTATGCAGATCCTGGTATGTTATACCTTTATAATTAAGACCAGCAGAATGTGGGGGTTGTGGGATGTGATTTGAATGAGTGTACATGTCTGAGCCTTGTCGTCGTGTCCAGCACTGAATTTCTCGGACGCTCATCATCTGTTTGGATCCGGTAACCGTGAACCTCTGTTCCTAACAGTGGCGGCGCGTCAACGCGTCCCCACATTAATTTCTGCCTTCTTGCAACGTTTCTCTCAAGAGTGGGCATAAATTCAAAATCTTTATATGCAGAGTACCCAAGGCCCTTGCCACCTGGTTGGAAATTGAATAAACAAATCACAGTTGCGTAAAATAACTATGTACGTAAATTCAAGGAGTCAAACCAAACAAGTACCAACGCGTTTCTCATATTTGAGTCCGCAACATTGCGCAACACTCTCCTTAAGGCTGTCATCAAAACATGGCGCCCAAACCTTCCACAGAGCAGCTAAAGCAAAAGAGTTTGACCTCTTTTTTTCTCAAAGGGCGCCCGCTACAGAGAACACGCCGAGAACCTCAACCTCAAAATCTACCCCCGTTGTCGAAACACCTGCCCCGAAGGCTGGCAAACCTCAAGTTAAAGTAAAAGGGCGAACAGAGGGATTAAATACGAGTCCTTCGTCAAAGAACGCGTCTAAAGCACAACCACCGTCATCTCCTCAAGAGCCTAAAACTCCAGATACACGACATGCAGGCTTCTCAACTGTTGGGCAGAGTTCGGTCCCGTTTTCACGAAATGGTACTTCGCCACCACTTAGCAGTGATCCTATCGATGTAGATATGTTAGACGATGGCGAGGAAGTCAAGAGCCAGCCATCTTCGACAAAATCTGTAAGTCACACTTCATTGTAATTCCCCAAACTGAATCCCATTATTGCGAAGACCACACAGAGTCGACCAAAACGGAAGGTTATCCTTGACGATTCCGACGAGGAGGTGGAGGATGTGCCGTTAATGAGCAATGGAAGGAGAAAAGCCTCCGTACGCAGCTCCTCTCCCACAGACGCCATCAGAAGTCAGATTTTCTTCTTCCTCTACGATTGTCACTTACGTCTCGCCCCAGGCCAAACAAAGAGACCTCGTTTGTCCAACATCGTCATTGAAGATGACGAGGACGAGACGAAAGATGATGAAGAACTGAAAACATCTCTATCTCAACGCCTCTCTCGTTTCAAAAAAATCACCTGCGAAGAAAAGGTACGTTTTGCGCATATATTCAAGCCCGATATGCTTAGATATGCCATACAAGGGAAACCCAAATCAAGAACATCCTCTGACGATGACGACTTCATTGTACCTGATGATTCGGATGCTGAAACCCGGTCTGTTAGATCACAAAAGTCAAGCTCGTCACGTCGCTCCTCTACATCGTCCCGAACATCGCATGCGTCTTCCGATGAAGAGAACGACGAGGACTTCGATGAAGATGACCGTGAAGATGAAGCTCCAAAGAAAACAAAGACGAAGATTAAAGGGAAAACTTCTGGAAAGTCAAGTTCAAGCAAGAGTGCCATCAAAGCAGCTGGAGTTTCTGGGGACGGAATGGGCAATGGCACATACTCACTTCTTACTGCTGCTGAACAACGCGAGCAAGAAAAGAAGGATGACAAGAAGGCGGCAGAATCACCTTATGATTTCTTGATGGATGTTAGGGATGTAAGTTATTCTCTCAGGTCAGAAACATTAGACGCATATCCATTATTTTGTAACAACAGAAAGATGGGAAGAAACCTGGACAGGAGGGTTATGATCCTAGGACCTTATTTGTACCCAAGAAGGCCTGGGCTACCTTCACACCCTTTGAAAAGCAGGTATGTCACTTTAATTGACTGAAGACCTTAGTGGAAACCCTAATGTACTATGCGTTATAGTTTTGGGAGGTTCGTTTCTTCACATTCTTGTTGATGTAATTTAAAATTATAACTTTAAACTATCGAAGATCAAACAAAATCATTATGATACTGTATGTGTTCTTCTCTTCTCCATTCTTATCGTCGAGCTGACTTCCTTTTTGCCCGAAGATTTTATTTTTCCAGAAAGGGTGCGTATTAAGATGATGAATGCAAACTATTTCTCAACCAATGCACGTATATAGGAAGTTCTTCGAGGTAAGATAGCTCTTATGGTTCTGTTAAAAGGGCTTTGTACAAACTTGGTGGCCCTAGCTTTATGAAGATGATGCCCGGATCGGACATCAGGAATTCGACCTGAAATTAACCAACAGGGTAAAGATGAGTATGGTGAGGCTTAAAAGCATCTAGATATTGCAAGGTTTCTAACCAAAGATTGGTGTAGGTGGGTGTTCCCGAGATGTCGTTCAATATGTGGGCTTCGTGCGTATTCCGGTTGCTACTCAGGAAGAAGACTACTGACTTTCCTTTATTTGCGTGAATAGGAAGTTCCTTGCAAAAGGTTTGGCTTATATGTTGCTCTTATCATCAACGCTGACCCGAGTACCAGGGTATAAAGTCGGTCGCGTTGAACAAGCTGAGACTGCCCTTGGGGCAGAGATGCGAATGGCAGCTGAGAAAGGTACTGGAAAGGCTAAAGCCAAAGGAAATGCTGGACAGGATAAAATCGTTCGACGGTCAGATTGCTTTGTGCATATCTATCAAGGACAAGTCAAGCTAAAGCACTCGTCGATTTTAGAGAACTGAACAAAGTCTACACCACAGGAACTCTGGTTGATCAGGAGTTTTTGACGGACGAGCAAGCAGGGCACTGCATCTGTATCTGCGAAGCGACTACCCAAAATGGTTCCAATGAAGATATGGAACTTGCATCCGAACGCAAATTTGGTGTATGCGTGTTGGATTGTTCTACATCGGAGTTCAATCTGAGTTACTTCGAGGATGATGTTTGTCGAACTCGGATGGAGACGCTCATGCGGCAAATCTGTCCGAAGGAAATACTCTATAAGAAGGTATGCAATGTATTAGGTGATATCTCTATGGCACTTTCGATCTCATATCCTGATTCCCGTTAGGGGACCTTATCTAAACACACGATTACTCTTCTGAAGTCCGTCCTTCCTTCAGGATGCCTTTGGACATCGTTACGTCCAGTTGAAGGCTTCAAATACCTTGAAACCCTCGAACAGTTGAGGACGATATACCCTCCTGCACCAGGTGAAGATGTAGAGATGGATCAAGACGATCCATCGTACTCGTTGCTCCCGGAAAGCGTCCCAGCGCCAATTCGCGAGATGGCTCGCGAGGAACTGGCCATCGAAGCATTAGGTTCGATGATATGGTATCTACGCCAGCTCAATATCGACAAGGACATTCTGAGCATGAAAAATTTCAACATATATGACCCGATGAAGAGAGGCATGGGACTGACTCTCGATGGTCAAACTTTGGCCCACCTTGAGGTAGGAAGAGTTTTGTTGGATCAATAGACTGAGAGACTAACACACATTTCGTTCGACCAGATTTTGCAAAACAATGAAGGCTCAGATGAAGGATCTTTGCTGAAGCTTCTTGGTCGATGCATCACGCCCTTTGGAAAGCGCCTGTTCAGGATATGGCTGTGCATGCCATTGCGGGAAGTAGAAGACATCAATGCAAGGTGTGTTCGTCATTATTCTTTTGTACCATCATTAATAATGTTTGATATAACGCTTATAGGTTGGATGCAGTACAAGATATTTTGGACCATCCGACATTCGAAGCTACATTTACAGACATAGCAAAAGGCATTCCGGATCTAGAGCGGGTAGTATCGCGTATACACGCCAAGAGCTGCAGGGTCAGGGATTTCCTGAAGGTCCTGAAAGTGAGCCTGGGTTATTTTGAACTCAGAAATACGAATATGAACTGACAATTCTTTGAAGGCATTTGAAAAGTTGAATAATGGCATGGCCAAGCTCGCCGATGAAGCTGCGTCATTCAAAAGCAAAACCATCCTCGGCCTTTTGAGAGGTGCCCCAGATCTTGGGTCTCACCTACGGAGCGTTCGAAGCATGTTTCAACCGGTCAAGGATGACGATAAAAGTACGAATACTGTTGGCCTTACCTGGTCTGTGTTTGCTAACTGTTTGTTGCCGTCGATTCGCAGAGGTTGACGAGTTGGTACCAAGAGATGGTAAAGATGAAAGATATGACGAGGTTGTTGCAGAAATGGACTCGCTTGAGAAGAGTCTCGACGCCGACTTGACCAAATTTGAAAAATCTCTTGGGTATAGATATACTTTCCATCTTTTTGATAGCGTCCTGATGAACTATGTCAACAGCATTAAACTTGCATACTGGCATAGTGCTGTTGGAAACAAGGTATTGCCGCCATTAGTTTCGTTCATAAAACGCCACACTGACGATTATTGCAGGATATCTATCTCATCGAAGTAGCAGCCACCATCGACAAAAGAAGTTGCCGAAAGATTGGACGAAAACATCTGGAACAAAGGTTTTCTTTTTTTTAAACCATCTTCTTACTTGGGCTGATGAAGGACTGTTCCAGGCCAAAAACCGCTTCGTTGTTGGGTCTCTGCAAAAGCGCGTTCGGCAATTGAAAGAAGCTCAAGAAAACCGTACGGCTGCCATCAAAGCCTTCAAGTTCCGGCTGTACAATGAGTTTGATGTCGACCGCGCTCTGTGGCTGCGTGCAATCAGGGTCTTTGCTGAGCTTGACTGTCTGTTTAGCTTGGCAAAGTCGTCAGCGGCGCTTGGAGAGCCATCTTGCAGACCTACTTTTGTTGAAGGCGATGAAGCTGTACTTGATTTCCAGGAGCTTAGGCATCCCACTCTTTGCATGAGTACCACGTTGAAAAACTTTATCCCGAACGATGTTAAACTGGGAGGCGATGTCGGAAAGATTGTGTTGCTGACAGGTACGCCTCTTCGCTTTGTCGATTCGTTATTTTCTGATGTAATGCATGATGTAGGCCCGAACATGGCGTGAGTTGCTGGCATATATTTTGTTTCATGCTTGTCTGATGTCGACTTACCATCTAAAGTGGAAAATCAACAGTAAGCTCGCCTTTACTCTCCTTTCTTTTCATCTAACATCTTATTGCCAAGGTTATGAGGATGACCGCAACGGGCGTTATAATGGCGCAGCTTGGAATGCTGGTACCCGCCACTCAAGCCAGGTAAAGATCATGTCAATACATGACTCTTGAAATGACTGAACATGCTGCTTCTTCAGACTGAGTGCTGTCGACATGATCATTACTCGCATGGGTGCGTATGACAACATGTTCTCCAATGCAAGTACTTTCAAGGTGGAACTCGATGAATGGTATGCCTAAATCTCCATGTTCGGAGACGTCTGGATTGACACTTTTGTTAGCTGCAAGATTCTCTGCAACGCCACACCAAAATCACTTGTTATTCTGGACGGTATGTTGTCTTGTGACAATGTCTCCTTGTGGAGCCAGCATTAATTTACACTTGCACCAGAACTCGGACGAGGAACCTCCACTTTTGTGAGTCCAACTTCGAGCCTTCGCATTCTCTTTTGTTGAATATTTTGTGTTTTCTGTAGGATGGCATGGCTATTGCTAGTGTACGTTGATTCAAATGTCAGTTTTTCTTACTTTTCGCTAATCTACACAAACGATAGGCCGTGTTGCATCAACTTGCTACTCACACTTTGCCTCTGTCATTCTTTGCGACGCATTATGGATCTCTGACTGATGATCATGCTTATCATCCGAATATCCGAACGATGTACATGTCAACCCTTGGTAGATGATAAAAAACATGAAGTACGTTGTCAAATGAATATCATTTCCGTGCACGTCTTTACATTTCTTTTAGTTGGTGTTCTTGTATAAGCTCATCGACGGCGTTGCTGAATCATCGTTTGGGACCCACGTTGCCAACTTGGCCGGAGTGCCACGCCCAGTGGTGGATCGAGCTGATGTCATCTCCAAAGACTTTGCGAAACAATTCAAGGAAAAGCTCCAAATCAAACAGGAGCAACATGCGTCTGCCAAGATACCCCTCGTCGCTCAAGCCGACTTTGCGTATCTATATAAACTTGGTACTGGCGAGATTCAACTTTCTGAAGACCCCATACGAAAGAAGGAGGTACTCGCTCGCATGAAAGGCATCGTTCGCCGTTATCTCACAAAACCCTAACTGTCATTCCAAAGTAACATTTGCTTCTGGTCAACTTTTTGATATCACGTCCCTACTGCTCTTTAATTGCTTTGCACCTATCTATACCTTTGAATTTCTAGTTGCTTCTTTCACGCCATCGTATACATATCACTACTATTACCAGATGTTTCCATTGTACATACATAACATCGAAATGTTTATCAACTTATCCTATATCATCTTTACAATCTGTCTATCACCAACCGACCGCCATGATAGTCGCTACATGTTTCACAGTTTGCAAAATAAAGGGAAGTTGTACTCATTAAGAGAACAGATGATTACAGTCGATATATTGTAGATTACAATAAATGTGTCCAGAAGGCGCCTTTGCCATCAACACGTCTGGGCAGATCCTGCAATACTCAAGACTGAATCCAAGTCATCGTCACGTTCCAGCGTTTTCGTGTGTCGTAATGCCATGGTGACGTATCGATTTTTCAAGCATATCAACATTAGCGTGCATGAGATTAAATCGAACTCCTAAATTTGAAAGCTCCATCAGGCGTAGCACGACATTTCTGTCCTTGCACACCATTGATTCAGGCTTCGGGTCACTCCAACGAGCCTGGCGACAAGTAAAGTCAATATTGTTGAGCGGGCGCCTCAATGAGTCCTGAATATCCCAAGGTGGTCCTGAGATGGTCGGGATAAGCGCCCAAAATGAAGTGTCCCACACGGGGCGAATGTCGGAATAATGGATAGACTGGAGGTTTAGGAAGAAATGGCTCCTCGCAGCTGTCCTTGCTATGTTGTGCCAAGTTGGAAGTATCGGCGAGGACCCTAAAGAGATCAAGGCTTTCTTTACAGATTGATAGTTCCAAATCGCGGAGGGATGGTGTCTGTCGCAGTAGTCCGAGTAGTGATTCGCGGTCGCAAAGAACGTTGTGGAGCCTCAGAAATGTTAGACGGCAAGAAGACCGCGTAATAAGGGCCAAGACACAGTTTGAAAGAACTTCTGACTCTAAATCATTGACATGCTCGATTGTGAGGTGCGTCAGTTGAGGAAAGGCGAAAAACAATCCAAGTTCTTGTCCTTGGTATTTGCCAATCTCGAGAGACCGAAGTTTGTGGTGTACGATGGGAATTTCGCGCATAGGGTATTTGTGCGCCAGTTCCGAATCAGAAAGGCATGGGAGTTGGCAATCTACCAGTTCTGGTGCCTGCCGTAAAAGCTCAAAAAACTGGTCGAGGGGTATCCTAGTCTTGTGAAACTGTATGTTGGTGACTCGACGCCAATCGATGTCCAGCGATTTGAACCCAAAATTCGAAATAGAAACGTGAGTGGGTTGGGGTTTTACGCCTTCAATGCTGAACTTTACATCGTCCTCCGCCCTATGGTAAGTGTCGAAGGGATACTCCAGAAGAATTCGGCGGATGATGGGTGCTCCCTGCAGATCTCCGCAGAAAAGTGGAAGTATCTCGGTCCTGCAGATTACTCTGAGCTCCTCCCAGCGGCTCGAATATTGATTGACCAGGGCAATGAGCCGATGGAATATTCCTTCCGATTATGTATTCCGTGATTGATATCGGGGTGGTAAAGTGACAATTCGATTGACAATGGAAGTTGACCGGACCTGCTGAGGCATTCTTGGGAGACATCTAAACAGATCCAATTGTCGGAACCCCTTGGATTAATACTGATATGGGTCCAGAGTTGGGGCGATGACCATGCGACACGACGCCACGATTGACAAACGGCTCCAAGAACCAATGGAGAGCAATTGTTGTAAACTTGCTGGCAACTTTTCTCCACGACGTTCTGCGAGTCGACGTAGGATTCGAAAATGTTGGTCAGTATTTCCGATGGAAAGCCACGGAGAAGTGGATCGTGTCGACGATTTATCGCTGTGCGGAGCTGGCGTTGTTGATCGCGCATTTGTTCGAGCTGCTGTATGAAGGAATTTTTCAACGCGATTACTCGCTCCTCGAACTCGACGTATTGTTGACAGGAGGTGCAGGGTTTTCCATTCGATATTTGGCAGTTATCGTAGACTTGAACGCCATCCAGATTCTCTGGGATATCGCAAAACACGCAATACATAATCGCGATGGTTTAGGCAGGGCAGGGTAGGCAAGAGCAGTGTTGAGAGTAGACAATTGGAACTTGTCTGAACGAGGAGGAAAGGGTTTCGGAGATGCTCGTAGTCAGATGCTTGAGACAATAAACCACAGGCCGTGGAAGGGTGGTTTCTGTTGGGTGGAATAGTGCCTGACAGCAGAAGTAGTTGTTCTGAGCTGATCATGAGTTAAAAGAACTATAAGTAGGGATCTGAATTGTTTACATTGCGTGGCAATGTTCTGTCCCAAGAATGGTTTAAGTGATCATCCTGTGACCCTGTTTGCGGAAGGACGTGATTGGGACGTGAAGATCGACCCAGGAGCCGAAAGAACCGAGTATCTGGAGTTGGAGTCGAGTTGAAGGCGGATGGTGTTGGATGGTTGAACCGAAGGCCGTCTGACGTTGGAGGAGATGAAACAAGCTAGGCGTAGAATAAATCGGATTGTTTATATATGAAATCAGGCCGATGCCCGTTGATCCCCTTGTTTCCCTTCAATGTTCACATCCAAGGCCAAAGCTATCTCACATGAGTTAAAAAATCGTGTAAAACTATGCTATTGAATCTAAATCTCTATGCAAGTTTTGTACATGCAAAACTTTAAACGATCATGACTCCGATGCCGACTATCAAACATGAGAGCCAGAATCTGCTGTTAAACCTTTAGACAGCCACTACAATCGTATTCAATAGAAAGAGATGTAAAGAACTAGTTAAAAGATAACGAAAATACTACGTAGATTAAGGAGTCATTTGACGAGGAAACAAAAGCAGAGCAAAGTATAACTGGAGCAAGGCCGACGCCTGCCTCAAATGCGCATTACACCGCCCGGTCTGACTGTATCGTTATCTGGTGGTGAGCGATCGAGGGCTTTAGGATATCATGGTTATTACATTTGAGATTAAGCTTGATTCCTGATTGTAAAGCTTCGACAAGGCGTAGCATGACATCTCTGTCCATACAAATCCTCTGGGTCTCTTCATGAATTTCCCAGATATTGATGTATACTTCGTTGAGCCGACGACTCTGAGGATCATGGATATCCCACCTTCCCAGGGCACCGGGAATGAGCGCCCAAAACGAAGCATCCCAGGTGTGGCAATCCGAGTAATACTGAAGGGATTGGACGTTGGGAAGAAATGGACTTTCAAGTTGGGAGCCGTCCGATGCATCCGATGTGGAAGTATCAGCGAGGAGTCGAAATATTTCGGACGGGTGACGATCGATAATCACACAATATGTCAGATCCAGTTTGCGAAGGAACGGTGTCTTTCGCAATAGCCTGAGTAGTTTCTCGTAGGGGCATTGAAGATCGACGAGACTCAAAGACACCAGACGGCAAGAAGAGCGCGTAATTAGATCTGTGAACCAATCTAGGTCTAAATTTGTGCAGCCTTCGTCAAGACAGAGGTCCTCTAAGTTAGGGAAGATGAAGAACCCAAGAAACCATACGAGTTTATCTCCCCCGTAACCGCCAATGACGAGTGATTGAAGTTTATGATGCACAAAAGGGACATTGTTTGTCGAGAATGTGTAACCTACTCGTCGCGAATCGGAGACATTCAGAAAGGCGCAGTTCACCAACTGTGGTGCTTGTCGCAGAAGTTCAATGCACTCGTTCAGGCAAATAACGGTGTCGAAATGTACTTCGGTGACCTGGCTCCAGTTGATATCCAACGATTCGAAACTAATTCCGTAAGTTTCAACATAAAGAGGCTGAGGTTTTACGCTGCCTGTAATATCAAAAAGATTGCATTCGATATCTTCGGAGGGATCCCATGGATCTGGAAGCCCTAAGGCTAATCTGCGAAGCATAGGTACCCCATACGAGTTTCCGCGTATAAATGGGAATATTTCTGGTGAGCAGCACAGTCTTAAATCCTCCCATTGGTCGGAATGTTGATTAATCACAGAAATGAGACCCAGGAACACTCCTTCAGGGTCTAGTCCAACTTCAGCGTTGAGGGGAATGCATGTCATTTTGATAAACAACGGAAGTTGACCGGACCTCCTGAGGCATTCTTGAACAATTTCTGTACAGTTCCAGTCGTCAGCATCCGTTAAACTAATCTTGATGCGTGTCCAGAGTTGGGGAGATGACCATGCAACACGACGCCAGTCTCGACATACAGCGCCGAGAACCAGAGGTGGACATCTGTTGATGGACTGCCAATTTGTTTCCTTCAAATGGTCCATCCCATATTGCTCAGTAAATGATGTGAAAATGGTGGAAAGGATTTCTGGCGGGAAACAACGCAAGAGTGGATCATGACATCGGTTAATCTCTGTGCGTAACTCGTTTTGGCGGAGCATCATCTTGGCGATGGTTTTTTTGCGGCCAATATTTGGGTCTCGAGCTCAATATATTGCTGACACGGAATGCAAGGGTGCCCCGTCTGAGATTTTGCAAGATTTGTGGGTTTCGACTTCGTCCACATCTTTTGAATTATTGCAGAAGATGCAGCCCATAATCGTAAACTGTTTGGGTATTGGTATGTATTTGGAGATTACTTCAAATATTGAAAGCGATAACACGTCCGTCGAATTGGGGCTGTTCGGCCAAGTAAAGAGAAATGGCGCAGATATGGAAGAGACAAGCGAATGGAAAGTGAGAGTACGTGGTAGAACTGCTGCCAAGTCATGGGCCGTGGCAGCCATTCGACACTTCTGTGCCCGCGTTTTGTCACATCTCGTGCTAGTTTGTCATATGTTTCTCCTTCCACTGTCAGTGTCACAAACTTAAACTTTCTTCCGAATCGTCGTGATGGAACGGGTTCCTAGGCTACATGCACCATCCATGATGCACGAAATCACTTCGTGTCATACTTATTTCTCGGAGCACCAACCGCTTCATGAATCATGACTCATTCAATTCCTCCAAAACTGATATAAATTGAGCCCAAACACCAACTAACAACGCCAACCTTCCCAACTAGTCAACAGAGAAACGGTATATTGATCATGCTTACTCTTCCATTCGAACTCCGGACAGCCGTTTTCTCTCTTCTTTCTCAAGAGGACCTCCTGAAGTGTGCCATCATCTCTAAGGAGCTTCTTCCCGCTGCACGTAGCTTGATATACCGAACTGTACACCTGAAGTCCGACAATCAGAATTTAGCGTCAATTGCCAAAATCTTGGAATCCAATAATCACGATCTCGCTGCAAGAGTGCGACACGCTAAGCTCACAACGGTCAAGCCTCTTGATGTTAGCCGTAAGTCTGGGAAAAGCAGCAAACAGAGCCAAGGTCAACTCCCTACCAAGTGGCTCGATGCGAAGCTATTATCGTCCTTCGTTGCCTTACGATCATTAACCCTGGTCGGGAGCCCCTTCGCCGACGAGGAAGAACAAGAAGATTTCGTCAAAGCTGTGACGAAAAGCATGATTCACCTCGAGAGCTTCACGTATACACCAGGAAGGACCCAATTCCCCAATCCTCATTTGAACTTAGAAAACCTCAAAAGAGTCTATATTTCTTTGTATAGCGGTGAGTCAAGCCACATTTTGATTGACTGGAACCCTGAAAGCTACATGTGCAATACAGAAAGGGATCTTGAACCGCAGATGATCTCTCTTCTTACCGCATCGTCACCTACTTTGGAGTCTTTGGAGATCAAATACGACGGTTCCCTAAAGACTGATGAAATAAAGATCAAGGACACTACGTACTGGAAGCCAATGTTGTCGTTGCATTTCCCTAGATTACGACGTCTAGTGATGGAGGAACTAGATCCTTATGCCTACCATCCACCCCTGTCTATCCCGCGAAACTTGACTTATGATTTTGTCTCTCGGCACCTGTGCCTACAGGAGCTCATATTGGGGACAGTTCGGGGTCACTACAACTATCCGTTGAGGCCGTTACTATCAGACGATTTCCGATACCAACACAGATTAGACCCTTCTTTTCTCGCGTCCTTGCAATATTTGGACTGCTCTGCGTCGGATATTCGGGTCATGATCAACATGAACGTCAAATCTATCACAAACAGCCTTAAATTGTTGATCGTCAGGGATGGAGGCGACCTGCCTGAAGGAGCGTGTCTACCAAATCTTGAGACTCTACATCTCCTTGGCTGGGCAGAGTATACCGAGACGGCTCCACGATTGAGGTCACATCGAAAGATGAAGGCCTTGCTGAATGCCTGTCCTGCGTTGAAGTATTTTGAAAGTCGGATGATGGCAATTATAATGCCCGTGAGTCGACATTGATTCTCGTCAGTATAACTAAATCACTCATATATATCGTATTTAGAAAGAATTCGCAAAGATGTATGCGGACAATAAAAATATCGAGGTCATCGATATCAGCCAGCAACTTATTTTCAACCGTCCAGGCGACTACGTAGGCCGTAGGCCAATGTCGATCACCCAATTAACTCAAAACCGGTTCCTCGAGGACCACGGTGGTTTGGAGGCATTTTTGCACCTTTGGCTGCTCAGTGTCCTCACATGCGAAGAGTCATCGTTCGTGGCTCGGATCAGCATTTGATGTACATATTGCGGCGGAAACATCAGAATTTCAAGGAGCACATTGAGCGCCCCTCAGATGAATCGCCACTTGAATCTGTGCAGGTGTCAACGCTGCCCTACAACGGATATCCTGAAGATTAGTTTGGCTCAATGGAGGTACCGAGAAGGAACAGTATTCTATGGATCTCTAGTACTCGGTAGCTTGGACTTTCGACGGACTATTCTACCGTGCAGATGGGAATCCGATCTTGTAAGATATATATCTCTTCAAGATCATACAAAGCCTCCAGGTATCTCATGATCAATGAAACAAGATACTAAAAAATTCGGCATATGACATTCAAAGCGTGGATAATGGGAGGTCATTGGACGGATGGGTAGACCTAGTACATTATGTGATGGTAAAGCATCGATACCTTGAGCAAATCAACACCGTTGCATTTGAGATCAACCTTCACTCCGGATTTCGAAAGCCCGACAAGCCGCAACACAATATTTTCATCCATGCATAGGGGTGGCGGATTCCTGATAAACCCTGGACCGTATGTCTGGCTAGACAACTCAATTTTGTTGAACAGCCGCTTCCGTGAATTATGGATGGCACCCTGCGTTCCTACCAAGATTTCTGGAATATGCGCCCAAAATGACGCATCCCACATAAGATTGAAGTCAGAGTGATGAAGAAATCGAAGATTAGGAAGAAATAGCTCTTGAGGGTAGTCCAATGCGAAAGAACTTGTGTAAATTAACGGAGAGGAGACGATGGAGATCAATTTCAGCTGAATATAGGTCCGCACAGTCGCGTAGTTCCAGTTCCCGAAGTGAAGAAGTATTTCGTAGTAGCCTGAGTAGTGATTCATAATGACATACAATTCGGCGGAGCTCCAAAGACGTTATACGACAGCCAGAGCGCGTAATAAGGTCTACAAAACAACCCATGGTGTGAATCAAGGATCGCTACAAGGCAGAGATGTGCTAACTGGGGAAAGAGAAGAATGTTAAAAACCAATCTAAGTTTTGTCCCTCTGTAGGTGCCAAGTGTAAGTGACTGGAGGTTACGGTGAACGATGGGCAATTGGGGCAATTGGTATGTTGGCTCTGAATCAATAATAACCGGAACCTGACAGTCGACAAGCTGCGGCGCTTGTTGTAGGAGCTCGATGAACTCATTGAGGTAAATGTCGATCGACTCGGTGAACTGAGCTTTAGTGACCTGACTCCAATCAATATGAAATGACTGGAAGCTGAGATTTAGGCTCAGAAAATAAGTGGGTCGACATTTGACACTAGCAAAACTGAATTCAATTGAGTCGATTTGTTCGAGAAACTGGGGATGTGCGACGCTCAGTGAATGTAAGATAGGAGCTCCGTGTCCGTCTCCTCTGATAAGTGGCAGCAACACGGGCGAGCAGAACACTCTGAGGTTTTGCCAGCGGCTCGATTGTTGATTTATTAAGGAAATGAGCCGTGAAAATACTTCTCGGGGGTCTACCGCTAGCAGTGGGTTCAGGCTGGTGGATGGATAAGTGGATGGACAATGGAAGCTGGCGGGATCTGTCAAGCCATTTTTGCGTGATTTCTAAACAATTCCAATCGTCGGGGCGCGTTAAACGGATTCCTATATGTGTCCATAGCTGTGGTGACGACCATGAGATTTGACGCCAGGATCGACATACGGCACCAAGAACCAACGGAGAGCGGTCATTTTTGCTGATTTCCCATCCTGTTTCTCCCTCATCGTCTAAATTTTTCCTCGGCATAATCCTGAGCATACGATTCGAAAATAGTGGACACAATTTCAGGAGGTAATCGACGCGTGATCGGGTCGTGATAACAATTAATATCCGCACGCAACTCCTCTTGACGAGCCAACATTTGACAGAGACTTTTTTCATGGCCATTATTTGCACCTCGAGCTCGATATATTGCTGACACGGAGCGCAAGGATGCCTCGGTGACATTTCGCAGGTATAATAGTCTTTGGCGCCACTCGGGCCTCCTGAATCATTGCACAGGATACAGCTCCGCATTATTCTGTATTGGCAACTGAGATTGTTTAGAATCGATGCAGTTCCACAGCGGAACTGCCAGTGGATTTGTTCGAAGCGGACGGGAGAACTTGCGAAAAGGACTTGCCAAATGACGCGCTAAGCCAGGCCTTTACAATGATTGATTGAGTCGATCGCAGTAACAACAAAGAGGGAGAGAAAAAAAGTCGACAGAGGTTGCAGGTGTCGAAAACAAACGTGGGGTTAGGGATGTCGTCAAGTTTAGCAATTCTAATTTCTTCAAAAGTCAATTTTAGCCTGAGCCTCGAGTTGGTGTGATCATCACGTGATACTTAAACTTAAAGGGCCCGGCCAGTACTAGAACGAGTACTTGAGGCCCAGTTGAGGTACAGCTTGGCTGCAGCACGACATTTTTGCCCCCGCATTCTGAGTATAGGTAACACATATGAAGTCCTGGCCAAACACGTTGCAAAATGCATATTGTCAATGCAGATAAATATATTCTTGCTTTAAGATATCAGGAATAAACGCCCATAGCAAGCCCATAATGACAATAAAATACCATGCTGCGAGGCTGTCGGTGATCCTAAAAGGAGCAAAGAGAAATATCCGTGCCGGTCAATGCATATCAGTGCAGCCTTTGCCCTGACATGCACTGACTGAGATTGACTATAAGAAGGGTCAAATCCATTTTACGAAGAGAAATGAGTCCTTCGTTATGCTCTGAGTAGTGTTTCATCGTCGTAGTCAATGTCCTGGAGCTCTGAAATTATCAAATCGCGCAACGGAAATTAGTCTCCTTTGTGAACACACTGGTCACATATCTTCAATGATTGAAGTTTACAATGCACAATATCGTTTAGATATCTATGTACTCGCTTTGGCTCTCGGGTAACTCATATATCGAGCCTATGACGTACCCAGTTCTTGGACTATGAAATGCAAGCGTTTGTGTAGGTGATATCTCAAGTCAAGTAAACTGAGGCCTTCAATGGCGTATGATCCGTGTATAGATGTGCATTCAATAGTAACCCAATGGGCAAAATTTGCGAGGCCGATAAGCCCTATCTACCTGATGCATAAACCGGAAGCAACTCAAGTCAGGAGACTATAATTAACGGGAATGAAATGAATGAGTACCAGACAGTCAATGTACCTAGTCTGGCTGGAAGGACTCAGTTGAGAAAATGATGCGTGATGCCATATGAATAGAATGAATAGCGCACCTTCGTTGGAGCTCAAAGGATGCAATCATACGACCCAGTCACCCGAGTACAGTTCAAACTCCCAAGGGGCCTTCTGACTTGGCCCGCCTTCCCCGAACCAGATCCTCCGAAGACGACAGTTTGCATACACGCGCACATATGATACGTACGAGTATGTTCCGCTCGGAATGAAGGCCTGAATAGCTGTCCTCGGATGCGAACTCGAAGCCAACTCATGGGACTTCGTATCTTCGTCTGTTTCTTCTTCTTGATCAACGTCTTCATGTGAGCGAAGAGCGGGTGAGGAGAAATATGGGAGAAGAGAAGGAAAGTGAATATTGATGGTACTCCATGGAGTTAGAGGACGTGTCGAAGAAGAAGGAAATGACAGAGGAAGGAGAAGAAGTGGGGAGATCTTGACTTTTGGTGGTCGACTTTAAGGTGAGGTTTTTTCTGCAAGTGCTCCAGTTAGACAAATTAAAATGAACCAAACAAGTCTTAAAATCGTGGAATATTTGTGTCTTAATGACAACTGAGCTCACAAACTGTAATAAAAGCAATGACGCTGGCACTCGTATAGAAGAATGACAGAGAACCACTGAGGATCAGAAGCAATGGCCAGATCTCCAGGAACAGTTCAGGATGCACAAACATCGACTAATTTAGTGAACCCAGGTTTATTGCGACCGTTTGCTGGTACTTCTGGTGGAAATTTCTTTCCTGAAATTAACAGGAGATGCCGCGATATGTATGTCTTTGCGTAGAGCATAACGTGAAGAAAAACCAAAGTTCACCTGGAATGTGGACAGCCGGATAGTCCCGGTCCGTCCTACATGATCCACAACGCCAACTTCGACAGACCATTCCCTTCCCAAGTTGCGTACCTGGAGGTGCATCCAAGGGTGTCTGATCCCCAATCCACTAGACCCGTCATGGATTCCAATGTCACCATAAGGAGAAACAATGGGTGGGCATTGAATGTAGGTGGTTCGGATCGTTGGAGATTGCATGTGAAGGACGGTTTGCTCTAGTTCGACTCCGTGATCTGGAGAATCTTGCTGATCTGTTGCGTCACTGATTGTTGGCAGATGCAATAGCACTCTCGGGGACCCAGGAAGCGGACAAGAAAGCCGGTCGTGAAGAAAGTGAATAAAAGAGTCAGCAAGTAAAGCTTGATCGGTAGTTGAACGGAATAACGTCAAAGGGTCGGAACTTGTGGACGAGAAGAGCGAGATTATAGGTGGTTGCACAGCTGAGGAGAGCAGCATTGATAATATGTCACAAACTATGCCTTTGCAAGGTGTCTAGTTTGAGCTTTCGCGTCGTCGTAGTAAACATTAAGCGTTCTGATGGGAAGTTTCGGATAATCGGCACAATGTATGCCAATATTTGGTCCTTACCTTTTCTGCCAACAAGACAACATCCGACAACATCCAATATAAAACTCTTTCAACTTGAATCTAACGTTTCTGGAGGACGCTCGACAGATTGCGTACAACATTAAATAACAACTAAAGTTTATATCACTCAAATATCACTAGTAGGACGCTGTCCAAGGTCCGGTGCCTCATCAGGGGTCCCTATCTGGGAGAATCTTTCGGAAATCCTCGAGCAATCCCTGCCATCTCGGACGACCTACTTATTGACGCTCGATTGACAACTAGGTGGTTCGACTGAAGAGTTTAAAATTAGAGCGTTTTAGTGGACTAAATACTTGTACACATGTATCGTATTATTCGTAACATGATCCGCAGAGTGTCTGTCTCAACAGAAATCTGATATAGCAATCACAAAGTCTTCCTGTCGGTGTAAGATAAATTAATGACAAACGGCGGTCAGCCGTGAATATGGTTCACCAATCCTCCGAAACCTCTGTGTAGTATGTACAGCAACCTTCAAGAATAAGTTTTGTGTGCGGGCAATGGCAGTAGAGAAGTCATCGTTCGGAGATTCACAACTAGTGGGCCACTGAAGAATAGTAGTTCCCTCCGCAAGATCGACTGTACGATTTACAATCAGAAGATTGATGATTCACAGTACCACCTCCTATGAGGATGAACTTAGAAAAACCCAATTGTCGCACGTCTACTGTTCACAAACAGTATAACTTCCTCTAGGCTAATGTAAACTTCCGCCCTAGAGTAGTAGCTGCGACTCCTGAGGTTGGTCAGTATTTATCAAGCCCGAATCGATAAGCATAGGTTTTGTAATCTGTTGACGCGATTTAGACCTGAAGCTTCATGCTTCTGCAGAGGTTAAAAGCAAGCCTAGCATGGCAGTTCAGTTAGTTGATGAGCTGTGTTCAAAGGATTATAGCCCCATGACGAAGATGGGAAATAAATCGTATCCGCACTTACATCAGACAGGACTCCTGGCTTGCCAGAGATCAAGATCTTTCAACGATGGCGGTTGTCGGTGGTAGATTCAGATGACCATTGAATCATCGACCTATATCGGCACACTCTCAGCAGGTTCATCTCTAAACATTTTCGCTTGAAAGTAGCAGCCTGCTTGGATTTTACAGCTGGATGTGTCTGGAGAAGTAAAGATAAGACAGGACGGTTATGGCATGATGGACTCTGGGCCAACACATAACATGATCCTCTGTGAGATACGAAATTTACGGAGTATCGACTCACGCGGATGTCAATGGGAAAGTTCTGCTCAGAGGACTAAGGTAAGGTAAGACTTCTACTCTCTGGCCCAAGGGGAGGCGGGTGGAGCTAGAAGGTTTACTCCTATGAGGTCAAGATCTTTCAGTACGGAGAGAATCAAGCATTTTGGCTCCTAGGGGCTTCTCTTGGGACACTTACATGCTGTTTCATGGTTTTACACATGCATGGTATACACTGATATGTATCTCTATTGACGCCCCGAGGATTGATGATTGAAGGGTGCTCCAGACGTCTAAAAAGTACAATGCGTCACAGACTCAGGCAATATCTTTGCAAGGCTCATATTATCTGAAGACATCTTTCTTATCAGTCCGTGGTCCTCGATTTATAGTTGAAAACAACAGACCTCGCTGACTCTCACAATGGGTGAGCTTCGCGATCGACGCCATATTTTAACTCCTTAACCAGTGGCCTTTCTCTTCCAGTGATCACGATAAAAAGCGTTGCACTGTCAATAAAAACACGACAGCTGTCATCTGATTAAAGATAAAAACGCGTTTCACCAAAGTGCTTAGACCGGTAACCGATCTGTCTATGACAGTTGAAGAAATGGGCGGCAAACTGTCGATAGACAGACCGGTCGATCTGAGTTTAAATTGCTATATGGAGCGGATTGGTCCCGTGCCGTCACGTGTAGTAAACCTGCCCTGAATACAGTCCGCGTGACACTACATACATCTATTATCTACATATTATAATAAAAGAGCTCAGACTCTTTCTCACGAGATACAAATCACCATTTTGATTGGCTTAGACAAATATGCAATCTGATTGGCTGGTCAGCGTCTCCCAGTTTTGGGTGGGGAGCTTGGGGGCAACGTAAATTGATTTCTGAAGCATTCTCAAACCTTCCGTGCTAACTGGGCACAAGATGTCAGCGACAACAGATGCCTGTGCATCTCTGGAAACTTCTAGAATTTTTGTAGGTGAGAGTATAAAAAATGGCCATTTATTAACAGTACTGGTGGGGTACACTGGAAGAAACAACTGGCCCAAGATTGAGAGGGATGCGTCAACTTACTCTACATAGAAGTATGTACTAGCTGAAGGCTCTCAAAAGGAGGAGAGTACAGCTATGAGTCTGTAATGAATGGCTTTGTTCATTTTTTGGCTGCATCGGGTTGCTGCAAAGTTTGTCCCTCATGCGGTTGACAACTTCCTCTTTTGCCATGTTAGGTTTTTTTTTTTTTTTTTTGAATTCTCTGGATTATCGTGCAACAAGTAAACTAACCTAAACTAACTACTAAGATGCACAGGTTGGAGACGTACCCAACCTGTCTGCGAAAGGGTCTACCTAAGTACAGCTATATGAATTGTAAACTGGCATCTTAGGTTCCCCGTGCGAAGCATGGGTCACTGCTTGTTTTGTAATAAAAAAACTTTTGTGATTGTGTGGCAACATCAACGCCAACTTAGTCTCTCCTAGACAAACTTCGATATATGTGATGTGCCCTACGGCTCACGATATATGAAGTCTGTTTTTTACCACGCCCTCCGAACCGTGTCAGAAAGTTGTTATATAATCTTCGGACTTTGAAAATAGGATCGCGCGCACTTTGCTTGACAAGAAGATCTATAAAGACAATTTGGAGAGAGCAACTTTTAGAAGGTGTCAATCAACATTCATGCAAATTTTTGAGAGCTTTCAAACAGATGTGGAAGTGCTGGACACCTATGCGTCCGGCTCAAGGCAAAGTCAAAAGATTATGTAAGCGACTTTCTGCTCAGTCTGCACCGGAATGAAAGCTGCCACAAAACTCCTCCTCTCAACACAAAATTTAAACCATCTATTATTCGAGCCAAATAAATACGCTATATCTTTCAAAAGGCTTGAATTATCTGCGTTGTCGCGTCTACTAGACGCGACCATAATTCAAGCTCCGAAGATTACATAAGAACTTCCTGACACGGTTCGGACAGTGTCGTAAAAAGGACTAACGACAACTTGGCTGTCCAAACATCTGTCTCTGCTAACTATTCTTCTGAGCTCCAAGGCCAAAACTAGGGAGCATCATTAGGTAGTCCAGAGTTACTTTGTATGAGTCCTGGAAGGGCGTGGAAGTCATACATGGCTACAGAACGGGTGGGAGGACTTAAGCTGTAGAACGCGTAAGTTTTTTCATTACAAAATGTATGTAGTGTCACGCGGACTGTATTCAGGGCAGGTTTACTACACGTGACGGCACGGGACCAATCCGCTCCATATAGCAATTTAAACTCAGATCGACCGGTCTGTCTATCGACAGTTTGCCACCCATTTCTTCAACTGGTCTCAAGAGTGTTTAAATAACATACAATGGCCGCTGAGTCTGATCTGAGATTAGAATATTTACAGCTCCGATTCGAACCTCGAATAGAACGGCCCCTCATTTCTTTATTCAATTTTTGTAGCACAGCTTTGGCGCCAACTTCTGGCATCTTCACGGATTTCTGAATGGCTCGATACGGAGCTCCTTAGGACCTGACTTCTCGATATATACACGGCTATATTAGCTGGCTTTTATTCACCAAAGAGTTAGTGCCATTGGGTGCATTGATACAGGAATTGCAACTGGGCACTGAATCGAGTTTCTTTCCGACCAACAAATCGGAATTTGGGGACATTTGTTCTAAGAAAGACATCATTCTCTCTTCACATGTTCACAAAAACCCCATGGAGAGTTCCAACGGCCTTCGCAGTGAATTTTTCCAGAAGGGTGAGTTTCTTCCGCGTTCATTCAACATTGTTCCTTCGTACCGAGTTCTCACAGAGTCATTAAACCATAACTACAGAAATAAAAATAAAGGTCTCTGTGTTGGGTTTTAAACATATCCCGAATCTTACCTGTTATAACTATCTACGCATATTCTCAGTACTTGATCGCCGCTGCTCTTCTGGTCGCTCTTGATCGCTCCTGCCTGCATCAACACTTCCGACTCCCGAGTTTAATGGGCATATGTCTCTCAATGTCTAACTCATCACAAAGCTCAGTTGATGATCTACTTAACATACTGAGACCATCTGGACATTGGGCCAACCTGGAAGCTCGAGCATAGGACAGAGGGAATGCCGGCGGTAAAGTTCCAAATTTGACACCTTGGCTGCTAATCGAATTCGAAGAGTAATCCCCAGGATTATGATGGAAATGACTGACAGAACCATTCACCTGGTTGGTCATCAAGCTCTCTCTATATATAAGAATTAGGCTCAATTCCACCAATAACAAATATATGCTGGCCCAACACGAAATAAGGTTGGTCATACTGCTCGCCTCACGACTGTGATGTGCCCCGCTGTTCAATCTTCGATGCATGGTGCCGTAGGCTACATATGGTTTAACACCCCAGAACTTCGCTCCACGGAAGGTCCAGTACGGTTATATACGGCACAAGCCGAAATGTGCACGGTGCGATGACTTCTACCAAGTAATGTTCTTGATTTTGTTTTCTCAGCCTACTAATAACTGGCTTCTAGACACACGTTATCACAGAGAACGTCTTCAAATAAATGGCATTGATAAGAGGTGGATTCAACCCCTCGGTAACACGTAGGCCAGCCTCCTGGTCTTTGACGATGAGTATCCCATTTATTCTCACTAAGGTCTGTCTGCCCCGTTGCTAAGTGCTTGCATTTCAGCATAAAAAGTACCATGTGGATCCTGTCAGATCCTCTCAATCTCGAGTTTTGCCAATGTTGACGAATACTTGTCCGACATTAGTACTACTCTGCAACGAACAAATATATTAACAGCGGCAAACGCAGAGAACAGAAATATGGCATTAGGCAATGTCTATTGGCATTTTACTCGTTGCGTTATCCTCTGTGGTCGACGCTGTAATGGTAGAATCGACTTCAAATGTGATCAACATACGAAACCACAAGCTCTCATGACTAGCTTGAAGCAGAATAACAATTCGATTTCTCTGGGTATCTGCCCTGTTCTGCTTACCCCAGAAGTTCTCCCTTCGTATAAAATAAGTGGTCTACCATTAAATGATTGATCTTGGACATTGTGCTTGTAATGATAAGCCTCACAAGTCGTTTTTAACTTCTTCCCAGGTGGTATGACATAGACTTTAAGGCAGCATTTGATATGAGCTTTACTCCGATTGGGATTTCTCGAATATATCTTATCTGAATATCCCTTTTAATCGCCTGTCCTAAAGAACTCTATCAGTGGTCGCTCATCTCCTGGTGTCAGTTCTCCCTTGAGAATTGACATGAGTTTGCAATAATATCCACTTCGATAATTTACTTTGACAACATCGCCGGACATGTCATTTATGCTCTGTGAATGAGATTCTGTGGCGTGTCCGAAGACTGGGCTGGACCCGCTAACCAAACGCATAGAGGACATTTGAACAGAATTTTTTCATCGGCTTCTGCCGTTATGGTTTTAGACGAAGGAAGTAGTCGTTCCCTGCGGGCATGATTTCATAGAATTTTTATGCACACTCTATAGGGCCTCGGCTTGAATGTAGCCTTCTTAGATACGGGTCTTCGCTCTGGTTCTGGAGACTGTTAGCCACGAGTCTGAGGCTCGAATGTGCAAAGTGACAAAATTCTTCTAGAACGTTGCTTCTGCCGCCGGAGATGCACACGCATCCCTTTCGTCATTCATAAACTGACCACTCCTGCCATGTGTGCCACACAACTTTGATTTAATCTTCGGCGGACCTCGTTGTCTGTCGTTGGGCGTCAGACGCGCCACAACAGCCACACGGTGCGCCTCTTTGATTTAACTATTTGTAAGCTCCGTATTTCTCGTTATTGTACCATTGGAGCTCTGTGAACCCCTTGATCACCTGAGAGCTTTAAATTGGTGCCCCGATTCTGTCTCTGTATCGCAAAGCTTCCTCTGCGGGTTGCCAATGTGTCGAGCGCTTATTATTGACATACACTGCATGAGTCACCATTTTATAGAGGAACAAACACCCAACCAATTTAATTTTTCCTAAAACCAGGAATAAAAGCTTCTCTTCGGGTACATGCAAGCTTTTTTTATGCCATATTGCCCCAAATTCCCGTACCATGGCTACTATCGCCCAATGAAACTAAGATCAATCACGCCGTCATCATGGCTCACTAGAACTCGAACGGGGAATATCTGCCAATATGTCACTATCTATGCGGGTACAAATCACAGTCCATTCCATGTAGAATGGCTTGGATCTTACCGGTCAATTTAAACCGAATACAGGCAGACAAACCTTAAGGCTTCTGGCAGTAGCTTATTGTTACCACTACTACTAAAAGTCAGTGTGGTTTAGGTGGATTTATTCCGGTCTTTAAGATGTACCTTACTGCAGCCAATTCTAATCATTATTTGAGTGATCTGTTGTAACCTCCTTTGTAGCGTGTACGTCGGAACGTGCGGCGTCGGTAGAAGGATATTAGAGCTTTATGGCACTGTGTTTGGCCTTCCGACTTCGACATATGTATCCGTTATTTGTCAGGAGCGGATTCCTCACTCCGCAGAAACCATTCTCTCAGCTTTATCGATGAGACGAAGCTCCTATTCTATATGTCTCGTTCGGGAATACCATGAGTCCTCCGTGTGGCTCTTTTTCACAACGGCGATATGTCTAAATATGTCCGATCGCTGTCATGTTTGGCAAGCAGGCCAATATGAGAAGGAGTCGTCAGTTATCTCCAACAGAAGTACCAATCAAGCTTATCTACTGATACCGGGTTACTTATTCTTACTAACTATTGTTCTAAATTTTAAACTACTTCCCTAAATTTGTGGTCGCAGCCATAAGTATTTTGGATATATCGTGCGTTTTTTAGCCGCTTCGAGAGAACAAGCGTATGTGAACCCTTGACGATCCGAGGATACATAGGCTACAGTTAACAGGGTTTCGCAGAATTAAGTGGACTGGTGCCGTATGAAGTAGAAGTCTACAGCTGCATTCGACTTCCTAGTCATGGTGTGCAAATGTTTCCTGACACTGGTACTTGTGTGATCGAGTATCGGAGATAATTCAGAGGGGAGAACACATTCATCGGCATTATTTGTTTGTATGCGCCCATTCAAAGCTGTTAGACGCCAGCATCTAACGCCGTGGCTAGGTCATACAATGTGAGAGACACCTGTCCGCTTCCGCCTGCCACCGTGGCTTTCACTTATTGTTCTTTTAATTGTAAGATATTCGGCTCACCTGAGGCTACAACATTCAGTTCGATCCTTCCGCTCCAGACCCGACTCTGTGCCCACAGAGTACTTCAATTTGAATGAAATTTGGAGTACTTCTTTGCTTTACTTCCGCCCAGGCCCAGGCAAGTGCTCTATGACAAGTGCCAATTGACGATGGAAACTCGGGGGTGCATATATCTTGCATCGAATTTCCGTGGAAATCAGAGAAAGGGGAAACGTGAACCATCATTATGATGAGTTGGCTCGAGTCGTTTCTGCTTAGGCGCAATGGGATTATCGAACGACGGGGTTCCAATTTTGGGATCAAATCGTTGACGATGATGTCGTGCATATGACACACTTCTGAGGGATAGGGATAAGCACGACTTGAAAGCAACGGATTTTACATCAACGAATGAGCTTGCAGGCGGACAGTACATGCACGGATGATAGATGATGAACGATTCGTGGACCATCTCATTTTATTATGAGGAGCACGCTGGCACCGTTAGGTCAAGTGAGTTGTCGTCGCATGGGGCTTAGCCGATAGACGATCAAAAATCGACGCCTCGAAGTTTCTTTGCCTGTTAGTTTCGAAAGTGTGTCGGCGATTTCACAAATTCCACTGCGAATCTGATCAACGGTTCTGCGCAGCTGGTCCGATATTAATTGAACCTACAAAAAGAAACCGGCACGACGATCAAGCCCGGTACAAAAGGACTTGCCATCCTCCTCTGTCTTCGAAAGTCAAGAAGCACAGACTCACCGTTACTAACACGTACCATCACAAGTAATTGCTGTTAAATTAATGCATAAGGATCCTTCCACTTGAGCGGCACTGACCCCTAGAATGTGGTCTCCGGAATCGAATATAGATGTTTCATGAACGAGAAATATCAAAACTCCGCCATTCTCTTGCAGCATATCCACCTTCACAGTGACACATCTGGGAGAGGAAACGCGTAATAGTAGACGTCGTGACGCTGACCGCGCGCCTAAACGAGGCATATGTGACGATCCTTGGGCATTCTACGCATTAATCTGAGTGAGCCAAGAATCCGGACCTATGCTGAATCTTAAGGGGGAACTTACCAAGTTGGCGAGAACAAGATACGGGATTTAGTATCTCCTCGATCGCATAAATCGGGGTGGATGCCGAAGAAAGCCGATGCACTGCATAGGCTTGCGGAGATTGAACTGGTCACGCGGTGGCGTTTCTTGTGGATCCCTCCTGTGAGGCGAGCCCAAATGCGGATGGCTGAAAGAAAGTTAGTGGCCCTCGTGTGTTCTGTAGGGATTGGACCAGGATTTTATAATAGACTAAATAAATATTGTGCTGAAATCAAAATAGGCACCAAAGGGAATCGCGGAATCGAAGATCTGAACGACTTGCTGATGATCCTCGGTGAGAGAAACAAACGTTCACCTGCCATGCCATTGCAAGCCAGCCCTCGATTTTGGCGAAACCTCCAGTAGTTCGTTCGCCTCTATCCAATCCAGTCCAGATGCTCTTCTCTTAAATCCATCCTCTCCGTCTCGGCCTTTCATGATATCCTTTTCCCTTTCTTGATTCCCGTTCTAAATTTTAACAATCCCCATGTCCCAATACGCAAATGCTGTCCTCGCTCCTCTGACCACAGCCGCTTACTATCAGAGGCCCAGTTCTGCCACCAACGCCGATGGCAGCATTGCACCGATACCATTGGCTCCCCGCTCAATGCCCGCAACATCAGAGCTGGCCTCAGTATTTCACGGAACACCATGCTTTACCACAATCATCGAGGTTGCCGTCGTATGGCACATCGTCAGACCCTCCCTCTTCAACATCCGCATGCATGCCTTATGCAAGCAGCTCTGCGGCGGAGCCTTTTGTTAACCCTGTCGAGGATGCTTCCCATTTCCATCAACCTCAGCAAATCTTCAACGCGCAGTCGCGTTCTCTAGATTATCAAATCACACCGCAACCACTTTCTGCCCCATATTATCCGACGTCATCCCAACGTACCATTATAACTCCTCCAAGTCCTCAGTCGTCGACGTTCCCCTTTCGTATGGCTTCAGAAACAACCGCGATTCATCGCCTTCATCGCACACATCTACATCAGACTTCGAGGTCGATTCAAGGGAATGGGATAGCCCAGTTTACAGATCAGAGGACCTGAGCCACCAGCTATCTTATAGGGACGCACCAGAAGATGATAAATCTACGGGACAGGTCGGCGAGGCTGGATCGCGAGATTCCTCTTCACCTGAATCGACGACAACTTCTGTGACTACTCATCCTTCCGTGAAGATTGAGCCCGACGACCCAGATGGATGCTTTATAATGGAGTTGACTTCGTTGCCTGACCTATCAGAAGACTTCGGACAGTCCATATTTGATCGGACAATCTACAAGTCTAATCTCCTCAGTCAATCACTTGCGCCTCCGACAGAGGTTCCTCTACGCGCGACACAAGCTAGCAAGGAGATGAGGGGGGATGATGGGTGTTTTCAGGCTTAATCCTTTCGCGATGCACAGTCTGAGTATGAACGGTGACGGTAGCGACAGCCCCAGTGGACTGGAAGGGGGAAGGCACACGCGTTATGGGGCGGAGAGGCACACCCTTTGGATGAGGAGCCTTTGGTGTTCGAGTTCCAATTAAACATCAACGGCCCGGACGGCGAAGCAGAAGAAGATTCGACGAATGGGACAGAGAGGGAAAGCGAACTTGCATCTTTGGGTATCCGAAATAGCCAAGGATTAGATGCGACGGACCAGTTGCGAAGTTTCTCACCAAGTTTTTCTCTACACCCAGATGACATAGACGTTGGTAGCGTTTCACCTCGAGATAGAAGGTCTATCACGCGTATCCCGGAATCAGAATACGACGACGATGATCGAGAGGAAGACTGCTGGCCAGAAGCGGTTTGTGGCAGTCGATCTGAAGTAGATACCAGCAGTACAACAACGCGTTCGATTCATACCCCTTTCAATGACAGCCCTCTGCAAGATATTCAGGCGCGGCCTCAAGGGGTTTTTGAACCCCATCACGACCAGTCCCACAACTCACCTTCGTCATGCCCATGGGACGCTGTGAATGAGCAATACTACGTCAACGATCACCAGTTCACTCCTTCCATTACAACTGCGCTGTCAGGAGATACCGAAAGTCAGTATGGATTATGGTCATGAGCCAATGCGGATCCCAAGACTTCATACCAGTGAGTAAAACTTTTGGCCATGCCTTTCCCTTCTAATCAGCCAATAATCCATACTGCGACATTTACCGTTGACAGCCGCATCGCACCCGTACCTGCGAAAAAACCTGCATAATTACCAACCGATCCACGGACATTCTCAGAGTCTTTCGCAGGGTCCCGTTCATAGTCTCTCGAACGTCCAGCCGGTTCCGCAATCAGATGTATCCCTGCTACGTCTCTCCACCCATCATTCCCAACAGCATATATCCACCCAAAGTGGTCACAATCAAGACTTTTCCCATCCCCGCCTAGAGAACCATAGTCATATGCCTACATACCCTTCCATGGCATCTATCGCCGTCACCAGGGACGGCCAAATCACCGTCGGTCCGTCACAAGCATCATATAGGTACATACGCCGCGTAAGAGAGGTACGAGACGAAAACCAAGAGTACGAGGAACCGCTCCGTGTTTACACCCCCAGCAACGCCAGCAGTGCCAGCAATGAAACTGGTGGGTATCCACAACCCTCGGAGGTGCGTGATATGCCGAAGATGTGCCCAAAGATAGACTGACGGAAAGTTTCGTGCTTGGCCCTATCCCCATAGACATCAATGCACTTAAGCTCCATGCATGCCCACGGTAGTGCGATGAACCTTGCTTCAAATAGAAGGTGGTCGCTCCCGGAGACAGGGGCAGGCATTGGGCATAGTATAAGCAACGGCGGGCCTTTCCTTAGCAGTTAGTGATGCCCGCCTCTGTCGTCGTGGTGGGGGTTTAGTAAAGGAGCGTAAGAGCAGAAGGCGCAGGGCGGGACCGACTTTTATTCGCCAGAAAATTTGGTAATTATAATTTCAAATTGAATTTTGTCCGATCGTGGCTGATCAAATAATGACATATTAGCCCCAGATGTGGCGCACTTCACTTTCTTGGGCAAAGTGGACCCATAACTGTCCCCTTTTTGTATTTTTGGAAACAAGACGTCGCATATCATGAAGCTCCCCGCAAAATACGCATGGCGGGTCCAAGCATCAATGCTCATGTCTCATAACCATACATCCATGCTATTATAGATCTCAATGGTTCTCGTCGTACTGGCCGCTATTACCAGGCTCATCGCTACACTCCTGCTTTCTTTGTTTTGGTCAACATTCTTTCGTTTTCTATGTGCTGTCCTATCCAGAGCCATTTCCACGCAGTATATGTCATATTGCCTGGCTCGGTGCCCCTCTCTTACGAGTAATTCATAGCATCACGAGACTTAATAGAGCTTTATTCCTAGTCGCAAAACATCAGTAGCATCTTCCTCTAAAGCACCTTAGTACTATAGTCCTAGTACAGCATCTTCTCCAGACATCTCCTCCAGCAGCCAACACACTCACATGCGAAGTAGAATAAATGGTATATCATATCATTGAAAAACTCGTACTAGACGATTTGGGGACCTCAAACGGAGGGTCCGGACCTGACCATGGATATCTTGTCTTTCTCGACGATAAAATGTGTCACAAAAGGCCGTCCAACAAGGACTAAAATACCCAATGCTACTATAAATAGAAAGATGTACCTGCACCCGATATTGCTTAGACTGTCCTTTTTTGAGAAAACTTTGACAGGTTGAGGGTGCCTTCCCAAAAGACAAATGACCAGATGCGACGGCCTCGTTGTAGGTAGTCGATGCAGGGTCGAACTTTGATGCATCCATACGGTTTACACCTCGCCGTTTGATTGCTTTAGGGAGAGTCAAGTTACGAGGCTTACCCATCACTTTGGATACATCTTCTGGAATATCTACAAATGTCATGCAGTGATGGGCTCCCCCAGAATACTTCAGAGGTCGTCAACTGTCGTTAAAGGCAAGAGTGTAGTGGTGAATGATAACTACCACACATAACACGTGAGTACCAGAATATGTCAACACAGAAGAGAGATTAGATTCACACGGAGAGTAAAGGCACGACTCAAGGCATAAATATGTACTTACGTATGTATGTCTTAAGATTTAGTTCAAGGTTTACAAGTTTGACTTCTGTCAGACATGGCCGTGCAAAATCCACGAACTGAGAAAGATACGCCGCTCAAAGTTGAGTGAAATGAATGGACAGAACACCGTCGAAGCGGCCTCGTGCTGTGCGTCGAAAAGCGTTGTTGTCAATGACGCAAGTAAACCCGAGATAACAAAAGCTCTGACGAAATAATAGTATCATAATGAACATGCGATATACTTGAAATGACATATTCGTAAGATCAAAGAACCGGAAATAACAGAATTACGAAGAGGGTCCAAGTAATGGATGACTTGCTAGATAAGTTCTTACTCACGTGACATGGATCGACAGAATTATCAACACGTGTACTGTATTGACCCCAGTGGCAGTACTCGCCTATACATGAAAGCATCCTGATACCTTATTACGTAGACACTTGTGAGATCAGACCAGTTGACGGGCATCAAGGTAAGATCAGGTGAGATCCGATTATAATCCAGTCAATATAGTGATGAGCATTGCAACATGCGAATTCCCTCCTAACCGTTCCGAGATCGGATAATAGGTTCATGACATATCATGAAGATTGACGCAAGCCCAGGAATAATCGCGGACTCACAGCTCAGTGTCTGGATTACAAAATCGATTGATGTCCAGCAAGAGCTGAAAAGGATAAATAAGACGGCATTTGACGCCATGTAGATCTGCTCGAAATACACCCAAATGGCCTCGAGGCTGTCGGGTATTATGACCCCATAAAAGGCATGGTCCCTAAATTCACATTAAGGCAGGCTGGTGATTAAGAAAAGGCATGTCGGTTATAGCAGACGACCGTATTCAATTGAGTAGATGAACATTATTTTTACCACAGTCGGGACTCGGCCGCCGAAGAGACTCCTCCTGTTCTTTAATCTAAATCAGTCATTAAAAATCAGTCACCCTGAGCGCTCTCAAGTCGTGCATAGAATATGCTGTGCACAAAGCATTAGTCCTTAGGAGTACTATCAGGATCCGGTTCGCAGGCCGATCTACAGAAGAACTTCGATTCGCATCCCAGTCTAAGGCAAAAGACCGCTTTTGATTATCTGTTTGAAGCATCATAACAAATGAAATTTCCCTAGATTGGGGATCTTAAAATAATACCTCATGCGTATTGCCACCACAATCGATGACAAAAGCTGGCCTCAAGGTGGAGTCACCAAGCCACCCCCAGATCTTCGAGATGTGATTTGGGAAATTTTGAGCGTCACTCCCATCTAGACCTCTAAACATTGACTTGAATGCCAGTAGTTTCTCCGGACATGACGATAATTATGATGCGCACTCAGCTTACGGGTAAGCAACACAGAAATTGTAAAAAGATGAACCGAAGCTCTTGAAGCGGATATCAAGCACTTAATAGATAACGCTCAACTGCCACACTGGAGAGTAAGTGTATATGCAAACAAAGATCAAGATACCCCTCTACTCCTGTTAGACATCAGTCCGAGATCAACGAACCTGCGATTGAGACTCTGAGAAAGGACGAGAATCCTTCTCGGGTACAGAGAATCTGAGGCCCATGGACAATGGATTATAACAGCCGGAGAAGGTTAAATTTAGAGTTTGCACCGGCTCAACCTGCACGCGCTACCGAAGACTTGAAATGCTTCACAGAACTATCTGATATGGACGAAGAGCACTCATATCTCAGAGGGTTGATTATCTCCAACGTTATAACGATACTGCTCGAGCAACACCTTCCCATATGATAGTAATACCCAGCCACCAGAGATCCGCCCGAAGACACATAACGAACGCCAATGAGGATCGGGGACCGACAAGGTCACACGTGCCTTCCAAGAAATTGGACGGGCGACCTAGAGAAAAAACGAGTCGAACGATTCCCGCCGCAGAAAATAAACCACTCACCGACTTTAGAGGAGCGTCCCAAACGAGGGCCCGGCAGGGGGACGTGAGGGCCCTCTGGGGTGCAGAGGACTACCGATGACGAAACAAGCTTAATGTACGAGTAGACACAAAGCAAAGGAAGGGGCCCGCGCCTTAGAGGCTATAAAATAACTATACTGCAAAGCTGTTATCGGACTCTACGCTATAAGTTTATCCCAGAGCAGAGAATCAGTAGACTTCAAAACTCACATCATATTTGAGATTATATTATTAATAACAAGAATCAAAACAGGGACCCAGTTCCAACCCTAAGGGCCACTTCTCTTCGGCATGAAAAGATCTTGTTCCTCGAAATTGGCCCAGAAATTCAAGGCAGCCAGCAGAGCAAAGCAATTGATGGGGAAAGTGGTCAGGGATGACAGGTATGATCCTTGCACGGTCAGTAATAGGCCACATGCTTTGTTGCTTGGTCAGGAAGGGGAAAATCTATGCTGAACTATACCTATTATAATATGACAGGTCCCTAAGCAATCACAATTGAAGCCTCACTGCGAAAATCGTACCAGATTCTGCTCCCACTTGGAATAGCGGAACCAGATAGTGCTGCTAGTGAATAAGCGGAAGTTGGTGTCCATTTTTTTTAAATAATTGAATTGTGTACATGAAGTTCGAGATGCCAATGCGGACTAATCCATGGGTCAGAGGTGAGGGTTAAGCATCAGGCAGCAATTACGGTGGCGCATCAAATACTCCGGCATGTTCCAGATTCCTTGTCCATATTGTGGAGCATTTGTGGGCGCTTATTATATAAGCCTCTATGACCTGTAGTTCAAGACACAGACATTGGAAACAGAATATGTCTACAAAAGCAGATAACTAGATGAATTTGATGTCTAAAGGAGCACAACCCGAACACAAGCCCATTGAAACAGCTGTTCGGGTACCAGGGCTAATTTCGACCTCGGATGAAGACGGTACACTCACACTCTCTATTATCTTTTAGCCGAGGTAATAGGCAGTCTTAGCTCCGCTCAATTGATTTGGAAGGCTGCTCGGCAACAATCATGCTGGTAATTGTTTCTCCTCAAGCTCATTATAAACCTCACATACCCTGGGTCTCAGGATTGTCACTCTCGCCTTACGGATATTGGCGCGAAAGCAATGGCCGTTGTTATAGTACGCCTACTGAGAGCTATCCAGAGTCAAATACCCACACTATGCGTAAGCAAGTACTACTTCCAGGATACTTCAAATGCGCGAGAAACTCGCCGACTAGCTGGGCCATATAAGCTCGAATACTATCCAACCTCCAGGAGGGAGGCCAGGAGAGGTGGTGCTGTCCACATGGACATCATTACTATTTGTAGAACCTGTGAGAGGTCAGATAGTGGCAACCATGGCGGCGGCAGACCGAGATTTGTAGCATTGGTGACGGGGGTAATAGTATCTTGTACCTAATGAACAACGTGTGAGGATGTTCGTAGCCTTGGCTGGATTCTTCTGTGAAGGCTTCTAATGGCTCAAGCTGTAGCACCAAGACAAAGAGTCGGCGTTAGTGAAATTGGACACATAACTGACAGACAAAACAGGTCGAATATCTACTATAGCAATGTTGAGCAGGTATCAAAGTTGGCGTTGGGCTTGGGCTTGAGAATGACTAGGACGAAGTGTCCTCAACCCGTAAAGAGCGGATTTCCCAAACCTATAGGTATATCAAAACTGCTCCACCTCAAGGGAACGTAAGCCTGCGAACAATCACTAAGACCGCGGAGAAATATATCGTTCTTGGCTTTCTGGACTAAGTATGCCTTCCAGATATCAGATTGTCCAATCAAAGCGACGAGGCCAGTCATTGGAGATGCAGTGCTTCTCTGTGAAGACTTCAGCACAGAAACCTTTGCCACGAGTGGCATCGTGGCCAATTACAATGATCAGCGCTGGCCTGATTAGAATGTGATGATGTAGGTTCTTTGTTAAAACGCTAGACACTCAACAAAATGAACGACAGTTTATGTCTGCGCGTATGATGGCTGAAGGCTTTTCTAACGTACAAATAATCAGTCTGGATAAAAGACAGGCCACTTATAATCCGACGACGAGGGCAGATTAGGATCTGTCGATCCAACGGGGCATGCAGAAGCTCAAATGGCCTCCTGGCACCACTCAAAGTGCCTATCTCTGTTACCCGACCAACGCAGCACAAAAGAGAAGAACAGGACAGAAAAACCTTCGTGATTCTTCTGGGTAGATAAAGCGGCCAAGCTCGTGAAGCCTCGACGACTCTAGACTTGATCTCTCATGTCAAAGTGGAGTAACAACAGAGAAAAAACGTACTTCAGTGCCACTGCCAGTGATACTTGCACTCTGAGAGAAGCTGCATGGCTGTCCGATGGGCACACCGTCGACGACTTCATTTGGCATTATGCCAGTCGTGGACGTCCTCTATCCAATGGCCACCAGGTCACATCCCTGCAGCGGGCCGTCTGCGTGAGCCTCAGCTTGACATACGGCCGCCGGTGCATAAGGGAACACGGTAAACGGTATGTGTTTATTTTTGGTCTTTTCGTATTGTCGTAATCTTGAGGGGGCAGGCATCGATCGAGAGTCAAAACGTAAATGGCCTGCGTACCGCTAAGTCCTGACCGGGGGCATTTGAAAACTTTACAGTAAGAAGTAAAACAAATGATACGTAGCTGCATAGAGAATGGTATCATGGGGGTGTGTTCTGTAGCTAGCGTGCTGACTGACTCATAGGATTATCCTGGTGCACCGGTCACGAGAATCGGAGCGGCGAACAGAACAGAACAGTCCGAGTTCGAGACGATTCTGACAAAATTGCGATCCTTCAAGTTAAATGATTGAATGCGCCTGTCCCGTACTGCAAGAAAAGTGGAAACTCGGGAGGAAGCATAAACCCCAGAGAAAATACCATTTTCCAAAGCAAGCCTGAGCGCTGAGTACTACTGAGCACTGCAGTAATTAATCATTGCGGAGACAAGTTCTCGGTGGTAGTAAAATCCAAAGTGTCGCCAGTAATAACGAAGAATAAATTGCTCGAGCTCCGGGCAACGAGACATCGTCGCATCCCATCCTCGTCGCTCGAGCGAATTCCTCTTCAGAAAAACTCAGCACTGATGGTGGCGGCACCGTGGGCGTGTGCACAGAACGAATCGAAGCTTCCTTCGCTTTCGCTCTCGCATCGTGTGCGTGCGCGTGTACGCAACGTAACATGCGATGAATTCTTGGTAGGCGCCACCAAGAAAAAAATTAAAAGGAGATCCCGAAGCAGCCCGAAACCACACTCACTGCCACTGGCGCGGAGCTCCACGACGACCATTCGGGTAACAACAGAGGTTATCCGAAGCAAAGTGTCAAATGTGATGCGTATGTGAGTACTTGTGTTTGTGTCGAATTGAATTAGATTGCTACTTACTTACGTTCGTCTGCAGTCTGATGCCACCTCGAGCCTGTTGGCGTTGACGTTTGGCATTGGCGCTGGCCCGGGGTGGTTAAAAAAAAAAGCGGCGCGTGATGCTGCTTTGTATTGCGAATTGAGATTGCTGGTGAACTCACCTCGCCGTCCAGTCGCCATTGACTTCAATTCAATAGTGCGCTCTTTTGCGAGATTTCCCACTAGGCTTCCCGTCTGTGTCCGTAGTCGACACCAGTGGGAACCTGAAAAAGTTGGTGGCGGAACGCCACGCCGCTCCGCGCGCTAAAGACCTGTAATCGTCGTGGCACGGCGCTTACGAGCCTCGTTAACTGTACATACGTACTTTATGAGCATGAAGCACACATAGCGAATAGCAGATAGCGGCTGGAATTACGGGAGGCCGTTATGAGACAGTTCTGTTACCTGTGGTATTCAAGTTCAACAATAGTATTAATAGTAATAGATACTTTGAGTGTCTAGCTTCAAGCGCAATGTGAGATCTAGAGAGAGAGAAGATAGAAGAAGAGAAGGTCTTGAGAGAGAGAGAGAAAAGAAGAGAACTTGAAGGAGGGGAAAGAAGGGCTAGGAGAGACGAAGGCGGGAAGTGTACTCACTAAGCATAGGTGCCATATATAGATGTTTCTCAGAGCGCGCCACCGTTCGCTTCCAGTAATAATTTGAATACCAATAGGCGAGCATCCACATCCACATCCACTTTCTGCATGTCACGCCCCGAGGGTGTACACTGCAGAAGGAATCGAAAAAGAGTTGACAGGAAGAGTCCTAAGTCCTTGGCACAGCACAACACCGCGCGTCGGCGGCCAGGGTCGACGGACGCAGTCGCGCTTCATATGCTTCATATGTACCCCACCGGGTATCACCACTTGCGCTTCATATGCTTGCATATGTCCATGGCTATAAGCAATATTAAGGGGGGGCCTCAAAACGTGGAGGACCGCGAAAATCTGGAAAAAACTCGACCTGGAGCGCGTGTGTGCGTGCGCCGGAATGAAAACGCCCGTCGGCTTCGAATTCAGCTTGATGACTCGGAACGAATGCATAAGTTCTCGCTCGCTCGCTCGCACGCACGACGGTCTCCCGTCGTGGTTGCACACGTGAATATCATTATCGACTCGGACGCCGGCCGGTCCTCCCTCCTTCCCTTGAATTCCCTTGCACCTTGACCACAGGGGTGACGGCATTGTAATATTTGGTGCCTTGCGGAGATTGAATGCTCCCGTGAGGGATACCCCCGGATACCTTGACGGCAGCCGTAATTGAATTAATGGAGTATTTTGGGAAGACTTCACGTGGAGTAGATTTAGGAAATGAGTCCAGAATCCAGATGGCGTTTGAACTTTGAGATGGGGAAGGTGAGGAGAGAGTCTGGGTCAGCAATGCATCAGTACTTCAATAGCAAATGATCTTGGACTAGTTAAATTGTTGGGAACAATGATAGATGTTCATCGACATCATCGAAAAATCATGATGTTGTTTTAATTGTGTTGCGACTGGTTAGTGGCAAGTCATAATTACGGTAGTTGGGTAGACTAGTCTTCAAACCGATTTCCAAGTCACTTTGCCGGAGTGGTTAACGGGATCGCCTGCTATATAAGCCAGTCTTGACTGGCGAGTGTTCCATCAGCGGTTGGGCTTTGCCCGCGAGTGTTCGAATCGCTCAGGTGACGCTTTTTTGGTGGTATTTCTTAGATTTAATTTCTGGTGTGTGGGTGGCTGGTGAATTTGAGGGTGGTCACTTTACCGGAGTGGTTAACGGGATCGCCTGCTACATGAGCTTGTTTCTGACTTGCAAGGGTGCTGGATTAGCGGTTGGGCTTTGCCCGCGAGTGTTCAAATCGCTCAGGTGACGGATTTTGGCTTTTGTGTGGATGTGGATTTTGTTATAAATATGTATTCATCGGTTGCCGGGGTCTTGTTTAAATAGGGACGCACGCTACGGCCACGAGAGAGTTGAGCCGTTCTTGGCAGAAACAGATCTCTTTTTCGTACCTTGTCTTTCCCAGCCCAACCTTACCGATCTTATCCCTTTTCACTTTGCTTTTTCTTTTCTTCTCCTCACTGACCTACTCTACTATCTTTCTCCATCACTTCCCCACACCCCCAGGCTATACACACAACCAGCTCGAGCGCCGTCGTCGATCCACATATCCCACCCAATGTGCCGGGCGATCAATCTGGAGGCGGCGTCCCAAGGGCAGCAGGCCCCTCCTCCATCGAGATCCATGCGTACCCTCGCGACTGGCGCCGCAGAAGCGCCGATGTGGGCGGCCTCCACCTCGCCCTCGCCGCTGCTGGTGCTGGTGATACCCCTTCTGCCACCGCCGATGAGCTCAGCGACCCCACTGCGGACAGGGAGTCTTGGGATCAGGACCAGACTACTCTCGGCGGCCAGGGCCAGGGATGGATGGGAGGAGACCCGGGGATGTCGAGTCAGTGTTCTCTCTTCATTTATTTCGACCTGCTTTTTACCCCCCGATATTCATGTGCTTACTATATAGGACTATGTACGCTGAGCTGCTGAGCGACATGTACACCCAGACTATGATTTCGGTGAACGATAACAGCCTCCATTCGTGCGTAATTCCCTCTCTCCGACCAAGTTGTGTGCTAATTCTGCACCGCACCACCAGCCTTCCCCCAAAGATATCCGACTCCAAGCGCACGAAGCTTATTTGGGCCCTCGACCGATGGCACTTTGAACCCCACCTCCTGGAAGAGGAGGAGGTTCTCGCGTGCACCCTTCTGCTTTTCGAGGCGCTCTTTCGTGTCGAGGGGATGCAAGAGACGATTCCCATCTCTATGCGTGAGTACACCCCTCCCTCCTTCTCGCCCTCTCTTTCCCCTTCCCCGCACATCATGATCGTCTGCAACGCCCAACAGCGCCAAAAACTAAAATACTATCCCAATTATAGAGCAAATCACAGCCTTTATCCACCATCTTCGGCGGATCTACCGGCTTGAGAACAGCTATCACAACTTCGAGCACGCTTTGGACGTCCTGCAAGCGACCCAATCGTACTTGAAGTCCGCCGGCGTTGTACCCCCGCCCTCCTTCCTCTTCGAGCCGGCGGAACGGCGCTGGAGCATGAAGAAGAAATTCAATAGCGGGAGTTTGATTGCGACACTCGGGCTGAGAGAGCTGTTTGTGCTGTATCTGGCAGCGATTGGGCATGATGTGGGACACCCGGGGTTTAATAACCACTTTATGGTGCGTCCTTGGGTTTGACTCTATGCCTAGGGAGGGATAGACGCTGGAAGCTGATTGTGGATTTGTATTCATCCTTCACTCCCCCGCTCCTCCTCCTCCTCTCCCTATCAACCGCACAACAACAGAAAAACGCACAAGCCCCCTCACCAAACTATACCCCGGCTCTGCACTGGAGCAGATGCACCTGCAGCTGCTCTTGCGGGTGATGCGCGCGCACGGGCTCGGCGTGCTCCTCGACGACCCGGCGCACGGCGGCCACCTCCGCAAGCTGCTCGTGCAGAGCGTGCTCGCGACGGACATGGGCGTGCACGATGCGTTCATGGAGACGCTGCGAACGGTGGTCGAGGGCGGGAAAGGCGCGCTGTGCACGAGACAGGTCGTGATGTGCCAGGCGATTCTGAAGAATGCGGACATCAGTAATCCTGTGAGTTTGGTGGTTTTCTTTCGCATTGAGTGATTCGTTTTATTTCAATTTTTTTATTTACCATGCTATACAACCCCGCAGACCCGCCCGTTCCTCGTGTCCAGACACTGGGCGACCGCGCTCTCGCTCGAATGGTCCGCGCAGGCCTCGCTCGAGTCCTCGTACCAGCTCCAGCCGACCGTCACGCCGTCCTCCTCCCCGCTCGACGAGGCGTCCTCCCAGATCTTCTTCATCAACCGCTTCGCGCGGCCGCTGCTCGAGCTCACGGAGCGCGCGGTGCCCGAGATGAGGATGTACGTCACACATTGCAGGAAGAATCTGCGGGAGTGGATGGGGAAGAAGCGGGGGCTGTTGGGGGAGCGCGAGCGGGAGAGGCGGGAGGCGGAGCGGGGGCGGGGAGCGTGAGTGCGAGCGCCGCGTCGTCGGTTCCGTCCACGCCTGGGACGGCGTCGCTTGTGCCTATTTCGCTGCAGGCGGCGGTGGCGGCGGCGACCGCGGCAGCGGGGACGGGCACAGGAACAGGGACGACCCCGACGCCCACACCGGTGCCGAGTTCGCCGCGCCAGATCCAGGGTACCACTCCGCCTTCCCATTGACCCTGCCCACACATCAACCGCCGCCGCCGCCGCTTATGTTCCCCACCTCCTCCGCCTACTCGTCGTCCTCGTCGTCGTCCTCTTCTTCTTCGGAGAAGGCGCATTCGTTAACCAGAACCCACTCACGAGCACGCTTGAATGGGCAGCAGGACGATGTCGTCCCGCCGGACTCGCCCTCCCTCTCAGCCTCCGCCTCGGATGACGCTGAATCCGGGTTTTCGCCTGTGTCTGAGACGTCTGGGTCGAGCTCACAGGTCCATGGGACTTTGGGTCTGCACCGGTACCCTCTATTTCATCCACCGCCTCCCATCCCAATGGACTGGCCATGGGGACCAAGCCGCCGCCGCACGCCGCTGCGATCAGGGCGGCGAGCAAGGTGGGCTCGTTGAGGAAGAAGAGCCAGACGAATTTAAGGTTCGGGTTTGGCGGCGGTGGCGGCGGGGGCGGGCACGAGTGGGCTGTCTGTAGTTGAAAGGCCTGGGGCGGGAGGCGGAGGAGGAGGAGGAGGGAGGAAGGGCGCGCGCAACTCGTGGTGCGCGAGCTCGAGCTTGGGGCTGGCTGGGTTGTTCCAGGCTCATCAGACGGGTGGCGTCAAAGGCGCCAAAGCGAATGGGCCGACGACGACGACGACGACGGCTGACACCAATGGCAGCGGCGGGCCGAACCCGCCTCCGGCATCTGCGCCTCCGAATGTTCATGGCAATGGCGTTAAGCCTCAGCCGACTGCGACGGTGACTACGTTCTTGAGGCCTATCAAGCTGCCAGTGTCGCCGTAGATTGTGTGATTTTGACCCCAACATAGACTTATCGCATCAACCGACGACACCTATGCCGTGGCCGACATACGTTGCGCGTACATCGAACTCTAAAACATCAAACACCAAACATTTTACATTTTATTTTTTTTGCCAGTTGGATATCATATCACATCGTCCTCGAAGAAGAAAGGTGGTTGGGGTTACAATCACATTTCTTCACATTTTCTTCGACAATCTCTTTCTTCTACCTCTATCTCTTTCTTTCTCTCTCTTTTCTTTACGTTTCTTTCGCCGAGGTCTTTTGCTTCGACGCCATTCTTCCTTCCTTCCATCCTCTTACCCACCCAACCCACCTATCCTATCCTATCTCTCCTTCCATCTCTCCACACTTTTTTTCTATTTTTGGGATCTGGGATCTGGGGCTTGGGCTTGGGCTTGTATTGTATTCGAGGAGGGCAAAGGAAAGGGGCCTTGCATGCATGCGTATGTGGCGCAGGCGCAGGCAAGTTCATGGTTCTTGGTGTGGGTGTGGGTATTTCGCTGGTGCTGGTGCGGGTCTTCCTGCTGCGAGTGCTGCGAGCGAGGCAGGCAGGCGTGTCAGCTGCTTTGGGACTCCACGCTGGTGGCTGCTGGGTGTGGGCTATTGTGCTGTGTGCGGACTTCCGGAGGACCTTGGGCTTGCTTGGCCATGCATGTGGTTTTTGAAATTTCCCTGTGGAACCGAGGCGGCTGCAGTTGCAGTTGCAATTGTAGTTGTGTCAACCGACCGATTGACCTACCAACATGCTCACGTCGGACGTCTTCCTTTCGCTTCGAGAGTCGATTTGGATCCTGGGTGCTTTTTTCTCGGACCGCGTGTGGATAAATGAAGAGGATGCACGAGACGCGGGAAGCAGAGGGCGGGAATTGCCAGCCAAACGAAACTGTCAACGATCAACGGTCATGGTGCATTTATGGTTTTCACACACACATTCATACCCCAGCATTCAGCACTCGCGACTCAGCACCCACACCCACGCTCACGCTCATGTCCACGGGCACACTCGCGGGTTGCTTGGGCGCATAGCTGTCACTCAAAGGCAGGCACACCGCATGGACAGCAGCTCTATGAATAACAGACAGGACGAGACTTCGGACATCAGTGGCGGTGGTTTTTCATTATACGGGTTTCTCCAGAGTGGAACCCCTGAACCCCTGCTCCTGCTCCTGCTTCTACTCGCGCTCTATCCCTTGCCTTAGGCCGTCACACGACCACATTCACCGTGCCTGCAGCATTTCGTGTTCGTGTTCGTGCCCGTTCTTCTGTGCATATCTCAAGCACGACAGAATTATCATCACCGCACCTATATTTCACTGGAACTCATCATCCCATTCGAAACTCACCCCAGGCAATCCACCCACCCCATGCCCATTTTCTCCACATCATCAGAAATCCGACATGCATGACAGTTGATCAATTGTGCGTACGAAGGATATACCCTTTTTCTTTTTCTTTTTCTTGGGCCCTAGAGCCGTACGTTTCACTTTCCGAACTCCTCTTCCTATTCCAGCCCCAGCTCTATGGTTCTGCCAGCAACTCCTTTCTTTGCAATCGCATGACATCTTATACAATGCATCTCTACAACCTATGCCTCTCCATCAAACCCATGCCTTCTCTTCCTCTATCAGACTGAGACTTAGGATCCTCTCTTTGGCGAATCGCCGTCATATATGTCGACAAAACACGCATCAATGCACTGTCTAGCATCCCAAGTCAGCATCGCCACAAACATCAACAGATTAACATTCCCTTCAAAAACGTATTTCTCTCCTCTCCTCTCCTCTTCTCGTCGCCCTGCCTGCTTGCATTCACTGCATATTTTCAGTATTCAGTTACTGGACTGACCCCCCCTTGGATTTTTTCTTTCTACGCATCAGCATCATCTCTCTCTCTCTGTCTTTGGCTTTTTTTGTCAGTTCTTCTTGATACCACCCCAAAATACCGTCTGTGACCGTTTCGTTCGTTCTCTCTTCCATTTTCTCTCCTCAAGTTTCTCTCATCTGCGTTAGTTACATGTAGTTATGTACTAGTTACTATAAAACTCCCCTCCGCCTTCCCCAACCTCTCCTCCTGATTCCCAGTTTCCGAGCCTTCCAGCGCTCGTCATGTATCATTTTTTGTTTTGTTTCTGATTATCTCCCCAAAGTATCGGTACCTTTCTGCTATCTTTATCTGACTGTCGCAAACTTTGATTTGAGTGTATTCATATACCTATTCTCTTCGATGTTATGTTCTAAAAGCTGTTATTACCTCATGCCACGGACGATCTGAAGAAAGAAACACACAAAGTGAATGGGTATACGAGAATTAGGCAAAGGAGTGGTATTGTTTGTGTATTTAATGGCACAAAATAATCTGCGTAGACAAAAAGAGAAACGACATGAAGAAAAAAAAAGAAAGAATCAAGCTTCAAACATGGAATCGTAGGCGTACCTTGGTAATGGAAGAAAGGAAAAAAGATGAAAGAGTGTAGATATGTAATCGAATCGTCCAAACAATACAAAAGCTAAAGTAATCGAGGAACAATCGCAACTAGTTGGAATCAAACATAAAAAGCATAAAAGAAGTGCCGAGAACAGAAAAGGGGATCGATAATGGCATATTGGTATTTACTGAGAAAAAATGACGATAGCTGATAAAGCGGAGGGAATAAAATGCAGACGAACCAAATCACTGCAAAAGAGGATACTAAAACGAGTTTATCAGAGCTATATGGTGGTGTATGGTGTATGGTGGTGGTGGTTGAATTAGTCCTGTACAGGAACGGATGATTTTGTCGACCGCCTCGATCCGAAGCGAATTTTGCCATCGTCTCTTCGTCCCCATCCGAAGATGCCTCCTCCTCCTCCAGCTTCATGTGACTGTGTGCTGCCCGTCCGCGAACGGAAAGACCACGCAGGCGACGACGGGCGGGCCTGATCCTGCAGATGTGGGTTCACATCCAAGTGCTGGTTGTCTGTGCTCTTCCGACTTGTAATCGTCCCCTGGTTTTGCAGCTGATGATTGTGATGATGATGATGATGATGGATCTTTCCCGAAGCTCCGACGGTATGTCGGCCATCACAGCATGCTCGCACGTTCTCCAGCCCTTCGTAGCCCTCATCTGACAGTGTCTCGTCGTGAAGCTCGAAGTCAAGTTCGTCGGGATCTTGAGCAGGGACGTCGACGAATGATCGGTCTGGGCTGTATGGACTTTCGGGGGCGTTCCAGCGCAGATACTCTAAGGCTGGTGTGCCAGAACGTTTCCCGACGGAACCTCCAACGGAGACCTGGGACCGACTACGCTGACCACGAGGTGTTGAATTCCATGTCTCGCCTGCAACAGCGCTTCTTGTACTACGCTGGCTCTGCGGGCTGAGAAGAGGTCGACGGCCATGTTCAATATTTTCGGGGGTCTGAGGCTGAGGAAGAAGGGTGTTGTTGGCAGGAGAGGTTATGGCAGGATTGTTGGGGCGGGCGAGAAGATATTTCAAGGCCTATCAAAAGAAGTCTTTATTAAATACAACAAAAAATAATAATTGAATCTTACATTCAACCAAATGTCATGCCGTTCTTTCGTAGGAGCTGTAATCTTCATCTCGCGCTGGGGTGTTGATACAATAACACTATACTGATAGAGACCAGGAGGCATAGGATTAGGATCAAGCACTGACCGGACTCCGTCGATATAAGCTGAGAAGAAATTCGTCAGAAAAGAACCATCCGAACAAAAAAGCTCAAGCAACATACCACTCTTTGCACTAGACTCAGACACATTGGACGAGCCAGGGTCCGCTGAGCTCCAATACAACGTCTTGGTATACGGATGCACCCAAAAGAATCGTTTATGGCGCTTCTCTCCAACCCCTTTCCCGATAGCTCGACGAGTATACTTGTACAAGAACTCTCCGATCATCGTCTGCGTGATAGCATGGATGATGGCAGGATCAGTGGCCATCATAGCATTGTTGTTATTCGCCCGAGGGGTGATATCAGCTGTCTTGTTTGGCGTCGACGGTTCGTTCACAGGCTGGTAGACATGTCGGTCGGATGACATGGATGAACGAGGCGAGGCGAGGCTGTGATCAGAGGGAAGAGACGACGTCGACCGCTGGTTACGTTCCCGCTCTCTAACGCTATACGACGACAGTGTGTGCGAGGGTGGCATAGACGCTTGCGTGTGCATGCCAGCGACGGATGTCGACCTGAAACTGCTCGTCGATGGCGGTTGTCTCAGGTTAGCCTGTGACGGCGGCATACTGGAGCCATGCAATCTCGGGCCATATTTACCCGGAAGGACAAGTATCGAGCCGAGAGGAGTCGTAGCCCGCTGGATAAGCTCCGCAGGAGTGAGGCGAAGACGGTCTTGGGGGAGGTCCATCATGATGCGATCCATTCAGACTCGCAAGAATCTTCCGTTCAGGGATGAAATTGGGCGGGGGCATGCTGTTGGGAGGCGGCGGCTGTTTGGGCGGCGGTGGAAGAGACATCACGGGCGGTCTGGTCTTGTCGACCGACGTAAGAAGTGCGCTGCCCGACGACGATGGTACACGGGATCGGCTGGGTAGGTCATCCGTTCCGTTGGTCGATGAGATGAGGGATTCTATAGATTGGCGTCGATCCGAATTAGAAGTTGCGCGACGAACGAGGGTGCCAGATGGTTCGCGGAATACGCTGGACTTGGGAGTGGGTACAGGCGAAGGAGGGGTGAAAACAGGACCATGGGAGGAAAGGGTTGTCCCATTTGAGGCAGAAGATGGCGGGGGCGGAGGGATGAATTGGAACTGATGAGATGCAGACCCGACGCGGAAGAGGCCAGCAGGTTTCGGGGCAGGAGCAGCAGCAGCAACGGGAATTGGAACAGGAGCGACCGCCGGTGCTGGTGGTGCTGGTGGTTTCCATTCGTCTGTTTGGATGGACATTTCTTTGACCTCTGGTTTAGGTGCCTCGACGATCACAGGCGACGGGGGCTCATATAAATCCGCACTAACGCCAACTGTCTCGTATAGAATTTCCTTTGGTGTAGGTTGGGCATAGTACGAGGATGATGTGGGCGGTCGCACCAAGGAGCTCGTAGAGCGGTCGTGTATACTCGAGAAGTGGGAAGCCTTGATACTCTCAGTATCGTCCTCGGTCTCAGCGCCGTCTTCAGAATCTGAATAGTCGTTATCCGTCACAGTACGGATGGAATGGAAGTCTTCAGAGGGAGTCGACATCCCGATGCTTTGTCTGGCGTCATGATAGTCGTCCTCAGTGTCAGCACCTGTCTCAGTTTCCTCGCCTTCGTCCTCTTCTGCTTCCTCATCGTGACGTCCAACCAGGAAAGATCGAGTGATAGTCGTCTCGCCAGCACTAGTACTCGCTCTTGAAACATCGGACTGTGTAAGTGTTGTCCTGCGGCTCAAGTCTCCAATGGCAAGACGAGGCAGGCCCTTCCCGATGGGAACGGGCTGGGGAATAGGGTCTGTACCAACTCCGCTTTCGACAAGGACTGGAGAAGGGGGAAGAATGGACACTGGTTCTAGTGTGAAATGTTGAATGCCCATCTCCGACTTCTGAAGAGGAACAACCACTGGTTCTGGTTCAGTTTGAAGAGCCATCTCAGCTACAGCAGCCTTCGGAAGAGGAGCAGGCTCCGGTTCTGTTTGAAGAGCTATCTCAGCTGTAACGACCTGCGGAGGAGGAATTGGCTCCGGCTCAGGGTCAGACTGAGTCGCCATGTCCGCATGCACGACAGGAGTAGGAACGGGAACGTCAACAACAAGAGGTGGTTCGGGCAGTACCACGGTCTTCTCCTCTTCAGCGAACTCCGTCTGACAACCGAATTCGACCTTCTCAACCTTTTTCACCCTGATGTACTCGCCATCATTATCTTCCTCTGGAATTTCAGCGTCATTCAACAACGAATTTCTGAAGCTTTTACAGGTGACGAATCAACGTCGCCGAGCTCAGCTGCAAGGACTTCAGGAGCGTTGACAATAGAGGGTGGTCTTGCTTCTCTGTACGGCACACCCCTCTTGGTCTGCGGCCGATCACACCACTCTTTGCAGAACGGCCAAGCACAGCTTGGCGTAATGGGCTGCGAGCATACGTCGACCCGTTTGAAGGAATGCGGCGAAGGACATTGGCGAAGGCGGGATCCATACCATCGATGCTTGTCCGGTTCGAACTAGATTCGGCAGGCGAGGGTGAGGGAGAACGCGAGCGAGATCGCGAAGGATGGTCCTGAGACTCTTCCGCCTCCTCTGGCTGCTCGTGATCATTGTTAGTGCCAAAGAATTGGGAAACTTCGTCGTCGTCGTCGCCTTGCTCGAAATTGATGGGGATGGAAGGAACAGGAGGAGGCGGAGATTCAGACACGTCGCGTTCAGCTCGGTCATCGTCGTTGTAGTCCGAAGCGGGACTGCCGGAAGCCATACCGAGTCTTTGAATGAGAGTAATTCCTCCTCGACCGCGGCCGCGGCCACGACCACGACCTCCACGATTGCCGCCAACCTTGAAAGGTGTAGTAGATCTCTTAGCCACGCGTTTGTTTTCTACAACAGCGGTGTTTTCGTCAACGTAGTCTTCTCCCTCGTCAGGCCGGGCATCGTCAGCATCAGCGGCACTAGCTTGTTGTTCTAACCGAATGCGGAGCTGCTTCTCGCGATTCAGCGACCCTTTCAGGGTGTTAATCTGCCGTTGTGCATGCGCGAGTCGCTGTTGCAATGCCTCTATCTCATTCGTAGGATGGTTCGAAGCCAAAATGGTCGACGGAGTGGAGATGGGTCGGGAGAGTCGGCAAAGTCTGAGCCCAGATCATCAGGCGGGAATAAGCCCGAAACGTCCAGATTTCTGCGGTTTGTGGACCCACGCCCTGTGGTTCCGAAAACATCGCCATCGTCGTCACGCCCAGCTGGGGTAAGGAAATCTTTGGCATCGGCCCCGCCCGGCGTAAGTGGAGATCCGAACCGAGGAAGCATTCTTCCGGCGCGAGCAACGTCTGCCTTCAAGGTATCCATTGCTTGTTGGAGGTCGGATTTGTCGCGAGCGAGCCCAGCTGCGTGCTTGCGAGCCTGTGCAATATCGGTTTCGTGCTTGGATTTCATTTCTGCTATGACGCTTTGGAGGCGTTCTCCCTCGTTCTTGTGTTGGTCACCGGCATCACGGGCGTTAGAAAGAGCCTTTGTAATACGTTTATGTTCGGACTCTAAGCGCTGTACGGATGACTGCGAGTCCCCTAATTGTGTTCTGATTTCCTGCAAAGTGACCTCGAGGTTCCAGTTCTCCTCCTTGAATTTATCTAACCGTATGTCAAGATCATGAACTAAAGCGAATAAGAAAAGAAGACATACCTGCACTTTGTTCTTGCTGCCTAAGAGCAGTCCGGAGACTTTCAACGGATTTTTCAAGATCATCCTTCTCTTCTTTCATGTCCTGGATAGCCTTGTCCCTTTCTCCGAGGAGACTCTGAAGACGCCGGACTTCAGTAAGCAGTCCACTGCCAATTTCAAATGCAAATTCTAAAGAAAGGAAGTAATGAGAATCATAGTCTTTCGATGGACGTAATGGGCCAATGAGACTGACCAACATCATCAGCTCGATGGGCCGCATTTTTGGCGCGCCTTGATTGTGCAGCCGATGTTCCAGCAGATGCCTTTACCCGCTCGGGTTCTTCACGGGGCAAGTCTGTGTATGGAACTGCAGGAGAGTGGGAACCATTAAGAAAACGCTAAGCAAGAGAACGAGATTAGTAACACTGTGTCCATGTTGTCAAGCACGTTGCAGAGGTCCACGCACCTTTGAACTTCCGAAAGTGCTGGAGAGCTGCGCGTTCTCTGTGTCCCATGCCACAATAGTGTCTGCAAGCTCACGATATCGCTCACGCGCTTCATGGTCGATCTCATCGTCCTCTCCCTTATCTGCCTCTAATTCCTGCAACTGTCTGATTCGCTCCTCCAGCTCCATCTGCTGGGCAAGAACCCGCTGCCCAAGACTACCTGCTTGCTGAAGTTGTTTCTCCTTGCTGTCGAGGAGGTTTTGAAGTTGGAATTTCATGTCGCCAGCGGTGGAAAGGGGTCATCTGCTGATAAAAATCAGGCATTGGTGGCAAATCAGGCGCTCCAGATGAAGCCATGACCTGGAGAGCCTGTGAAAGGCCTTGGTTAGGTCCTGGATAAAAAGACTTAAAGGGACTCGTCGCCTCATGCTCCAACTCAACCGCGACAACTGTCTCACGATCACATGAACTCGCATCAACATCTTTCCTGTCACTTCTTCATTTAACCCTCGTCACAACCATGAAGAGCTTGAAGCTAGAAGAATTCATTCAGTTGTCTTTTCACTCTGCGATCCCCAAGTTCTGAGACTGACTGGAAGCACTCTCTGGCACGCTCTCCTCACTCACTCAGTCACGGGCTGTTTGAACGGCCTTTCAACGCGTCGAACCTTTGGCTGAGGGCTGGCCGAGGGGCGAAAAAATTGAACCGCCAGAAGTACTTCTTATGGCATTACACACAACTATATGAAAAACTTCTCAAACTTCATGTGCAATCACTGCCAACGATGTGACACCATCCCCATTGATCTTCATCTCCCACTCTCGTTATTGACCCCTCCACTCTTGGCTTGTTGTCGCGGCCTACTGGTATTGTGCTGCACAACACCTCATATCACGCTGCTGCGGCATCTAGTCAGAAGGCTTAGATTCTCCAGGCATCTCAGTGTCAGGGACTTATAAGGCGCGTCAAGGCCGCGACTGAGTCTTGTTGTACGTGACCGTGTCGGCGTTTGTGCTTGAATTGTTGGCCACTAATGATAATGGTCATCCGACTTACAAGGACCCTATTCTTTCGGCGACAGCTTATTTACGCCGTTGGTCCGATCCTCGTAAAATCAGCTTGAACCTCGACGTGTCCAACTTGTCGTTAACAAGTCCGGAATACAGACATGATTTTGTCCACCTGCCATTTACATTAGCGATACTTCAGGCCAAGCAAATCAAACGGGATTTTTACATCATCTGAATCCCTAGTGCTCTCGCGTTTGCAGGATAAGCCATGCGCACTGTTTATTTGTCGACCGTATTCCCGGAGATTGTGCCTCTTTGACACTCTACAGATGATATTTGCCTTGCGTACAGCTATATAGTTGGCACACCCCTTCTAGTTTCAATTTTGAGGAGCGACTTTGGCAATCTGTCCAGACACTGCATGGTTGAATTCTTATCTACGCTGGTCACGATATGTCCTATGCGTATAATTCCACATGTTCGCCTTCATAAGACGCCTTCAGGAATATCATTTCCATTTTACCAGTTTCCATTTGTTGTGGAATATCAACTTCTTCGGTGTAACGGCAATGCCAAGCTAACCACCAACACTATCAACATACCATGCCTTCCCCAGCATTATCCCTCCTAAAACAACATCTGATATTCAACAGTCAACAAGACCTCATCGTGCATCATTCTTATGACTTCGGACTGTCCGACCTCATCTCAGAGCCCAAGACGCGTTTCAATCAGCCATGAAAATCATCCGCGCTGTTCTATATTTAGCATTATCTTCGTGCAACACTCATGCTCGTTACAAGCCCAGTCGGAAATATCAATTGGCGAAATGTCGCTTCCTCGTGTTATACGAAGGCCTGTTTCCTCGCATGGAGATCATCGGAATTTTATCTCGAGATTGTCGTCGTGATTGTGAAGCGTAACCACGCTGTCCTTGGTCAATCTATTTATAGCTCAATGCTTCCTGATCAAAGTCTTGTGGTGGGCTCAGCTTCAGCACATGCTATTCTAAATCTATGGGTAGGAGCTCCACCTGCCGACGACGAGCTTGCTCGTTCACCTCACATGTAAGCGCGGTTGTCCCTTATCTAGGTCGCAAATGTCGCGATGGTACGGTTTGCAAGGTTATGGGACACTTTGGGACATGGTCGTAGACTATAAATGGGAGCGAAATACCTGGATTGACCCTCATCCAGAGCCTCCTTCTCATCTCTTGACTCCTGATACAATAGCATCATCATCATCATGTTCTCTAAGGCTCTTCGAAATGCTCTGTTAACCTTCACTGCACTGGCTGTCGCAGTTTCGGCTGCTTCTTCACTTTCATTGGAAGTGGCAGGTGCGCCGGTTTATCGTTAACGTATAGTAAAGACTAAAATAACGTTGATCCTAGGTCCTGAGCAGGTTAACACCGTCGAGAGCCTCAAGGTTGTCGCTACTATCACCAACACAGGAGACGAGACTATCAAGGTTCTCAATGATCCCCGAGGCCCACTGTCCAAACTCCCCACCGACACCTTCGCCATCACAGATGGGACAGGTGCTAAGCCCTCTTTCACAGGTATCAAAGTCAAATATGTGCCCAAGACTGCAGCCACTATGGGCGCATACACCATTTTAACCCCCGGCGAATCTGTCCAAGTCGTGCATAACCGTGTGTTTACATTATCCACGTTACAGTTGCTACTAGCCCAGTAATCAGAGAGCTAATTCAAAACATACAACCATACAGTTGGCAATGCATACAACTTCACTACCCCCGGAGCAGGCGCATACGATATCCAGGCTAAGAACCTGTTCTACATCGTCAACCCGGACAACTCCGTATCCTCCATCTATGCAGACCACACCTCCTCACACCGAGCCCACATCTCCGGGAAGCTCGCCGTGACACGGCCCAGCGCCGCCAGCCTGGCTAAGCGCGCGAGCTACAACGGCTGCAGCTCCTCGCAGCAGTCCGCCCTCGTGTCCGCGGCATCCGCCGCCCAGAGCTACGCCGCCAGCTCGTTGTCGTACGCCAGTTCTCATACGTCAGCAACAACGCGCTATACGACCTGGTTCGGCACTTACACCGCCGCACGCCACTCTACTGTCGTTTCGCAGTACACTAAGATCAACGGGAACGCGTTCTCTTCGTTCACATTTGATTGCACCTGCACGGATTCTGGTACTTACGCCTACGTCTACCCTGATACGTGAGTGGTTGTCCCGCAATGCACGTCTGCTATTTTAATTTTAATTTTGTTGCTTCTCGTTAGCTTCGGACACATCTATCTCTGTGGCGCATTCTGGAGCGCCCCTACCACTGGAACCGATTCCAAGGTAAACACTTCATCCCCACAAAGAATCTAAATACCGAAATCTAATCTTGAATTGTAATCTAGGGCGGAACCATCATCCACGAATCCTCCCACTTCACCTCGAACGGAGGCACCGACGACAACGCCTACGGCCAGTCAGCCTGCAAGTCTCTCGCTAAGAGCAACCCCGACTCGGCTGTCGACAACGCGGACTCTCATGAGTATTTCTCCGAGAACAACCCTTCTCTTGCTTAATTTCTTCATTTTGCGGGATGTTATGATGTGTATGTATGTATTTATGTAGATGTTGTAGCTTTTAGTAGGATTGATTGGGATGTAAGTGCTACTCGTAGTGTACAACAATGCGAACGAGTGCTTTCGAGCTTGATACCTGTCGAGCTCATCGGATAGCGGGTGGCCGCGACTTGATTTAGCCAGTGCTCGTCCTATTAGCATAAACCGCTTGTCCACACTACATCGACGCTAATGAATACCACAGATGATCAGAAAACAGACCTAGTAGTTGCCCTGCCCGTAGTACCTCCGAGGCGTATACAAATGACATAACACTTACAGTCATTGTTGAATGATCTGAAGGGGTACCATGCTCTCTGTATTCTTCGCAGTGAAGGCATCCATGATCAAAAGCTCAGTAAGTGATAATGCCAAAGCAATGAATGTCGTTATGTATCTTATTCCAACGGTCAAGCGTCCAGTCGTAGAAGTGAGTTCCGCACGTTGGCTGTAAGCTATGGCATAGATCTCTCTGGAATATAGTGTGTTGATTGCACTTTCTACGCTGGCTGTCATAGCTCTCGTAAAAGGAAGTGTACCATCGCCAAACTTCAGATAATCAACCTTGTCTATCATCTCACAAAGTGAGCACCAGTTTACACCTGAGACTTCAAGTCTATCTGTAAATGCTCTTCATAATCAATTCAGCAATTTCCAAGAAAGCTCAAGGAAGAATCACCGGAATCTCCTGAACCCACTTCACAGCGACAATAGTCCTCCCCGGCAGTGGTATGCAGGTCAACTACCTCGGAAACTTCAGCCCCAGTGTCCAGCCCTTCAGCAGCGCCAACGCCACGTTGAGCTATGATAACGACAGCCAACTCACTTCTACTCATCAATTCGACGGCCAGCTCGGTATCCGTCATTGATGGTGCCCTGAATATGTCCATATCTCTCCTCAGCAGCGTCTCTGGAAGCGGTGTCTGTGTTGTCAACTAGGTGAGGCTTAAACAACCGCTTCCAGTATATGGTTGCCCTTAGGCTAATAAAATAAATGTTAGAAACATCCGACATTCCCAGTCTTGTAATGTCTTTTGGTGGAGAAGAAATAGTGCACGGCTAGTGGATCGTGAACTATTGCCCTTCAACTTTCCGTAAGGGTCAACTCTGACACTTATCTGAGAAAGTTACTAAGCCACTGCTACGTTGAAATTTGGGACGAAGAGAGGACGATATACAGGATCAAAAATTGACAAAGTTTTCGTATACTCTACAGTATTTCTACAACTGAATGAATCTATCTGCTAGAAGTGTAGTATCAGCTATCGTCCAGTACGATATATGAATACAAAGAAAGGCGAATATTTTGGCCAAAATCCCCGTCGTATGCCATTTCTGGAACCCCCGACACACAAAGAGCACCCGCATATTTAGGAGTCTCCACCACTCCCGCTTTCAGCGGTGCGCACTCCGAAGAGCTGCCCACTGCATAGCCAACGACCGTCACAGTATTATGACAAGTGCGCCGACCTGTCGCGACTTGCACAATCACAATTGAGCATAAAACACATCTGTATACACCGTAGTGTAACTGTGTGTAGCGTATAGAAATATAGGAAGGGTCTCCAGACAGATTCTGAATATCTCGTGTATGAGCACGCAGATACCAGCACATCCGTGAACACAGGAGCCCCGATAGGGGTCCTAGGGCCAAACCAGAAATGAGAGATAGAAATGACTGTAAAGACTCACCCAACTGTCATACTACTAGAAGTTGTAAATTTGCTGCTCGAAGGGAGATGATGAAGGTTGAGAATCAAGATAAGAATTGTTGGGCGCTTATAATGCCACCTCTTATACACATCTTCGGCATCGTCCGAACGGATACGGATACAATTGGGTCACTCAATCTGGTCGTGAGACTCAGTGCCACAATTCGTAAATCAGCCGGTATTGTCAGCAAGCCTTACACAATTGCGAGCGAAAATCTCACATTATAACCAGTGAAGCTTCTCTGTCAATTTGATAAGAAAACATCAAGATTAACATTCATATACCAATTCTAAGTGACTAGGTATGCAACTGAAATTCGCCACTGAAGTTAACCATATTTTCCCCCAAGATTTCATCGAAATTTTTATCTGGTAGAATATCTGGTAGCCGAGGTGGTATAAATTTCTCCAGAACCATCCGGAACGCCATCGATGCATGGCCCATTCACCAATGAATCAGTCGGATGTCCTCGATGCCAACCTGGCTGATGAATTGACGGAGGCCGACTCTCAGTCTCATATTTCATCGTTGTTTCAGCAGTAAATGCGTTATTTGGACTTGAAGCCGCCTGTCCATTCGCACTAAAAGTCATTCCAGAGGAGACAAGTGGCCGTGAAGCGAATGCTTGTAATTCCAGTAAGTTTGCCTTTTGCTGACTTGGGATATGGTCACTGTTGTGAGAAGACTCGCGTCAGACGTACAGAGGGTAATTGCTGGATTCCACAGGCGTGTTTTATTCGAATACAAGCATTCGTGATGCCACAAATGACGAATAGCAAAGATATCTAAAACATAGACACGTTTATCCCCATATGATAATATTCTTACAATCGGTACTGTATTCGCTACGGCCGGATTGAAAAACGGGGTTACGACTTGTATGATTTATGCAGGTCAACTACCTCGGAAACTTCAGCTCCAGTATCCAGCCCTTCGGCAGCGTCAACGCCACGTTGGATGATAGCAACAGCCAGCTCACCGCTACTCATAAATTCGACAGCCAGCTCGGTATCAGCAACATCAAGCTCACATTCACCAATGGGCCCGTCAAAAATGACGTCCTGGATATGAATACTTATTGCCCCAGCAGCGTCTCTGGAAGCGATGTCTGGGTTATCAATTATGTGAAAAATTTTCCAAACTACTTTGTACGCAACCTGTACTCACAGATAGTAAAATTTACAGGGATTCTCTGCCCCATAGACTAAGTACAGTCGTCCCTATCTATGAATAAAAACGTAGTACCAATAGTGATGTAGGAGCCGATTGCAATAGAGCGCGAACTTTTGTTTCTTTCATCGTTATCTAACTCAATTGACCTACTGAAAGACTAGCCCAACGCAACATGCAAAAGTGAAATTTAACCTATTCTCGGCCTCTTCTTTCATCTGACTACTAGAGAATGACCTGCAAGAAGAGTCATTAGTTATTGTCCAGGGCATACACATGGCAAATTAGTGATTCCCCCAAGAGCCCCCTCGTATGGTACATCTGACCCTCTTCTGCGCGAGGAATGCCTGCTTCTTCGATGTCATTGAGAGCTTGCACTCCGTGCTTTCAGCGGGGTGATCCCAGGGGAACTACCCGCTGTAACGCCAATGACATCACAGATCAGCCCAAGTCGCCAGCCACTCGCTATCTCGATGTTGCATCGGCGTGTACCCCACCCGCAATAGATATACAGCCATATAAAGAAACGTGAATCCATCGGTCGTTTACATAATAGTAACTTCCGACTGTAGATTTGACTCACTGCTTCCCTATAGCTGCTGGATTGTACTGAGGTTTACACACTGATCACAGCATCAGCGAGGAACCTGAGGATCGTTGATAAAACTGAGAGTCACTTGGATCTCAGCACGTCCACGGACGCAATAGCACCGATAGGGGATTTGGGCGGAATACCGATAGACCTAATGACTCCGATAGGGAGCAGGAAACTGAATGGAGGGACCCACCGGAAAGTTATACCAGTCCTGTCTTGATATATGATCAAATTTTAGGCAATTTTGAGGTGGTTTAGGAGGTAGGAAAGAATCAAGATGGAACATGAGGGATCAAGATAAGAGTCGGCGAGCGCTTATCGGCGTGCATCGTTTATATACCTCCAGTCCTCGGCATTGTCCGATTGGTTCGTCAACCACATGTCAACTGACCTTATTCTCAGTTCACGTTTGATCTTTGACTGTTTGATTTGGTTTTTGATATTTTAGAGACACACGCTTAGATTTTAATGTCATGGAGGCTGAAGAAACCAAAAATATATGATGGGTAATGGCGATATTGCAAGAAACAGTATTCCAGTATTCGTTATCATGCCACTGTCAATCAAGCTGATCCAAATCGAGATCAGAGAAACCCCTCTCAAATACTTCAAATGCGTCTCCATCCTCTCGAATAACCAAGCTCGCCACACTGGCCGCTTTCTTTATATTCTTGAAATTGACGAACTTCTTGATTTTCTTGAAGAATGACCCAAAGCGTGGGTCGCGGGCGGCAAGTTCTTCCATGACCTCCATCTCTCTTGCTGTAAGCTGTTCAGAAAATTCGTCGAATGTTCTCTCGACAAGGTCCCTGTCGTCTTGCCTCTTGAGCATGCCAGCAAATTTTGAAGCTTCCTTAGCAGTACTAGCAGCCTTGTCGATATTGTGGGGGTTGAAGAAATTCTTGACCTTCTTGAAGAAAGATCCGAAGCTGGGCTCGCGAGCCGCCAAGTCTTCCAGATACTCCGAGTCGAAGTCTCTCTGGGATAGTACTGGTTCATCTTCTCGTATGACAAGGCTGGCAACTTTTTCGACCTTTCGGATATTGGAAGGACTGGCGACCTTTCGAAATTTCTTGAAGAAAGACCCAAAGCTCGGGTCACGAGCTTCAAGTACATCGTGCCTGTGAAGACTATTAGTGTATATCAGTGATCATAGGAGTGCTACTTACGACTGAATTGAGCGTTCGCTATTGATAGGGATTGCAAGAGATGATGTCGCAACCAGAATCACGATTGTTGCTTGAAATGTGGAAATGCAAACCATGATGAGGCCGATATAAAGGTTCAGAGTGAAAAGGGGATCGTGTCAACACAAATTAAAACGACACAGTCGTTTGAACGGAGAACGTATTGGTGGGATGAGACCAGCTGAGGAACCACATCCATACTCTGCCTGTCTTTAAATGCACTGGCGACATATCTTTGTCGGCCGCAATAGGCGACCCCACGGGGCGTAAATGACTATTTTTAGAGTCGGGCGGATTGGCAAATTCCAAATTGTATCATTCGCGGAGCCTTGTCCGTTCGAAACAAAGTCTATGCTAATTGATGTGCCTGACTAGTTCCCTCTGTTGAACGCGCATCGCACCGCCTGCAGATATGTATCATATGTTTGACGACTTTTCTTGTAGTATGTTGACCTAATGATCACTTTATACCTTATGGCCGGCAATTGAATCTACAGAATTGATGACAGCCTGTCAGTGATGATTGCACTCTGTGCATAAATAATTGTATTACAGCATAGCATTTCGTCGCAGGGCGCTCTTTTTCGTGGAAAATCAATTGGAAAGCTGTACTCTGAGTCGGAAGTTGATGATTGAAAACCCTGAAGATCTACGGTAGGTCCATTGTGACTGATAAAACTATATTTGATCTCCTTGGATGGTGGACCACTGAAGCTTATAGTACATAAGTGCATTGGCCCTGAATTCATCCCGACGCGTCAAACCTAACGCGTTATTGTACCCTGTATAATTGCCCAAGCCAGCCAAGCCCCATCTAACTGCCATTGCTAAGACTAAACGCGGAGTAGCGGACCGAGTCTGCGTACTTTACATTGTTTGTTAGCTCGTATCATCATAACCTTCTCATGCAAATACAATTATACGACAGCGACCACTAACCTCAGTGCTCGGAACTTGATTGCACTTGCACTCGGCATACTGTCGCCGACATAACATCGAGGCAGCCTCGAAGCCTCTTCCGACGTCGACAAGACACTCCGGAAGTCGGCTCCGATGGCGTCCAAGCCACAAAAGTCGACGTCGTCAGCTATCCCGAGCACGCGGCCATCAACAGCTATTCAAACTGGCGCTGATCGTCTCGTCGAGCTGGTCGAACATGAGAAGGCCCATTTGTCTCATTTGTACCACGGTGCTCTGAAGGACCTTGAGGCGCGACAAAAGAAGGTTCAAGAGGACCACGAGGTTCAACTGCGGAGTGTCGACCGCCAATTACAGAAGCAGGAAAAACGCATCCAGGACTTGACGGCTGAGCTAGAGCAGACACGATCGCACGCTACTAGTGTCGCGGGGGATCTGTCTAGCTTGCTAGTTGACCACGAAGCTTTGAAGGCATCTCTTGACAAAGTGGGGCTTGTATACATTGACGGACGACTGCAGTTCAACGACAAAGTGGCTCATATTGTTGATGAGTTCGTAAAGGGGCGAAAATCCAACAGGACGCGTTGTTGTCATCTCGGCTAGGAGAATTCTATCCATTTGAGCGAGATGACGCATTATCAGGTCCCGTGGGTCCTGCGGAATTTTTCGATGTCTTATCTGGCGTTATTGAAAAAGGACGCAAGTTTGCTGAGAGTGTGGAGAAATACCAACATCCTCGAAGCAAACTAAATGGCGTAGATGAGCCATCAGGTCCTGCGCCACAAAAGAATGGGTATTCTGATATGAAAGGTGCACTGCATTTTCTTTGATCAATCTTTCCCAACTGACTATGTCATTCTCAGGTGTTGCTCTCGTAAACCCCGTTGATTCGACCAATCTACGAATGCATGCACATTCAGTGCTTTCTGATGCTATAAGTCCGTGATTCTTAACTTTTCAATCTTTCAAGTACTCATCAAGTATCTTTACAGTTAGTCGATCTCAATCACTGGCTACTTTCCCATTGCTGCCTTCAAAACATGAAACAACGTGATACAAGTTCCAACCAATTACTATCACATTCTTCATCGTCTCGCCTCCGATACCGTCACGAATTATAGATACCCTATCGACGCAACCTAGATACCTCGCTCTGCTAGTTCTACATTATTCCCGTTGTAACGTCTTACAGACCACTTCATATGTACCACCATACTTATATCAATTGTATCGAAATTTTGAATGTCACATATATTTATGTTGAACCTACAATTTCGACAACATTATCCCCTATCCTGGCTATCGCTGTCCCAGAGACTCCATATGAGGCCTTTGCTTGGCCCAAGACCATTCTGCACCAGCTGTATGTATGCATCTGTGACATTAGCAGGCCCATATACTCGTTCCACCTCTACCCAACCCCTGACAATCAACCATGAGAGCTTTCCAAGCTTCAGTTTGCCGGCTGAAGATCTCTAGAAGAGGAATCTGGTGTCGACGGATGTCAAGCCACTCCGGCATGAAGAATGTTTCTACTTTTGGCCAGAAAGACGATGAATGAATACTGCTCGAGGCAAAGTTCGTTGACGTGTCAAAAGTGTTTCCTTCCCATTGCATAGATGATCCCTCGGCGGAAGATGGCGAGAGATTGGTCATCCCGAGGGAAACAATCGCTGCTAGCTGGGCGGTATAGGGGAGGCAAAATGTGCGTTTATGGTTTTATTCAGGTCGTCATTTCCTGCCACGTCGATATATATCCATTTTTCATTTTGATGTCCTTGAAAGGGCGTGGCTGATGTGAAAGAGTCATAGTCAAGCACTTCGTGGTATAGACCTAGCTTCTTCGTGAATCCAACATTTCTTTTCGAAGTAAGCCCAATAACTCGCGTGCTCGAGTCAGCCTCTCCTTTTTTAATGCGTTTTGATATCACATACGCAAGACAGAAAGCAGTCTTGGATGAAGCTGAAGATATCAGAATCGTGGAAGCGCCGCCTTTGTATCTAGAAGAGTGGAGCCAATCTTCGCACCAGTAGGATGTCCAGAAAAGGGGGCGGTAGAGCATTGTGAGGTCCTCAGCGGCTGATGTAGGGATATAATGTGGATCTCCGTCACACCTCAAGATTTGATTGTAGGGTCTTCGATCTGCGATTCAAGTCAGGAGGCCGCACATGATATGTGAAGGTGTGGCGAAAAAATTACCTGCGGGCATATGAGGACGTGGCACATAGAATGCTACCTTGTTTACGTCGGAAGGAGAAACTGGCAGGAGAAGGTATCGTGTCGGGGCCAAATATCCGTAGACACGTTCACCCTCCTTGATTTTAGGATGACCCGACTTGACAATGGTCCCGAAACCCCAAACAGGAATCAACCCATGTGTTTTAGAAGAGCTTTTTGCATCCTCTGACTCTGGTGCAGGATGGAAATCGAAGTATCTGACGACAGTACGGCTGATGTGAGAATATAAGTGTATAATGCATGACGAATGCTAACGAACCGAAAATGAGGATGCTCTCCCAATGCTTGATAGGTTACGTTATTCGCTGAGAATCCAAACCTATCCACTTTTAATCAGAACATGGTCTGCGGGCACGTCCTTGGTTACGCGAGAAGCGACGATGAAAGGTGTGTCTGGATCCTGTCCAGATGAAGGTCGCGGAGAAGAAAGAGTAATGTTCAGATCAGAAATTGAAGGGTTGAGCCTCGACATGATAGATAAAACAAGGGATATGTAACAGTCCCTGAAACAACAAGTACGGACGTACTGGCAGCTGTAATTGAATATTTGGTACTGAGTAGTCAAGGTGGTGGTACAATTCCAAGGCTCGTTTGGGCCAAACGACGGCGGACGCGTTTAAAGGGGTAACGTCATTGAAGTCGGGATGTAGAACGCCGAAGATGCCGGCAATCAAAGTAGCCGTACCGACTGGACTTTGATGCTTCGCGCTCGGTTCGTCCTTGCCTTTGCCTTTGCCTTGCCTCTTCTGTCTTTACTTTGCTGAGTCTTCCTTAGTACAGCGATTTTGTACAGGTCATTTTTCACGCGCTAATTTATCCCTCTGTTTTTCAATTGCGTTTGTTCTGTATGCAAGATAGGCGTTTGTCAACATCCGGTATGGTTTACGGTGCAAAGTTTTTTGATGTATGGACGTCAACAAACTACCGACCGATGGTGAACGGGCAGGAATGCATTTGGGATGTATTCACATTTGGATGCTTGCGACGACTGGAGCCAGCCAAACTATTACAATGCACTTCAGTAACACTCAGGTATAAAATAAGGCCGCAGACAGCGTCAAATCCCCAGAGCTGGTCTCACAATTTCTTTACTCGTCTTTCATTCCTATTGAGCTGTGCTTGATTCGAAACTAATTCACAAGATCACTCCGTACATTTTTTTTTGGCATTATCGAGTTCCACCTGACCTTGTTTACAGATATCCAACATGTTGACTTCAAAATGCGTTTCTCTCTCCTCCTTACCACTTGCGCATTAGCCTCCACCGTCCTGGCAGTCCCGGTCATCAAACCAGGTACCAACAAGAAGCCCAAAGACGAAAGCAAGCCGAAAACACCCGCCGAGCCTGGCGATGTTGTACTCGTTAACTCACATGATTTCGTCGACGGAAAGATCAACGGGCACGGTAGCTCAGAACGCAAAACGCACCCAGCCATCGTCGTTCATCACGACGAAAACCATATTGTGCATGTCGCCCCCATTGGACATGCACACCCTGGGGAGTGCCTACAATGCCTGCAGCCGATTACAATATCCCTGGCACTAAAGCTGGACCTGGGCTTATTGGACTGGGGCCTCCAAAGCAAATCCATCAAGACGACGTTAAGCCACTTGGGGAGCCTCGCCATGGGAATCCTGAAATCCCAAAGAAACTTACGGCAGATCAATTTAATCATCTTCAAGAACAAATTGGTGCGTATTGAGTTCGGAATCTGGTGTTTTTAGGATTGTCGGTCTTATACAAACTGCAGCCCTGCATAATCCTCCAGCGCCAGAACCCCCCGCAAAAGAGAAAGACAAGAAAAGGGCAAGGACAAGAGAAGCCTCGAGAGGCGTCATCTTGAGGCAAGGCTTTATGACTACTACTATGACCTTGATTAATCGACGGAGAGCATCATTCGCATGCTCACGTTTCATGTGTTCGTCTAATTACATGGATTGGCTTGCTTATCAGTGACTTTACATAGGTAATAGATGAAACTTGTACACGAAAAAAATATCGAATAGGGTGACAATTAAAGACTTCGAAATGCTCAATAAAAGTCAATGACTGCCTTCAATTTAGCATCTGCATCAGCAGCTGGGTTATTGAGAGTACTTTCCAACAGCTAACCATTACATACGGTTAAGCAACAGCGAGCATGTAAGCAAAAAAGGAAACAAACGCACAGTATTAACGGACAAATAGGCCTCCAGTAAATTCTTGCCCAGGATTGACTCGAGTTCTGGGTCGCTCTGAATATTCTTCCGACCCTCTTCCCAAGAGAGTGGCATGCGATCGACAATACCAATCGCCTTGCGCTCATCTTCCGACATGTACGCAGCGGGTGTTGATCCTGAGCAGTCCTGCACGGTAAGCTCTAAATTCTGACGGATACCGGCATGCCCAACACCGATAATCCCTGCCAATGCAAGGTACGGATTTGCAGTCCCGTCGATGAAGCGCATTTCGAGTCTACGGCTTGATGGAGAGTCCGGGTTTATAAGCCTTATAGGCGCCTCGCGACTCTCTTTTCCCCAGCAGACGTAGGTCCCTCCAGACACCAGCCCGTCGCCTACGCGCGCGTAGGATGCGGATGTAGGCAAGGTCAAAGCGGGGAGAGATCGGAGGTGTTTCATGAGCCCTGCGAGGAAGGACTTCTCGATGTCGGACATGGATGTTCCACGAGCGGCGCCCTGGAGGGTGGAGTGCACGGAGATGTGGGCGTGCGCGGCCGTGCCAATACTTTGCATTGATATGCGGGGCGCGAATGTGGCGCGGAGACCATACAAGGCGGCCGTGTTGTAGATAATCTCTCGTGTGTGGATTAGGGCGTCGACTGCTTCTAGAGGAGGGAGGGGGCCGGTCACGACTTCGTACTATGGATGGGAATGGATTTTTCAATAATAAGTTTGGCTGATATCTTAGAATGAGGATCGAGATGTACCTGTCCAGGAGCAGCTTCGCCGTGATACACTTGTAGCTCTATGCCAGACTCTTTGACTGCTTTGGCTATTGCATTCAAGACCTTTGTCGCGGGTGCTCCAGGGCGCAAAGCACTGGAAGTGGAGTATATAAACGTGCCAACGACCTCTACCGGCTCAGTGCTTTTCAACAATACGAATTCACTTTCAAATCCAATGAGGAACTTGACGTGAGATTCGGCCTCTGCTCGACTGATAGATCACATAAACGTCAATGAATTAGGTATATTCCTCAAAATGGTGAACTTCTTTCACTTACTCGACAACGCGCTTCAAGGTGGTCCTAGAGCACAAAGACACCCCTGGAATTCCAAACGTCTCGTTGGGACTCTCCACAGGGGCCTTTTCCTGGAACCAGCCCATCAAGCTCGCATGTCCGGGCTCGTAAGGGCAGCGTCTGAGGGTGTTGACATCAAGAGCATAGAAATACTCGTGCGTATGATAAAATCCCTCGGCGATAGACGAGTTCACAAAGCCAAGAACGGTTCTGGCGATGTTTATCCCGCCTCGTTTCGATGCTAGAAGTTTCTTGAAGTATGAGACTGGCATGGTGCGGGATCGGAGGGTGTTTGATAGATCGATCCATTGTAGACGGATAAATTCTGTTGTGATTTAGCGTTTTGGGGTTAGTTTTGGAAAACTGGGGTGAGGGGAAAAGATGGACGAACCTATGTCGGAGCCTTCTAATGTGCCGGGATCGATGACTCCCAATTCGATATTGGAGGTTTTGTACTCGACACCGATATTGAAGTTGGACTCGGAGCTCACCGCAGGAAAAATGTAAGAAAAGAACAGCATGAAAGATACTCGGAATGTCAAAAGATATAGAGATCACAATGGCAGCCCACAAGAAGCATGAAAGAGATTATAAAGTACTGGCGATTTATGGGTGCCATGGTAGAATGATTCTAGACTAGTGACCAGCCGGAGAAGGAGGTCGCTCTTAGGGCTCCGTAAGTAATTCGCAGAAGACTTCCAACGTGTGTTAGTAACATCCTGGCCCTCAGACAATTATTAACACCACGTTACTAACGTTAGTAACAAAAATGTTATTAACTTGTTAAAAAGCATTATTAACACTGTTACTAACAAATTGCCATGTTAAAAATGTGAGGAGTATTTCGCAAGGCCAGCTTGAAAGAACGGTAAGGGTGTGGTTCCAAATGGTATCTAACCATTTACCACCCCTCAAATGCATCCTCTACCATACCTATAAAATTGACATCCTTATCGGCTAGTTTTGGCTAGGGCGAACTTGCGCCAAGTGACGGCAGTGCGGGTGGTAGATTCTCCAAAAGGAGCTTAAGCTTGTCGAGAATTTGTTGGAAATGCTCGTGAGAAACAGACTCTGGGATGGATATTCTGTCATGTTGTCAGATTGTGGCAGAGGAGGGAGAGTGGAATAAAGGAAGGTCCAAAACATCTCCTGAATATGGCTTCAGGCACAAAATTCAATCTCTAAATGTGTAATATTTCTAACATTTTTAACATGGCCTTTTGCCTCTCAATTTCTAACATAACTTTCTAACACGTGTTATGAAATAGTGAATTACTCACGGAGCCCTAATCTTCGATGACTTGCAGTATGTTGGAACTTAGAAAACGTGCCTCAGCGTATCTATTATTAGCATGAAATCAAGATTCACGTCCAAATATAGACAAGTCCTAATTGATTCTTCGACAATTTTTGGATCATAGTCGCTAGCCCCCATTTTAAACCGGACTATCTACTTCCCTCTTAGACTGGTGACTAGCCAGTGTTGGCATAGTCGGCGACTGTAGTCGATAGTCGGGTCTCGACTATACACGACTATTCCGACTAAGTCGGTTAGCCGAATCAAAAATAGAAAATAGTCGACGTGTATTGTCACGTGAGATCAGTAAACACGTACACCTGTGGCACAATACAACTTGTTTAGAAAGATGTGTCCATAATTACCGATCTATTTGATTTCAACAACAATATCTGGGTTACAACTGCACAATGAAGTGTGATTGGAAGTCTGGAGGACAAAATGAACTTTTACGATTTGCTTGATTTGCATCAGTGGGTGAGGCGGAAGACATAGATTATGATCTCGAGGATTGTATTGACAGTGTATTTACGAATTAAATTTATATCTACTCGACCTAGCGCAGATTAGTGAATGTTAAGGGTTTCATGATTACCTACAAGCTACCTGTTCCAAACTCATTATGACATTTCTCGGTGAATAGTAACTCTATCCTTGTGAAACATTAAATCAAAGGAGCTAATACTACTATAATCCTAGTCAGTAAATATGCACTCAATCTGACGCAAATTGATCAATCGTAAAATCGATTACTGAGAGATGCGTGCGTGAGTGCACTAAACTGCGGCGGAAATATCATATTTATGACCTCATCATACCTTTTCAGGAAGCCATTTCCATAATATTTGAGTATATTGACTCTTAAGCGCCCCAGACAAACGCGGGACCATCATATTCCTTATTGACACCCAATGCTCATACACAATTGAGACCGAGGGAGCACTGATTTCAAGCTCGCCATTGGCATTTACGGAGCTTGGGAACCACAGTTTAATGACCTGAGGGATCTTGGAGGGATCATCAAGATTAACCAGTTCTGCAGGAGCATGGCCCATATTTCCACGGAATTTCAAATTAAAGAACGAAAGTATTTTATCTTACATTGGTAGGCTGTAGCATTGCGGGTGATATCGAAAAATGATCCCAAAGGCCAGCTTCCTTGATATTATCTCAAATATTATCTTTAAGAAAGGACTCGGAGAGGAGCAGCAATCGTACACTGTCATTGAACTGGCCCCATGTTGAATTGTATAGAATAGTAGACGGCCAATCAAAGATTATTCAGTCTACCAATGAAGGTAAATTGACGGAATAAAATGGAGCACGCTATACAGTGACTTGCATATTGTTTTGCAGTCTGAAATTTCCAGCGCGCGCCTTGATGTGACCATCATGTAACTCTCTCACGGTAACTCCGTTTTAAATATAACCCCAGGGCGCGGCCCAAGGCTCTTGTAAAATGGGGTTGTCCACTGGTCTGTAGTCGCGCTCGTAGGACAAAATATAATATACAGTTCGTTCACTGCATCCTGCAAGGAGAGCTATCTCTGGGGCAGTTCTCTGTTGTTCATTGTACTACACAAGAATACCACAATGCATATCTTCAGAAATAGGAGGGGCCATTGGAGTACAACAGTCTCATAGTTGCTTTCCATTCAATAAATACCTACATGTGTATGCCTGGATGCGCAAGATCTGTCCCAACGCCACGGAACTGAGAAAAATAAGGTTTGAAATGACAAGTCGGTCACATCAAATGGCTTGAGGGAAATTTCGGACTGCAAAACAATATGCAAGTCACTGTAAGTTCATACAAGTAGCGGCGCCGATTAGAACATCCCTTTTGAAAGATGACCATGGGTTCTCCATATGACATTTAAATAGGGTTGTAAGGATCTAGCTAATTTATGTGTGTAAACAAAAAAGACTAATGAAATTACACTACAGTTTAACTATGGCAGGGTATTATACAGAACCTTTTGATTCTACCTACCATCTCATGCTGTCTGTATAATGGAGTTGTAATGTAGTGACCATGAAAGGTTTGGCTGAGAGTGCATAATTGGCCGGTGTCCGATTATCGGCCATGGAAATACAAAAACATACCCACTGACAGCAGTGATGAAACATGGAAGTCATATCTAATGTTCATAGTATGAGTTATTACAGTCCTATGGTTGGCGAGAAGAATCAGGTCTAAATAGGTCTAAATTAGCTTCTATCTGTCTAATTTTCTTATGTGCAACTGGGATCCTTGCCCCCGCTTCATATACGAACAGTGGCAAACCGGGTCTTTCTGGCGGTGAGGACTAAATCGCTTCGCGACCTCCTCTGGCTGGTCATGAGTCTAGTCCTCAATCGTATGTCCATGTGTTGGTTGAGCACCGAAAGGGAGATATGACTCGAACTACGCATCTTCATATAAAAGACAACTCTACCAAAAGAAACCATCTCCCATATCCCCCACTTCAGGTCGGATTCCTAGGATTTGACGCCAACGTCTTTCATCCACGCTACCGCCATGTCTTCGAGTATTACCGCTCCTTTTTATCTCGCGACGACATTCACGTCCTCTTCGTTTGGGGGCAATCCAGCCGCGGTAATCTTTATGGACACATCCCTCCCCTCTCGAAAAGATGAGCGAATATGCTAAGAACTTCAATCAACCAGCTCTCTCCGTAGTCTCTCCCACTTCTCTTCCATCGGATAGCGAGAAAACATTGGTGCGGTCTATCAGGTTCATCGCTTCCAACGGAAAACCCATACCAATATGCGGTCATGGGTTAATTGCAGCTAGTAGAGTTGTGTTCTCGTTACCAGAAGTCGTTGCCAATGGTGCGGATACCATCCACTTCAAAAACGCGCATGGTCAGACTTTGGGAGCTTTCAAGCATGAGGATGGATCTTTTGAAATACAGCTGCCTGCTACGGTCCCTGGAACCGTTTCCGATGAAAATAAAGCGAGGATAAAGGCGGCTGTCGACAAGGCTTTGGCCGGAACGTAATTGTCGAGAACATCGTGGATGGAGGAGATGTTTACAAGCCATGTGAGTTGGAGTTGACTTAGCTATAACACGAAATGAAGTATAATGATACGTTTTTGGCAGATGTCCTTGTGCATTTACATGAAAGCGAAGACTTGGCTGGATCGTCCGTGGATGCAAAGGAGCTGGTATGGCCCAATCCGTCGTTTCACACTTTCGGACAGGGCTAATACTCTCCAAAGGCAGCTACTGGTTTTATCGTTAATATTTTCACAACCGTATCACCTACTCCGGGCGAACTCTTCGTTTCCCGCATGTTTTCCCCCTCCATGGTATCAGAGCCACATGAGGATCATGTTTGTGGATCGGCACACGGTGTATTGGTGCCATACTGGTCTTCGAGGCTCGCGATAAGTCCAGGAGAGGAATTCAAAGCCAAGATGGTCAGCCAGCGAAGCGGAGATTTGAGGTTGACATATCAAAAGGCAGAGGGTACAGTAAAGTTGCGCGGAAACGTTGTGGTATTTGCTTCTGGGACTTTTCCTCTTTGACTGAGGTATGCTCGCAGCTTGTGGAGGCGGTGATGAGCGGTGATGGTGCTATTGGTGTATACATACTTTAGGCCCCATTCGGGATCCCGGTTATCTCTCGGTTTGGGTTAAGTTCAACTATGTAATGCGGGATGAATTATGATCAACTATCGTTGTGGTGGTGCGCTCATCGATGTTGAATGGTCGACCATCATGGTCGCAGCTTGTCAAGTCGAAGCCGAGGTCTTCATTTGTGCTTCGGTGAAGTTCGGTGGATTTGTCTGTATATGTGATGCGACTCGTGTAGCGCCTGAAACATTAACTTCAGGCATTGAGATGTGGATAATATGGATGGGATCTAAAAAAGCATCCGTGTGTCTAGACATTAAAACAAGAGTCCAAGGATATCGAGCGTAGTCTTTGCTAGGTGGTTAATAGAATGTAGCGACGGCCTCCAGGTTATCTTCTTCCGTCACAGCTGGATTGTTGAGGGTGCTGTCCAAAAGCTAGGCACGGACATGCAAAAGAATAGTAAAAATTAGCCATCAATCAGATGTAACATCCCCGTCAAGAAAGAACAGTCTCGGAGGAATGAAGTTGAACATGTAAATATACGTACTTTATTCACTGACAAGTACTTCTCCAACAATTCTTCTCCTAGGATCGAGACGAGCTCTAGATCGCTCTGGATATTTCTCCGTCCCTCCTCCCAACTAAGCGGCATGCGATCTACGATGCCCAGCGCGCGCCTCTCCTCGTCGGACATCTGAGCAGCCGTCTTCGGGCCTGGGTTGTCCTGCACTTTGAGCGCCATATCCTTGCGGATTCCGGCGTGTCCTGCGCCGATGATGCCGGCGAGGGCGAGGTAGGGGTTCGCGGTGCCGTCGATGAAGCGCAGCTCGAACCGGCGGCTCGTGGGCGATGCGGGGTTCGTGAGCCGGACAGGCGCTTCACGGTTCTCGGTGCCCCAGCAGACATAGGTGCCGCCGGACCATGCGCCGTCTCCGACGCGTCTGTAGGATGTGGATGTAGGCAGCGTCAGCGCCGGGAGCGCGGGCAGGTGCGCCAGGATGCCGGCGAGGAAGGAGGTTTCGAGCTGCGAGAGTGCGCTGGGGTCTTTGCAGGAGCGCCGTGCAGGGTGGAGTGCACGGAGATGTGCGCGTGCGCGGCAGTGCCTATGCTGGTCATGGATATGCGTGGGGTGAATGTTGCGCGTAGGCCGTGCAGGGCGGCGGTGTTGTATATGATCTCACGGGTGTGAACTAGAGCGTCGGCAGATTCGAGAGGGGGTAGGGGCCCGGTTACGACTTCGTACTGCATATTTATTTGACGAGAAAATGATATTAGAATGGAAATTAATCAATACGAAGTGGATGACATACCTGTCCGGGACCACCTTCTCCATGGTACAATTGGAGTTCAATGCCCGATTCTTGGATGGCTTTGGCTATCTCGTTCATGATCGTTGTTGCGATAGCTCCTGGGCGCATAGACTCCGAACTTGAAAATTCATGTGTGCCTACGACTTGTATAGGGTTGGTGCTTTTTAGCAAGACGAATTCACTTTCGAATCCGACAAGAAATTTGACGTTGGATTCGGTCTCTGCATGACTGGCAGGGAGAGTTTTAATAGCATATTCCCGTCATATGATTTCCTGGGACTCACTCTACAATTCGTTTCAGGGTAGTCCTGGGACATAGGGGAGACCGCAATACCCGAGGATCCATTACGAAGCTCTTTGGGAGCCTTTTCCTCGAACCAGCCCATCAGGCTTGCATGTCCGGGCTCGTAAGGACAATGTCTGAGGGTACGAACGTCTGGTGTGTAGAGATATTCACCCATGATAGGGAACCCCTCTGCCAGTGAGAGACCTACGAGGCCAAGGACAGGTTTGGCGATGTTTACGCCTCCTCGCTGAGATGCGAGAAGTTTTTGGAAGTAGGACACTGGCATGATCCGAAATCTGACTGTGTTGGTGAAGTCAACCCATTGTAAGCGGATGAAACCTGGACAGCGGATTCTGGTGTTAACTATCGATGTAAGATTGATTGGGAAAACGAACTGATATTGGAGCCTTGTAAGGAGCTTGGATGAATGACCCCCAGATCAACGCTAGAGGCTTTGTATTCGACGCCAATATTGTAGATGTTGTTCATTGCAGGAAAGAAAGACATAACAAAGCAACGGGCTTCTGCGGTTGCAGGATTTTATTTTTGCGATACGGTATCTCCAAGATATCTCCTTTAAAGCCCCTCTAGAAGAACATTTGGATCCCAGCGGCACTGACATAGAGATATTTATAGCTCAGATGCGTTGAACACGGTGTCTGGATTCTGGAGATGCACGGGGAGTGGTGCATTTCAAGTGAAAAGAAGAGCCTGTTTTGTTTCTAGAGCCATTGGCGAACAATGATTGTCAGACACGAGTGTCAAGACAGAGATAGCAAGCGGAGTCTACAAGAGTTGAGTCGGCGACTCGGAGAAACAGTAAACAGAAATCTCAGACTGAGCCGAACCGAGTAAGAGACAAGATAGGGATCAAAACGATGACCGCCACCAACAAGGGTGGATATGAAGTGTCCCTGTTGAAGAAGATTTGACTGTGGCAGCAAAGCCGGGGGCCGGGGTCGCAGTGGGTGAGCCGTGCGCACGGGCCTAAAATTGACTGTAAGCAAGGTTTAGTTCACACGCGTGGCAACAGCGGTCTTGCTGTTCTTCTACCTTGATATCCTCGTATTGACTAGTTTTGCGTCGAGAACTTCACCAACGACCAGTCTTTTGCATATACGCCGTGTATTAGGCGTCTTTTGGACCCAGCAGAGCTGAACTTAAACCCAGAGCGGACATTTGAGTCTGAGCTCGGAATCTTTGAGTCGGAGTGAGCATTTTTCCTACTCCCTCCAAACATTTTATTCCTTTTCTTTCAATTCTGACTTTATCTCCTCCTCATTCTCTCTCTCCGACAATGTCAGTACTCGACAACGCCGCCCACACCGCCCTCCATCGAACACAGCAATTTTTACTCGTCGTCAACAACGATGACAGAGCCACCAAAGGCAGCTCCTGCGACTCAGGAGCACCCTTATCCTCCTCCAACTATTGTTCCTTACCCACACCAGCCATATAACGGTCCCTATCCACCACCAGGGCCGCCGGGGGCATACATGCCTCCCTTTTTCGCATACCCGCCTCCCCCGCCAGACGGCAGTCATCCTGAGGGGCGCCCAATGGAGAGCCCACCTGGTCCATACATGATTGGATTGCCCCCAGGCGTCGTGTACGCCTACCCTCCTCATCCCCAGGCTCAAGGTGTGTTGATTCTGCTATCTTCGTCCTATCCCCGCTCATTTCTCACGTAGCCTTTGGTGCTCCTCCAGCTAGTTCGGCTTCTCCGCCTGCTCTGCGTGCAAAGCGTAAACAAGTCAAGATGGCTGTAAATATGATCCACGTATCTCGATGGCGTGACCTCACTGACAGATCCTAATCAACAGTGCACTAATTGTGCCGGGGCGTGCAAGCGCTGCGACGAAAGTCGTCCTTGTGAACGATGCGTCAAGTACGGAATCTCAGACTCGTGTGTTGACGGGCAGAGGAAGGAAAGGAAGAAAGGCATTAAACGTGGACCGTACAAACGTAAGACGAAGGGCGAGTCAGACGGCGCCAGCTTCAATGGTGTGTGCTTTCTGCCGCTTCGAAATATTCACTAAATATTGAACTAGGTGACTGGCCTGCTGGTTCGCAACCACCTTCAGCGTCCACTGCCGCTGCCGCTATTCATGCTGTGGCCCAATATGCACCGGAAGGATACTACCCCGTCTATTATCCTCCACCTGGATTTATGCCTCACCCTCACGAGGGCCAACCTGGTCCAGATGGCTCCCCACCTCACCCTATGCCGTATTACATTCATCCGGGTTCCTACCCTCCGTTCCCACATTATCCACCTATGTACCCCCAGGAGCTCCGCCGCCCTCCACAGCTCCACCACCAGCTCAGGCGCAGCCCCCGTCGCGCCAGGTGGGCCAACGGAGCCTACGCCTCCGCAGACCGTCAATCCTTCCGACACCGCGCGCAAGGCCGATGATGCGCCAGCCGCTGTCGAGCGCAACGGATTAGAGACCAATGGCACTTCTAGGAAGCGCCCTAGGGCCTCGAAAGGCGGTGAACCCAAATACAAGAAGTCCAAGTCCGGGGTCAGCGGCAATAGCAATGGCACCGAAGTCCCTCCTCCGGTCATTGCTGCTGCTGCCGTGGCCGCACCTACTGCAGCTTCTATCAGCGACAACGACAACGACAAGGATAACGAGTCCAGCGACGCCCATGCCACCTCTGTTATTATCCCTCCTCCTGCAGCAATAGCTGCTGCTGCTGCTTCTCCTGCTGCTGAACACCCTCTCAGCAGTGGCGATAGCAGCGATAGTAGCAGTGACGACAATGACAAATCCGCTTGAGCCTGCGATTTTCCAATTTGCTTGTCCTCACGGTGTGTCCTATGCCTATATGAGTTAATATAAGAAGGGTAATTCTCATATCATATTTTTTACTTTAATAGCTTGTCTCTGTCCATTTGTTCATCCATTGTCGTCGTCGTCGTCTTTCAATCATGCTTTTTGTTTTCATCATCCTTATTCTCGTCATTGTCAGGTTGAACGGGAAGCATTTTGGAAAACTCCCTCGTTTTCTCAGTCAATCAACACACATGATAGGCACGACTTCCATCCTTTTCCTCCAAGTCCCAACAACAAATGGATTTTGCCACCAGTTCTTCTCACATCCATTGATATATTGTAACGTTTTCTTCGAACATTCTTTGACTTTTTCCGCGCGCCTTGTTGATTTGCTCCTATTTCTTTTCAAGTCCTTTACTACACAAACCTTCTTCGAAAAAGGGGTGTCCGCTGGCTTTTTGACCTTCAACTGGGCCCGATACTATTGCGTAAAAGTTGGTATTTGGACCTACTTGTCGGCATGTCAAATGACCTTCGGAAATGTTCGTGCTCTTACTCATTTATGTTGTTATATTTGGTAGTGCGGTTTTTTTCTGAGTGTTTCTCTTTTTCGATTTTGGTGGTTGGGATTTCTTTTTCTTTTGTTCTTTCTTTTTGTGATTGCTTTTTGATTGCGCTTTAGTGCTTTTTTATTTATTTAAGTGTTGTCTTTCCCCCTATATTCTTTGACTTCAATCGTGGCTTGAAGATGTGTGGGCTTGCTTTTTGGTTTCTATGCCCTCAGAGCATCTCCCCATTTTCGAGCCATAATTGACTTCAAAACATAGTATACAACCCTTCTCTTTCTTATCTATTGTCTGATAGTCTGCGTCATGCGCCTCTTCATTTTCTATTTCTTCCTTTCTCCTTTCGATCTTCGTTATTTTGCCTCCATCCGCCTGGCTTCGAATTCCAGGAATATTTAGTATGTAGAAATACATTGTACAGTACGAAATTCGTTGACTCGCTCGCTGCTCGAGTGCACCTTGATGTTGTAGTTTGTCTTTTTATTTATTCTTCAGTTTTTAGTTCGGGACTGTTCAAAATATCTTACGTTGCTTCAGGGAAAGCCAACGATGTGGCAAAGCAGAAATGGACAACCTTTGAATTCGAGCCACATTTGCCTGAGCCACGCTGCCCATCGTACTACAGCCCGCACATAAATAAATACATAAATAAATACAACAATTTTAGATGCTTCCAACTTCTGCTCTACTATTCCTAGGTGTGCGCTCCGAAACCTCGATTGGATCTGCTGGTGGTACGGTATTAGAGATTGTTTCTAGGTGCACCGCACTCGGGCAGAATTCTCTGTGGCCGTCTTGATTTTGAAGCCGGTGCTGTTCGCGCATTTGGAGGAGTGCGCGGCTTGCTAGCATTGAGTGCAAGCAGCGTGATAGTCTAGATCCGCGTAGCGTCCGTCAGGAGAGGTTTCAAATAAGTTGGTGTTAGCGATTATATCGTGGAACTTACGATGTACCCATGATTCGGAAAGGGGTCTAGAATGGGACAGTGTTTAGTAGGAGCCTATTACTACTATAATGCATTTGTTGTTGGCACATACGGGAAATATCTTATAAGAAAGAACATTGAATAACGAACACACTAGAGGTTTATCCGTTTGCTAGTAAGCTTGACCGACCAGAGAAATGGCAAACGCACCGAAAAGACAGACATAGAAAAGAATGCCTATGAATCAAACAGCATTAGTTTCAATCGATATCGTGATACCTAAAGGAGATGAAAATACAACCATCGCGATATACGACATGCGACATTGGCATTCTGGAGGACATGCCTGACCGACCTGAACGAGAGAGAAAGAGATTTAGCTTGCTATACTAACTTGAGCCTAGAAATGATGATACAAAATTGTAGAGCGGGTTTTAAAACCAATACCATGCATACTACAGTGGAACAAATTGTAGATTAAGCGCTGGGGCACATCAATCGATAAAACTTACAGAAATCCCAAGTGCACAGGGCGGCCCACCACCAAATGATGCGCTTTGATGTTCTTATTGGGAAACACCCCTTATATCCTCGATAAAGGGGTTTTGGCGAGTCTAAAGCAGAAATGGAAGGGCGGTGGGTTGGCTACAATGTCAATAAACTATCGGAAAATGAGGAACTTTGTCTGGACGCACATTTAGTTTCGATAAAGAATAAACAAAGCGATACTATACCTGGGGTCCATAGCACAACGGCCATCGAACACAGAAAGATCAAAAGGCCTCTATTGCGGTTCCATATAGCCCATACACGCGCGGTGAGGATCACTGCCATAACGTTGCCCCCATAATAAGTATAGGATCGAATTTTTATCGACATCACTCACTTTCTGATGTTAGAGTCCCCAGAGCCATTGTAACTTTTGTGGAGGGTCAGCTATGTAATTGCCTCTAGTCTGTCAAACTCACCGGCAACAATTACCTTTACTCGGTTACACTTGGTATCTGTCATGTTACTGCCCGTTTGTCCTGGGGTAATTCAGTCCTGCATATCTTCAAGTGATATAATGCTCATGAGACTCACGGTAGATCGCCATAATGCAGGCATCAATAACAACAGCATATCGTTGAAAAAGGTAGATGGCTTTGATGGCGTTCCACTTCTTCAGCCAAACGAGATTAACCTCCATATCCAACGTGATGGCCCAGTCGTATGAATACATAGCGGTGGCGGCGTCTGTGAGCCAGATGGGAAACGTAAGTGAATCTTCAGCTCTCACTAAGATACCAGTCGACGGTGCTCACAGTTTGAGTACTAGCGAAATTCATTCCGGTGGTTAGACATGCTATACAATGCTTAAATGGACAGCGTATTACCCACCGGGATCGCGCTCATTCCACGCACCATTTGGAGCGCCCAAGGAGTCATGGCAAACCCATTCCCCGACATCTTGCGAACGATGGAACGCTATGAGCAGGCTAAGAGGAAAGATGGTTTTGGCCTGTTAGCGGCGAAATTCCACATGGAGTTCCAGCAAAGAGTTCAAACACTATTTAAATATCGAAATGGAAGGTGATGTAAGTACCTGAGACGTATTGATACGCTTCGAGTCAAAACCAATAGGCAAAGGCCGAAAATCTCATCAATTATGTCATGGTCCCGTAGGGTCCCTTGTGGCGGATTCTTTGAATCAAGGGCTCAGAACTGTTGAGAAAAGCACTCAAGAGCAATTCAAAGGTCTCTAACGCTTGCATTTACCCCAGGGGATGGCAGTCGCAACGCGTTTTGTTACATGCTTACCAGAGGGTTGGATACGAAGCCGTGAGTTTCGCCATCATGAGACTATCAATAATTTAATTAAAACTACGTAACTTTAGCTGTAATCAAGCCGGTGTCTTTGTTGGTGACCCCGCTACACAACCAATAACGTAATATACTTGCAACAAAACTCAGAGGTATCACAGGGTATCACAGAATCTCGCAAATGCATATCGTCAATGGATACCGTAGATTGGGATGGAACTGCTGTCTAATTTAATATTACTCGTTTGCTCACGCGACTAAAGAAGCGCCCATCGGCCCCCGCTGGTGGGAAACTGGAAGTCTTGACGACTACTTGCTCATTACAGGTCTGAAAAAATGAAGACAATTAAGCCCCAGTCTCTAGACTGGGTCCATTCTACCGCTCACTATCTTCCTTTTGATACTCGAAGGTCATTGGGGCGCCTTGTGAATGCCGACAAGAAGCCGAGTGTACCAAAATCGGCGCTGACCGAGGTTGGAAACTAATTCCTTTTCGGGAATGGAACGGTAATCCATCATAACCACGACCACGACACGACCAGGACTCTCTTCTCTTCACCTGCATAACGGACTCATATATATATCATATAGCGTAGAAATCGCTGACGACACTCTGAATCACACTTCCAACTTAAATCCCAAATCGCAACTCAGGGCTCCGATCACAGAAACAAACGATGGAGGAAGGCACTAAATCGAAGAAAACGGTGTTCGTGGGTGGGATAAGCGATGATACTGATGAAACAGCGCTGTACGAAAGTTTTTCAACATTTGGTGCGTTTCTTTGTTTTCTTGGTTGCTCGGAGACAATATGCTCATTTTGCTTTCCCCCTGTTCTATGTTCTCGTTTTCGGTGTTTCTTTTGCTCTTTTCGCTGGTTTCATCCTCTTTTCTGGTTTGGTGTTCCGCTTCGTCCATGTCATTGGCAAATTAAAACGTCGTATCCCCCACGCTTGTCGCATATATTCCGTCGATCCTCGACGGTGACGGTGCAGGCGATATCCTGGAGGTCCAAATCCCACCACCTGCTAACCAACATCAAAACCCCAGTCCAAGCGGTACGTAGAGCCTTCTCTGCTCATCTCCCTCATTCTCGCTGATATGACATCGTTACACCGTCATATTCATCCTGGCATCATAAAAACGCGCATACATGCATTCTCGTCGTCCCTCTTCTATTCAACCCATAAACCGCGCATATATCCATCTATCGCCCATTCCATCTCTATCTCACCATTAACACCTCCAATACCATCTTCACGTCTCGACGATTCTATTTCATTCCAAAAACCAGCCCCAAAACATCGAGGGTTCGCATTTGTCACCTATACATCCTCCGCCGACGCTCAAGACGCGATCGACAACATGGACATGAACGAGCTCAAAGGCCGCGTGCTAAAAGTGAACCTTGCGCGCCCTATGAAAACAGCCGCTGCGAATCTGAGTGGGAACAGAGCTAGTATGTCCTTGTCTTTTTCGTCTTCAGTTGTGTTCTGCTTTGTGATGCGACATTGATGTTGATAATCTCCCCCTCCTCTTTCTCTCTTTCTCTCTGTTTTTTTTTTTTAGTTTGGGAATCCGAAGAATGGTTGAAGGAGCATGTCAAGCCTCTAGCGCAATCTGGAGGTTCGTATTGTGGAGTTTTTGTTGCTTTAACTTGTATGGCTTAATCGTCATCCTTTCTAGGTGTTCAAGGTCGTCATGCACAGCCAATAGCAGAAGAAGAGGAAGATGCCAAAAGCGATGGTAATAATGCTATGGAAGAATGAAAGAGTGAGCGGAAAGGACGCAACAAAAAACGTCTGCAGTCACAGGCGTTGTATGGCACAAAGGCTGGGATGTTGGAACTTATGGGCATTAAACATCCCATTTTTCGCGAATTGATGCCTACAGGCCAACAAGAAAATTGTACATGGTGACCAGCTCTAAGCTGTCAGCTATTTCTATTTTATGGAAGTATATATATGGTACTGGGAGAGGTGTCGGCATGTGTATTGTATGATACAAGTATAGAGGATGTAGTGGTGGTAACAATCCTAAGTATCTTGAGAACGCGATTGTATGTAATGTACGATTAGCAGGCAGTGGTTGGAGTGCCGCATGGGACGAACACAAATGAGATTAGATTTGCCATGTTGCAAGCCCCTCGTTTTGTTTCGATGGTCCAGAAAGCCATTGAGGGTGGAGCCTGGAGGCGAACACATGCCTGATTCGACATATGCTTGTTCAACACGAAGCAAGGCGCAGAGTCATTGATGAGAGGCGAAGGGCAAAAGAAGGGTAGCATCCTCATGTATTCCAGATATCGTCTGCGGTGCGGGGTTTGCATTCGGAAGGTATACCCTTTCGACAATATCGTAAGTGGTGATATTGTTGCGTAAGTTGAGCGATCTACATGTCTCGGGAATTGGCAGTGTTGGGGTCGTAGAGGTGCTGACTGAGGAAACTAGATGGCTTTTGGATTCTGAATGTCATCATCAAACTGGGCTCTGGCTCGTTTGATGTCCTCTTGCATGAAGAGAAGCTCCTCCATTCTTGCAAGCTTTTTGGCGTCGGCTGGACGGGATAAAGCCCGTCGGAGGTCGTCAATGGAGAGACGAGCTTTCTTGGAAGGGCCGTTGGCTTGCTGGCACTAAAGTGGAAGATGAGCAGGAGTAAGAACGCGGTGATAGTTGGATAAAAGAGAAAGACGTACAATGTCTGTGATGTATTCGATGAGGATCTCCTCCATGACGTTCACGGTGTCCATGGCGGGATTTCGGTCATCTCCAAAGCCGTACATCAAATTTTTAACTGAAGTAATTTCATGAATGATTAATTGAAAGAGAGAGTCTGAGCCTGCGCATACGTACGTTCTTTCGTGAAGAGTCCCTTCAAGTTGGATTGTCTCCTTCCGCCTCTGCCACTGGTGCTGAATGTTGATGTAGTCTCTCTAGCGTAGCTGGGCGTGTACGCCGTAAACGTCGCCGTGCGCTGCGGTATAGGCGTAGGCGCTGAGTAAGGCACATGCGTCGTAACAGGTGTCGGAGCCGGCCTCGCGATTGGCTGCTGTTGCTGCTGTTGCTGTTGTTGCTGTTGCTGCTGCTGTTGGTGGTGCAGCAATTGCTGCTGGTGCTGCTGGTGCTGGACTGCTGCAACTGCCGCTGCCGCTGCCGCCTGTGGATGGTGCTGTGGCACGTAGCTGTATGGATATGACCAGCCATAACTGGTGACCCCGGCCTGGTATGCGCCAGGTGGGTATGTGTACGCGCCTGGGGTGGTTGGGTGGCCATATGCTGAGGGGTGGTATGCGCCGTACGGGTAGGCTGTGGGCGTCTGGGGCACCGTCCCTGGCGGCGGCGGTGTCGGTGAGTAACCTGGATAAGACATTGGTGAAGAGGTTATTGGAGACCAGTAATGATCATTATTCGTGTGTTAGATTTGTGCAGCGTGGGAAATAATCAATAGAGTAGTGCGCCGTGTGGTTGTCCTACTCACATGCACACTTGACATAAAAATGTCACTGCCCTCATACCGTTAAATGCTCGTGCCCAGCATGAGGCAACAACAGCTGGTCAATGATAGCTGGAGACTGGTATAAAAAGTTGCCTGAACAAAAGAAAGCTACTTTCCACGATTACCGATCTACTCGTTTTCCGACTCATCGGATTGGAAGCGGTAAAGGCTAGCTATTAAAGGCTCGTCGTAGGATGGCTAAACGCATACGCTAATCCATTTCTATAGTCACCCATCTTCACGAACTTCCGTTTGGATATTTCATCTTTCGCCTGCCAGGCATTCATCCAAGTCCTATCCCGAGTATTCTAGCATGGGAAATAATACATCATCAGTCAAACCCACCAATGACGCTGGATGTTTCTCGGGTCTTTTTGACCGAGACCCACGACTAGCGCCCAATCTATCGATGCCAGTCGAGGCAGCTCAACAATTATCTGTGGAGAGAAGACGAAAGAGAAACGTAACAGCACCTATTCAATTGCGCAATAGGTACGAATTTTAGTCGAGTTCAGTCCAGTCCAGAAAGCCTAACTACTTGTTGTCTTAAGAGCTGCGGCTGCCATGTTTGAATCGGCGCAAAATACACAAATTCATGGTGGTAATTTTACCGCGCAACATGGACCCCATGCAACCCTCACTGTGAATATAAACAGTAAGAAGGCCTGTACATACGCTACCATTTTGCTAATACACTGTGAAAAGGTGGACCTTCCGGGAATAGGAGTGTAAGGTACCAAGCGGGTGATCAGGACCAACGCATAAATTCACTAGCAAATCGTCCATTGCCCGATATTGTGGGTTGCATTATAAAAATTTTGCATGTAACCAGTCTAATTCTATTTTCGTATGCAATAACAAATGATTAGCCGCCTGAGGAGAATTCGAGAAACGATCATCTTACTCGACCACCTACTACAGGGGATGAACATCGTCGGCTACTTGAAGCGGGTAACCAACCCTTTCAGAAGAGTAACGAGCTTTACGAGCAACATCTCCTTCAGAAGGGTCGAGGTCATCCTCTGTGGATACCACAGCCAAATATACGCCTCCCAACATCTTATCGGGTGAAGGGTGTGTGCATTGGTGATGTTGGTATTATCACTCCCGATGGTTCTTTCGACTTTCTGTTTAATATATGTCTTCCTGCCACGGATCCCATCCACTCCGACGAGCTTCCCGAAGGATTTGTTCCCATAGATCCACCGTTGAGTCAAGGGACGTTCGGGAATTCAAAGAATTCACAAACGGAAGCTATTTAGCAAGCTCCTCTGTCAATAAGGTTCAGCACAGTCATACCGAAAGCAGGTGAGATTGCCGTGCCTAACGACGTTCCATCTTTATTCAGATGGCTCTATTGTAGAGTCCTAGCATTTGAATCGTCGGCCTCGGAAGGCGCTATTTTAACGATGCCCGAAGGCGCTTACAAAGAGGAGCTTAACAATATTTCTAAATTTCGCAACCATGTTGCGATCCATGCGGAGAGCTGGTATAAATTTGTGAATGGTCCTTGTGGTCGCGACGCTCAAAACGGCGACCTGCGTGTAGTGGTTGGCTGCGACAAAACTACCTATTGGGGAATGGCGACTTTCTACAACCTTTTCCAGCAGACCAACTTCCGTTTGAACTATGTTTCTCGACACAGCGAGAATGGACAGCACGTACCAGGAGACATGTACAGCTGGGAACACAGTGGTACAGCTGAAGTCAGAGTAGGGCCCGGAGCAGAGGAGACCGACGAATTGACAAGTGAAACGACTCATTCCCTACTCCGGAATCAGTGTCTTTTCTTGCGAACGCTCACGGCCACACTTTCCGATGCTCTTTGGCAAGACCTTCATCGTAGCCTTGGGCTCGATGTCTCCTTGAACCAGCCTTTACCTCCAATCAATGACGTATCCCTCGGTTCTTCGCGAACCTCTGAGCAATCGCGCGTCCAGCCTCAGAGAACAAGCTCTTATTCGAGTAAGGGAGCACAAGGCTCACAACATAGCCAACATCACCCCAATGCCTTTGCCGTCCGAAACCCGGGGGATGTTATTATACATCATTCACTCCCATCTCCTGTGAGTGATATAAATGTTTGTATCAGTGCATCTACCAGCTTGATATTAATTAAGAGCATAGCCCACAGTCCATCCTGCCAAGCTAATCAACAAGTTTCTACTGAAAGAAGTATGTGTTTTTCCTTATTCATCTATGTCAATGATTTTTATACACATTCCAGAAACCGGAGGCGAAGATTGCCATCACCAACGACAGAGATTGGTATTTCATCTCGCCATTAAATGTCATTCCCTCGATTTTATGTCTCATCAAGAGTATCCTACTTACCCGTCGTCTTCTAGGTCTCAATGCTATCCGACCCCAGTCGTCTTATACCAAGAATCTGCGGAACAAGCGACATCTGTATATCTGACGGTTAGGCGTGCCCTTGTCTTTCTCGGTTCACTAAATTGGTTATTTTTACCAGGCGTGGTCTACCTTGAGCCAAAAGGATCTGATTTGCGTATTCTACATCCAGAAATGGTATCTCCGGTTCATGAATTGATAAATGGCACAATCTCCGTCGGGGAATACCTATTTGACTGTTCGCCTACGCATCGCCATCTCCTTCTCGAGCATCTTCAATCAAGACTTCTGGAGGGCTTTATGGTCGATAATAAGCTAACACTTCGAGAGTATATCAAATCACAGTCCTCATCCACAGCTTCACTCAGTATTGTTGGCGCCTTGGAAAATCTTTTGGTCAGGACTTCTTCAGGGAGCCTCGAAGTTACACCACGACCAGGATCTACACTGCTGAACAACAGAACCCAGAAAGCCCATTTGGAAGGACATCCTCACAGGCTTGTGTCTCTAGATGAAATTATTCACTCTGTCAGGATATCATTGTCAAAGGCCGACAGCCTCCCGATTCAACTTATCCTGCCTGAAACGATACCGATGCTGCGCGCCAGGTTGAGCACGTATTCAACGTCAATTGTGGTGGAATGCCAGGTTCCCTACCTGTTGAAGCTGGCACACGCTCTATTCGGTAGATATCTGCAAAATCAGCAAAGAGATGACCTAGACGAAGCTATTTGCTATTACGAGGAAGCCTCCACGTCGATGACCCCCATTGCATCATATCGTCATGTAGAGGCCCTCCTTGGCCTTTGTTTCTCCCTTTACCAGCGGCTCCATCTGACAGGAAGATTCGAGGACTTAGTCGATCTGGTGAAAGGCCTAGAAGCTCAAGCGGACATCGATTACGCAGAGCTTTTGCGGGGAGAATCTATGTCATCGGAAAATGCCCAACGTCAAAGCTGTACAGTTTTTGTTCTACGTGCAAAGATTAATGACTCACATATCGACTATAGCCTCTAACAGCGCAGAGCCCTATGCTAAATTTTGGGACGATGAATCCACGGAATCCTTAATTCTTAGTCTCCAGGAGCAAGTCCAGCCCTTAATTGTTGTTCCCCGGAGCAAGTTCAATCGTTCCCCGTTATCATAACCTCCGGTCAGCATCTCATTGATACTCGGTTGAGTATACTAGAGCCACATTCATTAACACGATACTGCCTTTAGAGTTGCGGCAATTAATGAATGTTGAGTCACGGGCAACAAATCTCATATATTTGTCAAATGTTCCAGACGTTGATATCAAGCGATACCTGGTCGACTGCTTCCGAAAGACCAGAGAGGCGCATCCAAGAAGAGCAGCACTCCCCATAGGTGACTGGCCAGAAGACCACCAGGTAAACACGTTGGTAAAGTTATCCTCCGGAAATTTTATCTACCCAGTTACGGCCATGCGTTATGTGTCGTCTCCTCATCATATTCCAACTGACCGTCTGCTGGAGGTTCTTACCAACGCAATGCTCGGTGGGGGCTGAAAGCACTGTACTCGATGATTATCAACAAGATAGAGAACTTCTTTGAAGTGGCTCGACTGCTTGGTTTCATTGCTATCAGTGGGCGAGATTTCTGTCTGACACCCAGAAGATTAGAGGAGCAACTTTTTCTCAACCAAGGCGATGTACGGCGCCTGATACTTGACTTGGATCCTTTCGTGGAATTTGTAGATGAAGAAACACCCATCCGCTTTTGGCACCCATCCTTCTCTAACTTTCTCTTGGGCCCGGCAAGTCCCACAGGGCACTACTTAGACCCAGGCATGATGCACAATGAATCTGTCCATCTCTGCATTCGCCACCTCAAACGCTTCCACGAGACAGGTACTATTCATTCAATCGTACCACCTTTTGATCATTTAACAAATTCGATTCACAGGCCGCGACTGGGACAACTACCCAGCTTCTGTAGAATATTCCGTCGTCAACATAACCGAGCATTTAGAGAAAGCAGAATTTCGAGATGGATCATTGAGATTAGAGATTTTCGACGTGCCTTATGTACAATGTCTACTCAAGTGGACACCAGGCACCAAGCGTGTATATCGACCCGACCAATTGTTTTGCCAATTTTTATTGGCTCTAAAGAACTCGGTAAGACGTTTGTATCGATTATTCAACTGTTCTAAAGTCGCCTGTGCACTATGTCTAGAGGTTCTACAATAAAGATGAGCTTTACATGCATCATAGGGGTATCTGGGACCAGGCCGTGAGAGATCGACTGGCGAAGTCACCTTTGGATTTTGGGTTAACCCTCTGCCTTACTCTTGTGGCGGCCCAATGGAGCATTGTGGATCCTCTGGACACTTTGAAGCATATATCGGCTATACACCCTTCTCAAAGGCATGAAGATATTTACCCTTTTGGTCTCTTCTTGTATTGCTTGAGCGAAGATCTATCGTGGCCCCATGGATGGCGACCGGAAGATCAATATCGACAGCTCCTGCTGGACTTCTTGTTCGACTCATCACGATCAGGGCCATATTATCTGGACCAATCGAAATTCACAATAGTCGCCAAAGCTTTGATAGATTTTATCGTCAGGCCTTGGGATGACCGGAAGCGTTCCATCCGGTGGGTGCTGTTAGTCCTCAGAGTGGCCCCAGAAATTGACATCCTTTGCAGTGACTCGAAAGCATGGGAAAATATTTTGCTGATATTTTCTCAAATATTGAAACATATCGGCTACAAAGAGGAGTTGATGGAGGCCCTTCGCCAAACCAATTTCTTATTCCGCCTGCCATTTACCAAAGAATCAGAACCGGAGATGTCTAAACACATTATAGCAGTGATTGCGGGAATTGAAGAATATGTAGGGAGAAATGGCACGGGCAGAAGTACGGATGTACTTCATGTCCTTATTCGAGACGAATCTGAAAAGACACTGGCAGAGTTCCATGGAAACAAGAATGCTTTGTAGCACATCTCAAAGAACAGTAAGTACGAGGTAGGCAATGAACAGCAATAGTGGTAATTGTAACGGAAATATATATTTGAACCTTTTGGGTAAAGTCAATGTACATCAATCCTTTGAGTCTTTCTTACCGGTGTCCACGCCATGATCTTCTTTTCCGACACTTGTCTTCTTGCCTCGTCCCCTAAATCCCCAGCCAATCTGATTCGCAAGTCGCACGTTTGCAACTCCAAGCTCATCTGCCCATGCCCAGACCGTGCCAGGGTTTCTCAAAAACTGCCGTCCAACAATTGCGACATCAGCAAATCCTCCTTGAAGCAACGTTTCCGCTTGAATTCCAGAGGTAATCGTACCAACAGTACCCACGATCAGGCGCGATGGTTTCCCAGCAGCGTCTGAGGTAGTGTCCGCGGAAGGATAGGCGGATGTCGCGCCGATGGCTTGCATGACGTCCTTGGCTAGGTTGGATTGGTATCCGGCTGCGCTTATGATGTTCTGCTTGGGATTATTTCCTCCGGATGAGACGTCGAGGAAGTCGACTCCATGTTCTAATAGAATGGGCGCTAGACGTGCGGTGTCTTCTGATCTCCAAGAAGGTTCATTCGGTAAAACCGTTTCCAGCCATTCGGTCCCAGAGATCCTAGATTTGTACGCTTGAGCACTGGAGCGGAACACGGAGCTAGAAGCATGGCAAACGCACCTCAAAAACAGCGGCATAGTATCCGGAATCACGGATCTAACTCTATCGACAACCTCTAGGACAATGCGGACACGGTTCTCCCAGCTTCCCCGTACTCGTCTGTTCTTTGGTTGCTGACAGGACTGAGAAACTCGCTCAATAAGTAACCATGAGCAGCATGGATCTCAATTACATCAAACCCGGCCTTCAGCGAGCGCTTAGCTGCAGCTTCAAAGGCATCAACGACTTCCTTTATGCCTTCTTTCGTCAGTGCTTTGGGATGTGGATAGTTATCTTGGAAAGGGATGGCTGATGGTCCCCAGACATCATCAGGCCAGCCTCCCACTGCCTTTGATGCAGTCGGATCGCCGGTAATCCAAGGCGCAACAGTTGAAGCTTTTCTTCCGGCATGAGCGAGCTGAATGCCGATCTTTTGCGACTGAGAATGTGCAAACGTGACAATATGGGCTAGAGGCGCAATGTGCTCATCCGACCAGATGCCAGAGTCCTCAGGGGTTATGCGACCATTAGCGAGAACAGCCGTGGCCTCTATCATAGTGTGTCCAGGTCCGCGTGTAAATATACCGCCGACTATCGGCACCCGTGAGAGAATGATGAGGTTATTAGTGGGCGAGGATATAAATTGTTACTTACGATGAGCGAGATGCCATGGAGTGAGGAGGCCGTCTTCAGCAGAATACTGGCATAGAGGAGATAGCTGTTTACAAAATCTAAATTATAAGTGATTTGTCGCAGTCGGTCGAAACGACGCACCCATATTCTATTTTGGAAGCGCACGCCTCGAATCTGTAGCGGCTGATATAGTATTGGGAGAGGTTTACCGTCAGATTCGGCTGTACCAGCTGGCGGCACTTGAGCTGGCGTAAAGTAAGGAACGTCTTTCGCAGGGACATTCAGATTGGGGGGGTTACTCATGGTGGTTGGAGTATGGAAGAGATGAGCAGCCTTTTGAGCTTTAAATACGAACAATATGAATAGCTAAGAATTATCATGCATGACGTCAGATAAACTTCGAATTATTGAAGATCTTTGGAAGACCAACGATATAAGGGAGCGACCAAACACTAGCAAGTCATGGAAGTGGTGCACGGTTCTTGAAATCCCATATTTCAACAGAGAATTCGATCGACTTTGATGATGACAGCAACGGAGAACTATTTCTTGAGTCCGGGAAGAGAAAAAGCTAAGAAATTGGCCATATCCGCTGATTTGGGGCAAGTCGGGTCAAAGGTGAAAACTCCTACTTTGACTCTGTGCAGCGAAGGAAATCGACTTGTTGGATTTAAAATATTATCGACCTTTGCTCATTGAGATTCATAGTCTAGAACGGGGTCGATATCCAACCGAGGTGTCAAAAAACAAATTGTTCTAGATGAAAGATGAAGCATGGCCCGTGGCGGTTCCAAGATACGAAGTCTATAATCGTCTCTGGATTAATAGAGTTGAACCTAGAAGAATCGTAATATTCAAGAGATAAGCGTTTCAACGTGGAGAATTGCGATAAATGGTTTCTAGAGGTATATCTATCCTCAAGTTTTACGTTGAGAACATCAATGTTAGTATTTCGAGTCGGTTGAAGGGACTTAGAAACATCGCACCGTCGGCTGGCAAGATCATCACAACTTGGATCCGTCTGTTCATCAGATGGGATTAAGGACGTAGGCTGCGCATCCACATAGGTACCCCAGAGCCGAAATTCTTTGCATGGTACACCCGCCTAGCTCTAGGAAATTTCCCGAGCCCAGAATAATGGTAAAATAAACGAGATACGGAAAGACAGTTGAGAAGCGTTTCGTCATACTCTATCCTTATCCATATTGTGCCCTAGAATGTCAATAAAAAGAGCAATGATATCCTCAGGAAGGATGTTGGCCATGGTTGGTGGTCGTGGGGCGGTTGCAATGCACGATGGTGAGCTTAATTGGGTCAAGCGCGCCCTAAATCTGAATAAACAAATGCAAAGGCATCTGCTATCCCCGGCTTTCGTTCTAGCCTCCAACACATTCACTTCCCATGACTCGGAATGATGTTATACTGCAGAGAATCCATCACACGTACTTGAAGAGGTTTCGCTCGCCAGCCACGTAAATACCATCCAAAAGTCGCATCGGAAGTGAAGAGATGCCTCCGACACATATTGCAGTATTGGGCGGAGGTCTTACTGGACTTTCTTCTGCAATTCATCTTGCTCGAAGATTCCCGACGTCGAAGATATCTCTTATAGAGAGACAAGATGTACTGGGAGGATGGGTGCGCTCAGAACGCGTCAAATTGCCACAAATAGGCGCATCTGTACTTTTGGAGGGGGACCACGGTCTTTACGACCGAATGGCAAATCTGTCCTTGAATTGGTTGGTCAAGATCCTTTGTTATCGAAATGTTAAAATGCTGAACCGTTTGGATGAATAGATTAACCTACTCAAGCTGCAGGACGAGGTCATTACAGTACCTAGGACTGCAGCTCCTGCAAAGGCTCGCTTCCTATATATCCCGAAGTCATATGGCTCTTCAGGCCCCTCTGGTTTGCAGCGTATACCCTCATCCATCTTTTCCATGATATCATCCTCGCTAGCATCTGTCATGCTACCGGCCATTCTATTTGAACCGTTCAAAAGGCTAATCGACCTAGCAACATCAGTGACGAGAGTGTGGACTCCTTATTTACACGACGGCTCGGGGAAACCTTTGCCCGAACATTTGGAAGCGCTCTGGTGCACGGAATATATGCTACTGACTCTCGGACGCTGAGCGTTCGAGCTGCTTTCCGGCTATCTGGGAGGCGGAAGAACGTGGTTGGGGAAGTGTAGTTCGGGGTTTTCTCATGCCGAAGAAAAAGAAAGAGATGGCGGAGCAAGAGACGTATGAGATGGGCAATGTACCGGACATGATGCGCGGAACTTCTGTTTATTCATTTAGGGATGGGATGGAGACATTGACCAAAGCCATGGAACGCAAGCTGCAGGCCACACCAAATGTCAGCATCACCAAGAATGCACATATATCCGGTCTTAGACTGTTGGATAATCAGGATATGGAAGTATGTCAACACCTTCAGTGCCGTGAATACACTCTAATAGATCATCACTAGATTTCCCATTCTCAAAGTACGCCTATAGTGGCAAGCCATGTCGTCTCTGCTCTGCCGCTCCATGTACTACATAATCTCATGAATGGCCCACAAAATGTTCCATTGGTCCCCACTTAACCAAGAATCCCACCTCCACCGTGCATGTCGTCAACTTGGTCTTCCCATCACCTCCGAAAGATGTCCATCCTGAAGGATTTGGTTACCTCATTCCTCGCCCGCCTGACGGATATCCCAAAACTTCCGATTCCTCTTCAGGGATTCTCGGGACCGTATTCGATTCTTGTTCTCTGCACGAGCAAGATTTCCCTCTCACGGAGGATTACTACAATGCAGCTTCACACACAAAGCTGACCATAATGACAGGTGGCCCATATCCGAGACCGCCTCTTCCACTACATCTTAGTTCATCCGAATGCGATGTGACGCCTCCTTTCATTTGGAACCTTCTCGACCAGCTAAAAGTCCAGCTTGGCAGAGAACTGCCTGATCCGATCTATTGGCGAGTATGGAATAACGAAGCATGTATTCCAACCCTTCGTCCTGGTCATCTAGATCGAATGGAGGAAATGAAAGCGTCTTTGGGGTTATCGTCGAATGGCGGACCATCAGATGCGATTTCTAGAGGATGGCGAGCTAGATTGGCTGTTGTGGGCGCTGGAGTAGGAGGTGTCAGCGTCGGGGATTGTGTTGAGGCAGGACGGCGAGTCGGAAGGGAATGGGTTTGAACAGTCCTTGTTACTGTTATTACTCACGGAGACCATCGACGTGGAAAATAAATTGCAGCGTTAGCCGGACGTAGATTATCAGCGTCGTGGAAATGGTAGAAATTTTGAAAAAGGGCAATGAGACGGAAATATGTGCTTCCTATCCATCCCAACACTTAGTACCATAGTGGTTTCTGAGGATAGTGACGAAGTAAGCGACGGGGTCAGCAATAGTATCAACATGTCGCGGTTCGGCAACATAGTCTATCAGGACCGCTGGCTGTCTTTTTGTGGCATCCCTTCTCTCATGCTCTTATTCCACGGCTAACAACATGACTTGATAGTGGAGATAAACATCAAGAGGTGGTTTATCTAAAGACTTTTATTCACGTTAGCTCGCAATAAGGAGTAACACAGCAGCGAAACGTGCTTCAAATCGAACAGGTTCAATACTATGAAATAAAACGAAACATACAGATGACTTGCAAGATCGCCCGTAAAACGGAAGAGTTGATCCAACCAAAATTCGGCGAGTTAGGTATGAAAGAGGTCTTCCCTAATGTATAACTTCTTGGCTAGACTTCGATTTGTGGGATATTGTTTGAGTCGCGGGTTGATGTCCTCCAAGAGAAGAAAATGATCTAAAACCCTGGTCAGTATCTAGTTTTCGCTTTGGGTATCTGTCATGTCGCCTTCCAGTATGAGAAGTGAACCAGCCTCCATGCCAGATTGAAAATCTCATCCTGAACGCTTTCATGGATGATGGAATTCAGCACGGAATGGCAGACAAAGGGTGACAAAAGGACCGCTCGGAGTTGCCTCTATACATATGGAGAATTTGTCCATAGATTCTATTAACAATCTGATGACAGCTACATGCATAACCCTAGGGGTGAAAAATTTCCCGGTGCGCCTGTGTTTGTACAAACAGCCGAATTTGGTACAACCCAACGTCATTACTTCTTTCAGCATGGCCTTCGGGTGGTGTGGGCAATCGAAGAGTTCTAATAGGCTTACACCACGGCTGCGTCATAGCTGTGGATCTGGTTGCCACTCATAATCAAACAATGGCGCGTTCAGATGCGGCTGTTTGTACAAACAAAGGCGCAGTAGGAAAATTTTCACCATGCACCTAGGGTTATGCATGTAGCTGGAATGTTCCGTTAATACCAAAGCTCACTAAGGCCCTCGTGAGGTGGTAAATTCCGCCCTAAATTCTGACCTGAGATGGTGACTTTTTATCCCCCTGCGGTGATTTTTCCAATGTGTCTAGGTGAAACTGGAGGTTGAAATGCCCGCCGTAATTTTGGACGTTTCCTACCCTACCTTTTTAGGGTATCACCTTTGAATAGTGACATTCCGTGACAATAAACAAGCAGCGGTGAATATTGATAAAATATTGAGGGCTCGGGATATCCCATCTATATCCCATCAAGATATTCTTCCTCTCGTTAGAAATGTCATGGCTTGTCACAATTAAAAAGGATGGAAACCCTGTTTTTTCATGCTATACATCTGTCATTTTCAGATCTGTAGACTACAACGTGACAACGTGAAGGTACCTTATTAGGTATAGAAAAGTACATATTTGCTACAAGTCATCTATCTACTAGTCTATTCTAAGTCAATCGTTTTGCTTCAACTCAAGCCTCCGACCAGCTCTTATATACCCTAACCAAGTCTATGACATCATATTCCATGAAAGGAATAAGCTGTCGGTTTAATTTGGCAGTGAAAGTTCGAGAACATTCTTCTCGTGACTCGTGGAATATGAGTTTGCGTCACAGTCACATATAATTTATTATAAAATGGGCGTCAATTCAATGGCAAGCGTTGGGAGAATTTCTCCCAGTAGATAGAACATTGGGTCAAAATACAAATAAGGTATTTAGATAGTCATAGCAGTTGTAAATTATTCCATGTCACAAACCGCTTACAAAGTCGCAGCTGAATTTCCCTTAATGGGGGTTGAAATTTTTGACTTCGTCTTGGAGGTGGACTTTCATACCCAAAACGTCTGAATTTAAAAGGCCGGAATTTGCATAGAGCATTCCGACCTTTTAGATTCAGCACTTAAAGGCATGAATTTGGTGTTTCGTCCGTTTTTCGTCTGCTTTTCCGACCCATTTGGGTTCATAGTGAAGGTAGACAGTGATGTAGTCGGAAAGACTATCCTCGAGGAATGATAAAACAATGCAGGGCCGCAAATCCTACTTTCATTATTGGATGGTTGGCCCAGAATTGCCTCCCATGTACGACCAGGGTTTCTAATGCCTTGCTACGAGAACCTTGAGATAATTCCCAAAGTGCCGTCCCAGGTTGTTCATCAGGTAACTCCAAGTCCGGGATCGCAAGGGCCGCTGTGGAGACAAGCTCCATGAGCCAGACTTAAGTTAGATGATGGACTGAAAAATATAATCCATGTTCACCTTCAAGGACATGATATCTATTTAGTGACAAGGTCGAAACCGAGGAGAGTCACCCGGTCGCGACACTCCAGGGTCGACGTAGTCCTCCCAGAGCGATCCTTATCAATAAGATAGTCGTAGAACGAGACGTGGTATAGTCGTAAGCCACGTTCCTCGTCAGATTCGCCGTTGCCTTCGTACGTATCAACCTCAGGCATAGGAAAATTAATCATCGAATGAAGACCACGCAAAATAAGATTCAAATCTCCTTCCTCCAGGCCCAAATTGTCTTCTATGACTTCAGGAGGCTGTCATCCATATAGAATTAAAATGGTCCCGAGTACTCGCACAAGATTCTCCAGGTCATGATGGGTTGACAAGACTTGGAAGTATAGGTAATCCAAATTAGCCAACGGTGTTGCGTAGGAAGGGATGGGTTCTATGACGATAGCAAGTTGAGATATATATCGATAATACTCGGCCCCAACGAACTTTAGGATAGTTGCAACGTAAATAAATTGGCCCGAAGCTTTGTGAACAACGAGGTCGATGATTCCTTGTGATGGCCATGGCTTCATGACATGTGCTATGACTTTGGGGTTACTGTCGTATATGACCCTAAAACTGTCACAGAGATATTTCTCGATGTCGCGGTTTGGCAACTGGAATGCTTCGTCCAGAGCAAGCCGATGTGTAACGGTGCAAATGTGAGCTTGATCAAAGATGTCTCGTATGTGGGCTTCTGGACGGCTCGCGATCATAAAACGAAGAGAGAGTTTGTGAATGACAAAGGCTTCATGAATAGAGACAACAATAAGCATTTGGATTGCGTGGTCTTCACATTCATCAAGGCCATCAACAACGACTGCCGAAGTAAGATGAGGCGACCTTGCAAGCTTTCGGAACGGCTCGACAACCAAGTGGTGTAGTTGAACCTTGATTAACTTTGGTGGCAAGGCAGGATTACCACGCATAACACTGTCTATGTGCGCTCGAATTTGAGGAATGACCTTGGCAATAGTAGGAAATAGGATTGGCCTCGATTCTGCATTTCGGCGGTGCATATCGCTCAGAGGAATCGTGAATCACACTTAAGGAAGCTGACTGCTATTCGAGCGCGTGATGACCTATAGCAGCCTGCATTGAACTCTGATGAATGCGCATCTGGATTCCAAGCATTACTCACCTATTTTTCTGCTGTTGTTCAGGAAATCACCCTATATGTGTTATTGGTTGAGGTCGCCTTTAATATCGTTGGAGGTACCACCATCTGTGTGGAGATTTTGACCATTAGAGAACATGGGTTTGAGTTGAGAAGTCTAACTCCACCGAATGAGCCGTACTTTTAGGCTGTCGAAATTGCACTGCAGCCATCGCTCAATGTTGTGCCTGTGAGCTTTCTAGCTACTCTATCTGCGACAAACTGCGTGGACAGGCTGAAATAAATATGTGTACTTCTTCCCTGGGGATCGAATCGACCTCTCGGAAAGTCGACGTTATACAGTCGAACCTGCCATGACTTATACCCGTGAAAACCCATAACCTGTTATAACCCACAGTTTTTCGATCCACCGCCTTGGCTCGCAGGGAAATGCAACCCATAACCCATAAACTTGTAATACCCAATAACCCATACCTTTTGCAAGATCAACCTGCTCCATTTCGTAATGATTTCCCCTGATATGTCGTTAGTTTAGGGCATTGATGCTATTTAAATTCATCCACTGGCATATCCTTTTTACCTCAAACATCCGACACCACAAGGTATTAATCTCCGTGACCATTCGGGGTCGTTATTCAGCGTACAGGTGACTGAATGTTGACGGGAAGGAACACTTCCCCCCTGATTTGTGGAGATTTGGGTGACGACAGCGGCTCAGATATCAGAATAACCTGTCAGTGAAGTGTCAGTGAAAGGAAATGACCCAAGTGACTATGGCATTCCATCAACAGATACATATTTAGGTGAATTATTCTGGACTCGTTCATCTTCTCATTGCAGTGAAAATAGAATCACTGACGGCAGACTATCTGATGCACACGTGGATTAGACAACGTATGTAGAAGGTACCCCAAGTATTCTATATGCTTCTCTTATGTATTTATCACCGACGTCATTCAAGCCTACCTGTGGCGAGCAATTTGTTGCCGCTCCGTACATTTACGACTGCTGACGCCATCTGAATAACCTATCTGGTAACAGGAACTCCAGCTTGCTCGAGCTCAGATTTTGTCTGTCCGTTCATTTCTTTGTGGCAGCCTCTCATAATTTCGGCAATTTGTGACGACGCACCTCCTATATTACCTGGTTCCGATCGTTAAGGCGGCGCGACTGCAGGCCCATGCGAAGCGCGAGGTAGCTTTTTAGACAAATGTACTTCCCATAACGCCGGCCCGAGCTTGAATTGAGCGCTTCTATGCTGCCTCAATCGTCTCGATTATAACTTTAAACGTGATGCAAGACAACGATCTCATCACAATCTTGGCCGGCCGCCTCCCTCTCTTCCGAACATTCGGGAGTCGAAATATATATAAGAAGTTTGCAATTCTTCTACATCCCCTGTGAAGCTCCTCCCCTTGATACGTTTCAATGCCTTCCATCTCATCTATTTTCGTGGCAGCGCTCTTTATATCTACCGTCTTTCAGACCTCAGTGTTAGGTAATAACAACACGGCAGGTGACACGGAAGGCTCAGGGGATGGTGGTGACATCGGGGAGCATACGCAATGCGAAACGTTACTTGAGCGTAGTGAATGGTATAGAACTGATATCGCAACTTACGCCATGTTCTGTTCCACTTATCAATTCTCAATACTTGACTGTAGGAGAGCCTTGACCGACAACCAAAAGCCGACTATATCAAAGCTATAAAATGTCTGCAGAGCAAGCCTGCGCTCAAGCCAGTCATAAAGGAGGCCAAAACGCGATTCGACGAATTTCAAGCCTATCATATTTCAATTGCTGACAACGTCCACTTGACAGTACGCTCATCCGATCTTCATCGTAATGTCGAAATCTAACTTCTATGGCACTACAGGGTCAATTTCTCCCATGGCATAGATTATTTGTGAAGTCATATGAAACTGCACTTCGCGAGGAATGTGGTTATGAAGGCGCCACTCCGTATGCCTCTCGTCACCTCTTTGTATCTTATACTAACGATGGAGTTTATATACAGCTATTGGGATTGGTCACAAGATGCAGAGGCGTATGTTCTGCAAACATAGCCTCACTAAGAGATACTAACCGCTGAGCAATGAATTAGATTCGAGAAATCACCAGTTTATGACCCAATCACTGGATTCGGCGGTAATGGCGTTCCTGGAACGTATACCCTTCCTCCTTTCGGAAACGATTCGAAAATCTATGATCCCACCATGTTCTATGGTTGTGTACAGGACGGTCCTTTCGCCCACTATAACCTCAGTATCGGTCCCGGCAAACTCGTTACCACCCATTGTCTTACTCGCGGCATCAATAATACTTACAGTTCAAAATATCTCAGCGCCGCAGCAGTGGCCCTTGCTACCAAGCTTCCTACTTTCGAGCTCTTCCGGATCCAGCTTGAAGGCGAGCCTATCACACCAGATCACGGAATTCACGATGGCGGACATATTGCAGTTGGAGGAGATATGAGTAATTTCTATTCGAGCCCTGGCGGTAAGTCATTGCCATATTCTGTGGTCTAGCTCATATGATTGACTTGGCATTAATTAAGACCCCGTCTTTTACCTTCATCACGCCAACCTGGACCGAGTCTGGTGGAACTGGCAACAGATGCTTCCTCAGCGACTGTACGAGATGTCAGGACGCTCAACAATCGTACCTCCTTTCCATAACGTTACTCTCGACTATACGCTTCTAATGGGCAATCTTGGCGAAACACGTCCTATCCGCGACGTTATGGATATTCACAGCGAACCCTTATGCTACACATACGTTTGAAGAGTCTACCGTAAAAACATCCTTCTTACGAACTATACCATAATAGCACTTGTACTCAAGCCCCTCTTCGTTATACTGCCTGATATCTATTTTTCAATCGCCTTAAATTGGATTACTGGCCAATTACTAGCGTCCGATCCCTTGATGCTTGTCGATGAACGTTTGGACCTCCGAGATCCGCCGTGACCCTCTTGTGTTGACAAAGATGAGCGACATCGTGGGATACCGAATTACATTTGCCAGATGGTGGTTTACATTATTAGATGCATTCTATCTTCAGCAGATTCATGTCATCTTGCGTATTGCGACGAGCGCACTGGTAAAGCCGAGAGTTAAGCGATCAAATAGGGGCGACGCGGCACACATGTGACTTTGATTGTTAAACTGGACCCACATAAGCGCTCACGCTCTCCAAACACTCGAGGGCTTGTCATTATACTACACTCATTGTTGGCTCACGGTTGTCATATTGCAAGCCTGAATATCCACGGTAACTGAATAGTAACCAACGACCGGGTGAACCCCAAGTTGATTTCAAGTAAATAAGAAGATAAACAATGTCTGTAACATGTACTACTTTAAAACTACTTGTTGTCAACGAAGCACGACTATTGTTAGGATACTGCGAGGATCATCACTGATCCACGGAAATAACCTCATCTACTGGGTCTCAAGTCTCTTCATCTCTGCTCCATTCTCTACAAACTTCTCAGAAAGGAGCATTCCGGGATGGAATATATTGATAGTATAAATGGCCAATACAATGATAGTGCCGTCTAGAACATCTGAAAACAATAATTATACATAGTGGCTGAACTATAGACTACAGAAAGAAGCTCACTAAAGTACAATTCAGTTTGAATCATTCTTCCATTCCAACCATCTGTAAGCTCAATGATTCAGTAGATGGATCTGTGTGAAAGGATGAGAGCAATGCACTATTTCAAGATGTGGAATTGTACCGAATGAACAAAACTGTGGTGCTGAAGATAAGTGCATACCCCATTATTTGGACTTTGGTCGTCAGCTCCCCATGACCAGTGCCAAGTCCTGTTCAAATAATATTACGGTGGGATCTCAATCCACTGACAAGAGGAATGTCGTTAATATAACGATAGAAGAACTCAATTGCACAAGCACAAAAGCGATAATGATAACAAAGAAAATAGTTAATTTTATATCACTTGTTACCTGATGCACAGAGGATTACCTAGTTGGAACACAATACCACTGAGCATAATGTGTGCACCCTGCAAATTTTGGGATGTCAAGTCAATCATCACAGACAAATTGGGAGGCATTCACCATATTAGCATCTGGACTGTCTGAAGATGCCACCAATCCACCTCCCACACCTTGAACAACAAGCAAATAACATCCTACAAAGCAGCTAAGCAGCAACTAAAAATTGTATATGTGAAAGACGTACACACGAGGTGAAGATGAGAGTATCTATAAAATCATTAGAACATTTTCAAGAGAATAATATCCCAGCTTACACAATCTGGGGCTCAAGCAGCTATACTGTACATAGGACTGAGAATTTTGATGACTTCTCCAAAGATGATAAAGCTTGCAGCCAAGAGAGGGTTGGGGCAATAATAGTGCAGATGATTCTGCACAAGAATCAATCGTAATTGAGCAACTCTATCAAAAAGACCAACTCACTGCATCTGAAATGGCAAATCCAACATCAGAGACAACAAGGATGACAAACGACCTGACCATCCAGCAAGCTCTATGACTCCACAGAGATAAGCAGTATAGAGGAACCACCACCTGCAATATTGTCTTGCTTGCCAGGCATGGATCACTATTTCAAAGACACAAAGTTAGCTGCAAGGTATGCAATGTGTTTCAGAGGTATAGAACAGACTGACCAGTAGACACAGTGAAGAGTAACAGGAATATAATTGCAACTGTTCTAGATGGGACATAACCATAGGGGTTGTCCAAATTGTTCTGTCAGAATGGTCAACAACTAGAAGAGAAATAATGTCATTAGAACATTAGACCTTAGACTACATGATATACTTGTCCCATTATTGCTTGACATTGTAAAGTATGAAATGGAAAGAGGAGGTCTAAGCAGATAGCAAAAATACAGAAAAATGATGATGGATGTTGTGAGCAAATATGATGTTTACAGTACTTTACTATCCCCACACAGTCCATATGGACTCCACTGGACTTGCCTATATACTGAGTGTAAAAGGTAAACAGCATCCAGTGGACTGCAGTGGACTTGACTGGACTTGACTGGACTCCACTGGATTCCACTGGACTTCAGTAGATTTCATAATATACAGTGAATATGGACTAAGATAACTGGAGTCCACTGGACTTGATATAGTAAATAAGTTCAATCTTAATGTAAATTCAGAAGAGTGGAATACAATATATTAATAACTATGTAATACATTATTGTCTACTTGCAAGGTCTAAGACAAAAAGAAAAAAAACAAAAATAAAATAAAAAGGGGCGGGAGGATGGTAGTGATAGCTGTAGCACCCACCATCCTTGCCCTTGCTGTCCCCACCCTTGCTCTTGCAGTCCCTGCTGTCCTTGCCCTTGCAGTCCCTGCTGTTCTCACCCTTGCAGTCCCCATCCTTGCCCTCTCTGTCTGCGCCCTCTCTGTCTGTGCTGTTGCCATTGCCATTGCTGTCCATGCCCTCACTCTGGCTGTCTGCACCCTCTCCTAGCTGTTGCTGTTGCCATTCACTCTGTCTGTGTCTTTGCTGTTGCTGGCCATCCTTGCTGTTGCCTTCTGCGTCCTTGCTGTTGCCTTCTGCATCCTTGCTGTTGCCTTCTGCGTCCTCACTGTTCTCGTCCTTGCCATTGCTGTCCATGTCCTGTCGCAGTCTTCCTTGCCTTCATCATCATCCATTGTCACCCTTGTTGTCACCCTCATTGTTGCAATGGTCTGTGTCCATCCTTGTTGTTGTCTGCATGGCTGTCATGGATGTCATGGACAGCAGAGAGGCAAGAACAGTGGTGGCAACAGAAAAAGGAGAGGAAGGGGGTGGGTGGTGGTTGGAAAAAAGAGCTGACATGTACATTTGATTGTTGTTGTGCTGATTGGCTGATGCCAGGCACACGTCGCGCATCACATGTGCCTGTGAAATTTTCACCCCACAGACTGAACAAAATACAAAGATGTATTCATAGGAGGCTTTGCTCCTATGTGCATTTAACTCATCAGGAAAAAGGTATTTGCCCTGAGAATGTCTTAGGTAATTACAACCTTTATAAAGCACATTTATCACTCTAGGCTGCTTTGGGACATCTTTGTGGTCTTTGGAAATAGTCTGATTCCTCAAAGCTCTCAGCAGTCTTTGCAAGATTTCAAATTTCTCTGAAGCTCTCTATGAGTCTTCTAAAAATTCTAAATTACCACAAAGCATGCTTGAAATTTCTGAGCATAGCATTATTAAATCTTAGATAAGTATAGGGAATGGCACAGGTAACCTGCGGGAATCTCACGCTATACCCGTACCAGTACCCTTGGCGAGCCCTACCCGCAATCCGGCGGGTTTACCTGTCAAAACGAGCCCAAAAACAACCTGAACGGTTGAGAAATGAGGGAGATAGATCAGAAATAGTGAATTTCACAGCTTCCTTTCTATCTCACTCAATTCTCAACCGTTTGGGACGTTCTAGAGCTCGTTTGAAATCTCACGCGTACGAAAATAGTTACCCGTACCCGTATCCGTGTGTACTGTTACCCATAACCGCATGGGCTCAAAATGCGTGCCATTCCTTAGATAAGTACATAGCTAATTTAATAAACTACATCTACAACATGATATTTAAATAATAATGGAATAAGACAGGGGGCACAGGGCCTGGTGATTTGCTGGAAAATAGTAGCTGCATGGTAAGAAAAGATATACAAAAGGCAAATTCAATTTGAACCTAGACAACGGCACAGGTTCGGGTATTCTGTACAGGTTGATAGCCGGACATAGCTGGGATATAATTACAGATAAAAAATTCTGTTTGTCCCCTTCAAAACGAGCCCAAAAACGTAATTTTTGAACCAAAACTGAGTAAGTTACAGCCAATTTTATGCAATGTATTAAAATAGGCCATATCTCAGTCATTTCTGGCCTGATTTGGCTATTTTTGAACTCTTTTGATTGGTAAACATGCACAGATCGTGGGTATGGTATTACACGGGCTGGATACGGATAATAGGGCCAATACGCACAGGAATACACATGCTATTGCCCTTGAAAGCAAATAAATAATGTAAATCACATGACATTCTCCATTTGTGCTTTTGTTTACTTACGCCATTCCTGGTGAAGTGAACTCCTTTCAACATTCCACCACCCACCACATTCTCACATCCTTGTTTAGAGCTTGGATAACTGAAAGATATGTACTACCACATTCTTCTCACCAAGCACTGTTGCTATAACTCACCCTGCCTTTAGTACAACTTATACAAGATGGGATGTGTTTTGGTTGTGACAGTGTTTCCTAAAGGGATGTGACCAAATCTACGAGACGCGTCTCGTAGATTTGGTCACATCACTTTTCATATCAGTTTTGGGAAATTTTCCCATGCATCATGTGAAAGGTTGAACTTCTGTGATTTGTAGGCAACGGCACGGGTTCGGGTATTGTGTACGGGTTAATAGCCGGTTATTGTGCGGATAAAATTATGGATAAAAATTATCCTACCTGTCACCTTCAAAACAAGTCCAAAAGCGTAATTTTTAAGCCAAAACTGAGTGAATTATGGACAATTGTATGCAATGCATTAAAATAGGCCATATCTCAGTCATTTCTCCACCAATTTGGCTGTTTTTAGACTCTTTTGATGGGTAAAAATGCGCGATTCATGTGTATGGTATTGCAAAGATTTAATATGGCTAAAAGGGCCGATATATACGGAAATACCCATGCTGTTGCTTAGTGATTTGTGAAGTTCAACTTTGTTCTTTGTTCACCACCACCACCACCGTTCCCTTACCCTCATAATTGTCAATGATGCTCAATGTCGTTGATGCCATTTTCACTGCCCCACACTCACTAGGCTAATACTAAGTACCAGCATTCCCTTTTATACAGTAAAGCTGACACCACCTGACAGTAACAAGAACTGGCAACAGTGCCCATGTAGCATAATAATGGCAGTACCTCAGTAAGTACTACCATTATGCTCTCCACCACCCTCTATTGCTAATCCATAACCAAGACCCCCAGTGTACCATGCCACATGCTTATGCCACATGCAGTGGCAACTGAGTATGCGACTAGCTCACATCAAACACCATGCCGCCCATCTGCACAGATATGTTCAGTCCATCTCCCGCCTTTTTCTTTTGCTAACAACCATACTTTCAACAGACCACAGAGGATGGCTCACAGTCCTGTCATCTTTGTCATCTGGTGTGTCTAATGCCCACTACCCTACACTCGCAATCGCCACCACTGTTCTGTCTTTCATCATTATGAATAGAAATGCTAAATCCTGAAAGTGAGTATACCACAGCCCCTCTTCTGTCTCTTTAATAACTACAACGTGCATAACAGGTTGCATAGGACTGTTTTTGCCCCAGCACTGGCATTGGCGATGTATCATTTGCCACGTTCATTTGGCCATCCAGTGACTCACCGCCCATTTCCCTGTGCTTACATTTGGTGGCACTCATCCCACCATCTCGCCTTTTGGAGTAATGAATGAGGGTGCTAAATTCTGACAGGTATGTTTTGATTATCGTTTCCCCACTTTTTGCTCACTAAAACTCATGTAATAGACAACTATCTCTGGTCCTGACGTCTATGCACCACTTGCCCTCTCCCTTCCTCAACCTGCTGTGCCCATCCAATGGCCCAATGCCAACATTAGCTATAGTATCTTAGATTACGATGATGGACTACCCCACATTCTATCTATCCTATTATACATTATTTTTATATATCCTCTTCCCTTTCTGTGATTGTATAATCAACTAGCATATCACTATAGTAGAGAGCTTGCTTTAATTATATATACATTTTACTATACTTGAATTCTGTAAGATGCCATTACCATGCTGCGTCTCAAGTGAACCTGAAGAGAAATAAAAAGACATCTCAGTGGATGTCAGAGATGCCTTAAGTAGCTTTAGATGTCTATGAGAGGTCTTTGGGAGGCCTGTGGATAATATTTGGGTTGCTTTGGAATGCTTTGGATAAACTGTTCCCATGTCACTTTGCGTTGAAAGGTGCTTAGGGTGCTTTGTGTCTTTATCATCTTTAAAGTCTCTAAGATGCTTAAAGACACCTAGATTTCTTTGGGATAAAACCTCTTTTCCTGATGCTATTGTTTCATTCAGTTGTTATTTCATAGAGTTTATTTCCATTGACTGTAGTTCCTATTTTTGCAATTGATATTAATATTAATAACTAATGATCATACTTTGGATATTGTGTTAATTATTGCATCCAGTAGACTCCTGTGGACTGTGCTAAATAAATATATTATTTGTTGTTGTTCAGTGAATATTTAAGCCCAAGTCCACTGGACTCCAGTGGACTCAGTGGACTTGACTGGACTCATAATCCACTGGACTGAGACTGGACTGAAAATTTGGCAGGAGTCCAGTGCAAGTCCAGTGGACTCCAGTGGACTAGACAATCTGTCAGCCAGTTTGGCTGGGCAGAGAGTCCACTGGAGTCCACATGGATTGTGTAGGGGAAAGAAAAGACCTCCAACTTGACTAGTAACAAGGCACTTAAGGGCACTCATGGATCAAAGGCAGAATTCATAAATAGTCATAAAAATGTCTGAAAGATATTGATTGCATCACAATGTATTATTCAAACTCAGTGGTCTGTAGCAGCATACAGTCACAGACAATCAAACTAAACTAAAAAAATCAACTTTTATTGATGGACCCAAAAACTATTGGAATTGGTAGAATCCCATTTAAAGAGCTTTGTGACCAACTTTCAGCTCATTGTATCAAGCTGTTCCCTTTAATTACCAATTAAGGAATGCATACCCTAAAATATTGGCCAGACCCTTGAAAAAATCCAGTAAAATCTTGAAAAATACTGGGATTGCTTTCTTTTTGAAGAGTGGGATGATCCCAAAGGTTGGTGGGATTTTATCAAGCTGTTCCTCCCAAAAAATTACCAAAATCCTATTACTTAAAACCCAAATCACTGATTACTTATCATAAGACAAAGAAGAAGGCAAAAAAAACATTACCAGCCTTCAGAATCAATCAAAAACAGCTTCCCATGACCATCCTGTGATCCATGTATGGTTGCTGCCTGGGACATACATAGTCAACCTCAAGTCTGCAGACCTTTGATTTCCTTTTGTTTTTATCAGTTGGGGTCCTTTGTTCAGCTTCTCCTGTGTGATCTATTGTGACATCCAATCTTGCATGATATCTGAGTCAATGTAATAGATTCAAATCTGGTTATGTACAGTGTTTGGTGATGTGACTATTACTAAAGGGCAATATGTCAAGAGGTACAATACACTAGGGAGTCAGGACTTCACATGCAATTCATATGGAGGTTGTCTGCAGACAGCTCTGTGGTGGTATCTGGGCTACTTTTGCAAGGTCTATGATATGTCTATACATTGAAATAACCTACAGCCTTCTAGTACTAGGCTCCACATCTTGACTGTGGAGCAATAAGTGGAGGCTTGCTTTTTTGTGGTTGCTTTTGAAAGCAAGAGGGATTTCTGACAACTGTTCTGGCCCTCATCAAAGTCATCCATTACAAGAGTGCACAACTCAAGAGCATTGCAAATGCTATTCAGTGCTTGCATGGACTCTCACAATTAGTGGATGTCACAGTTACTGATATTGCATCTTGAAGGTGCTGCTTCTTCCAAGCAGTAATTTTTTCTCTGCCATCCCAGTAAACAGTATTGACCATTTGTTGTTTGGATCCATGCACCTGTATAAGTGTATGATAGTCATGTTAGTCATTTTTCAATGTAAATAAAATAGAAAACAAGGGACAGTCACATATGTATGAGCTTCAGTGTTGATTAAACACATTCTACCACTGCAATCTAAAGTCTCTAGTATATCGTGAGGTTTGCAAGTAAAGGAAAGTACCCATGAGATCTGGCAATGGCTATAAAGATGTATCAATTCTTCGCCTCTCATAAGAACCACAAAAATAGTAATTTGGAACTCAAAGTCTAATGCAAATTGAACAACAAGGCAAGGATAAAGCAACTAGATGGAAAAGTGACAAGTAGGTCTTGTTGAACTTATTGAAGGAGTAGCAGTGCAGTAAGTGATTATATTACATGTAATATGTGGAGAACAGAAGAGACTACATAACAAAGATGTGCCACAAGAAATTGATGAAGTGATTGTCATTGACTTGAAGGAGGGCTGAAGTAAGTCCAAGTCCAAGTCTGAGTTATGCGTAACCAACGACTGTGACAATTAGAGTTAGTAATCCTTGTGACATGCTATGGTAATAAATCATCTCAATACTACCTCAGTACTTGACATAAGCTGGTGACTGCAATTGGGTACTATCAGTGTTTGCAAACTTTTGTAAATTGGACAATATATCTATCAATTCTTCACCAATTCTCTTCAAATTTTTACCAACAAAAGAATATATTTTCATTTTTGATAAAATTGATGTTTACAGTTAGGAATTGAAGAAAAGAAAAGAAAAGGACCTAGTGTTTACCCTAGTTGTCACATGCAGGTCACAGTCAATCCCAAAATCAAAATGGACTTTTAAACTGCTGTGCACTGAGCTACATTGTGTGTGATTTGATATATAAAACAAAAACAAAAACACAAACCAGAGAAGAATGGTCTAGACTAGATAAGACAACTCTCTCCCTGTCGAGTTTAAGTGAGGGCTGGCTTGGCCACTAGATTATGAAGGTATATGTGGTCTGAGGAGTGCAAAGACATCTGAAGGAGGATAATTAGATAAGAGGGTATAAAATGCCCTTGAGAGTTTAGTTGGGGAGAAATACCCAACTTGGATGGGGTAGAACAGAGTGAATGAGGAGTGATGACTGTGGAGGGTAAAATGACTAAAATAATTGTAGGGATGGTTACGGAGGCAGGAGTGAGAATGTA
>JAJIRX010000790.1:0-24028 GCA_023853785.1 Psilocybe azurescens | reverse complement strand
TCCCAATTGGCTTTCCGGCCAGCTCACAGAGGATGTAGGTGGCAATGTTGAGCCCAAATATCGAAGGCAATGGACCCAAGACAGGTAGGATGCGCACACGGAAATCATCGAAGACTCCCAGCTCTTTGACAGGTCCCTTCTGGAATTCCTCCTCTGGGAGTGGTAGCAATCTCACGTCCCCTGGTACCTCTGTCGAATATACCACAGGAATTCCTGAATCGACGCCTAGGATTCGCAAACGTCGACGAACTGAACGCGCTAATGGGTCGTACACTGTATGTGAGATATCACTGATTTGGATTCTGGTAGGGTCACACTTGGCACCGGGATCCCATAGAAGAAAAGACCTCATAGGTGCGTATCGTCAGTTGAGAACGCCTCGCAATATGTAGAAAAGCATACCTTAATTTTGTTGTCGTAGCAATATTTCAGTAAGTCGACCTTGGTCTGGATGTTATCAATGGCATCTAATGGGCGTCAGTAACGCAGCCCTTGAGATAAACTGAAAATCCTTACCAATAACCCAGTCTGCACCCTCTAACAAGCGTCCGCCCTCCTCCTTTCGCCATATTTCAATTCGTGGGTTCATTGACCCATTTTGCGATTTGCTTGAGAGACTTTTCAATACAATTTACTTTTGGTGTGCCCACGTCCACCAGAGTCGCTGTAGCGTGTCGGTTGAGTGAAGACAAAGTGACGTAGTCAAAGTCCACCAAACGAATATTCGATATGCCTCTAGATTTTTAGACATTTGGTCAGAAAAAATTCAACATCTAGGCTTGAGACCCACGATCGTACAAGCATCACAGCTGCCCAGCTTCCTACACCTCCACATCCAACGACGACCACGCGGCCCTTCCGGATTTTCGCCATGCCTTCATCGCCGAAAATGCGTAGTTTCTGGCCAGCTGTTCTCGTATAAGGTCTTCATCATAGTCCAAGCTTCTCCCAAGGCTCATAGACTCCGGATCGATTTGTGATTTGAATATCTGAGATTCGGCATCGTCGCGGTCGTTTCGGATGGAATCCAGAGCGGAAATTGAGCGTCGGACTTCATCGTCTAGCTCTTTCCTTCGCGATCGTCTATTATGCGTGTTATAAGCATGTATAATGCCTGCAGTTGCAACAGATGCCGCGATAGCGGTAGCGACGAGTTGCGTTTATGGGTGAAGTTCAAGCTGCTCATGGTGGTTGAGCGAAAGTTGGAGGATGGTCGCTCCAAGTTCCCACACTGGCAATCAAACTTAATAACCTTCCACTGAGGCCGTCTTCTTTGTCTTTCCTCTTCATGCTAACAATTTGGAAATTGTGAAAGTACGTTAATCTTACCTCAATCTGCTGTCCATTGTCTTATCTAAACGACAGGTCCCAAAGGCAAGCAAAACCGGTGTGAGCACTTCGAGTCTCCTCTGCAATTGACACGTGAATAGTACGTTGTGTGGTTCTTTACGAGTATCGTCATTCATAACCACTGCATCCATGACGCGTATTTCTCATTAGTTGCTACTCTATATCTCGTCTGCTGTGGTCTTTAATTGCTTCAATCTTCATGATGCCAAAAACGACGTCGGAAATTAGGCCTCGTCGATTATTGGAGCAATCGATGGTCGCCCAAGAAATTGCTGACTGCGAACAGGAGATGCTAGCACTGGAGAAGGCCATGATTGACTTGAAATACAAGCGAATGGCCCTCGACACGAAAATGAACACCGTTTCAGATCCAATGGCAATGCTTCCTCTCGATGTAACTACTGAAATATTCGCTATCGTGAATGACAGCCAAGACAGAACCAACTTCTCTTCTCTTCCAGCCCTCTTTCTCCTGGGGAGGATTTGTAAAACGTGGAGAAACATTATCTGGAATCGACCGTTCCTGTGGAAGGATATCACAATCCGGCTCTCATATAACAAGTATGCGAAACAAGAGCGTCTTCTTGAAGAATGGCTTAATCGCTCTGGGACTTGCCAACTATCTTATAGCATCGCCAGTCTTGGGCGTTGGGAACCACCTGAATCCTTTGCGACCCTTATTCTGAAGACTGCATTTCGGTGGAAGAGCTTCAAATGTATCTCACAACTAACATCACTTTTCGACGAGATCGCATCGCATACCTTCCCCGCTCTTTCTACAATCGAGCTTGACTTTGGCAATTGGAATAAGGATTTTAATATCAATGCGTCTCGACTACGAAAAATCCAGATTTCAAGCCATTGGTCTGTGCTCGAATATTACGATAACTGGCAACAACTTACAAAAGTGTCACTTAAACTGCCCATTGATCACGTTCTCAATTTGATCCAACACTTAGACCAAGTCCAAGCCCTTTTTCTCGAATCTACTGGGCTTACAGAGGTGACCCGCCTTCAACCAATCGTGCCCAAGGAACTATTGCACCTGTCCCATCTCAAAATTACTGGGCGGAACAAATGGGCGAGTCGTGTTTTAACAGCTGTTACGGTACCTGCATTGTCGAACCTCGAATTACACTTCACAAAGACGCCAGCGACCAACACCTTATGGATGGATGGAGTTGAAAATCTATTGCGCAGGTCGTCCTTCAGTTTGGCAACATTGAATCTCCAAAATATAAATCTTAAAGAAGAATTAGGCCTGGATTTTTTAAAATCTTTTGTTACCCTTTCTTCCCTTTCTCTCCGACATCAAGATCACGGCCTCTCCGATTTGATGATCAATCGACTCAACCCTAACGCCAACGGCAGGAGCACGGAGTGTCTTCTTCCAGCTCTGACGCACCTTAACTATTCAGGGAGAATCAACTTCAGGGCGAAAACGTTGACGACAATGCTGGAGCAACGACTCGCCGTCTCTCAAACCAATCCTCTCATAAAGGCCCTTCGCGTGGTTGATATCACGTACTTAAATGCGTCATGGGCACAGACAGGCGATCACGCAAATCCCAATCGGGTGCAAGCGTTCCATCGCGACATTTCGGATCTGGCCTCTCATGGAATCGTACTCAAAGTTGTGTGGGACGAAAACTCCAGGTTGTAGTGTTCATGTACAACTTCACCCTGGCGGATTATCTGTTTGGTTATATAAATTAGTCGAAACTTCCACTGTTCTGAAAATGGCAGGGTGCCAATGACGAATCACACGGTGTCCTTGCTTCGTATCATCGTATTTTTCTGACCCATCGTGTTATAGTCGCTGTGTGGTGGGCACTGTCAGACTGCTTTTAGAAATACTTATTCCCAAAACAGACCCAATAATTGACGCGCAAGTCAAAACTGTGTTGCACTGGATAGGGCGTTAACCGTCATATCTGAGGATCGGCCACCGTGCTCTCTCGGATCTCCTATTCCTGGATGAAAAGCCTAAACGTTCTCGATGAACTCTAGATCGAACGCCCGTAAAGAGCAAAATCACAAAATATGACGAGAAACTGGTAGCAATGCAAATGCTATAATTGAGATGAAGAAAGAACGCATGGTTCTGGACACTAAGTTGAATACGAAGGTACATCAAGATGGGCTACTGATTTATGGTCTAGCCCCCAATACGAGTTAAACCATAGACATTGTGCGGCCAACGGCACCGCATTTAGAAGTCTATGGCCGACATGTAGTGAAGCTCACATTCAGCTCCGACTAGACACTTGGGAATTAAGCGGTCTCTTCCCTGGATACCACTGATTTCAAGAGACTTACATTAAACATAGACCTTTCTAAAGTTCAATTTCTATGTCCAAGTTACAAGACTTCGACGATCTGACGAGGAACAACGATCAGCCATCTGATAAAGCGCTCGCAGCGGTCAAAAATCTACTTGTGGGGCCGACGAAGCAGCTAGAAGACATAGACGCTGAGATGCATCGCCTAGAGGAATCTATGCGGGAACTCCAGGAGAAGCGGGTGAAGATCGACAATTCTGTGAGACGCTACAAATGTATCTCGGCCCCAATACGCCGTATTCCTCCCGATATCCTCTTTAAAATATTCAGACACTGTCAACCCGCCCATCGCAATCCAACTATGGCCGCATCGGAGGCCCCGATGCTGCTCACTAGAGTCTGCAGTCGATGGCGATCAATTGCGCTAGCCTCTCCTCGTCTGTGGGCACGGATACACGTCTCATTTAGAAAGAGAGCTCCATATCTGGTGGAATTCCTGGGTATCCAGCAATTTCGTCGGAAACGGTGTCGTCCTTTCTTCAACTTCGATGCCACGCTCTCAAGGAATGGCTGTCGCGGTCTGGGAATTGCCCTCTGTCAATCTCAATTAATTATCCTCCTACTTATACAACTTCAATGGAGCCGCTCGATAAATCAACCATACTTCTGCTCAAAACCATTCTTCTTTTCTCATCAAGATGGAGAACTCTGGAATTAAATGTCCCCACTGATGTTTACATTGAATTGGAATCCATGCTATCCGACTCGACTCTTCTCACCCTTGCGCAGTTGAGAGTCTTGATCCGAGGTTGTTACCCGGGAACTTTTATCGAGGTTGAATATCCACCAGCAGTGCTTCTGAAATCTCCCAACTTGAAGCGCATCTCGATTTCTCTACCCTACTCCAACATTGGACTTGCCAAATATATCGACGTCAAAATCTTGCCATGGCGTAACATTACCCATTTTTACAACCACGCACTTTGCACCATGCTCGATACTATCACCCTTCTCAAGTGTTGCTCCCGGCTTGTCCATGCTAGTTTGACACTGACGAGTGAAGGAGACCTTGAAGTCCAGGAAACCATCCCTTTACCTTTCCTCATGTCACTCTGGATTACAGAGGCCTCTCAATCTTCGTCGGTGATGGACAGTATTTATCATTGCATAAATGCTCCTGATCTTCGGTGGATTCAACATCAAATAGATGCGTATAGCGGCCGGAATATGATAAGTAACGACTATCGAGGCCCCTCCGTCCTGCCACTTGTCGAAAGGGCGGTCGGAATCAGGATCCTTGAAATAGACCGATTTCACTTCTCGCCAGACACCCTTCGCAGAATCTTGGAGGTTCCTTCAGCAACTTTCTACTTAAACACACTGCATCTCAATGCGCCAAGATCTCACATGGGGTTAGACTGTGCGGACCCGTTCGATCTTAATGACTTGATCATTAAGGATGCTCCGGACCTGAACGGTAGATATGCCCTCCTTCCACGACTGGAAAATTTCGAACTGTACACAACACGGGTATCGCACGATACTTTACTTGAATTTGTCACCAGTCGCATGGACAAAATTCACCCATTTACGTGCTCAAGAAGGTCGTTATCGTTTTTGACTTACTACAAGAAAAAGATCAGTCAAATATCGAGCAAGAAATACGAAAGCGTGCAGCCGCTGCGGGCATTGAGATCGATGTAACAATCCGGTATCCGAGTCCTAACACGGGGACATATCTCGATCCTCTGTCACCGTCGCATATTAGGGATGGTTTCTATCTACAAGCTCAGGATGCTGATGTCACATCATGGAATTTTCCAGAGCTGACTCTGGACATGGCGGAGGACGGTAGTATGTAGCATATACAGTGGTGTGCAAAAATAATGCACGTGACCAATTTTCGGGGCTTGGAGATCTTGTTGGAGGCATTGCTGCACCAATACTTAACCAATCATAAATGTAAAACTAGATTTATAAAACATAGAACAGACAGTATATACTTGCAACCCTGGGTAAATATTTGTAGTGTTCTCATTGATTTGTACCAGTATTTGTCTGGAGCTAATTTGTTCAAAATTTTGTCCCTAAAGATCTTGATAGCATTCCACAACGAGATAAACAAATGACATGATCTAAATTTCTGTTTAAAGAGTAGCATGTCTTATACCTTCCTACTTATTTCTGAGTTTAAAAACCCATTTTCCTTTCGGTTAGCTACATTCCTTTTTGGAGTACAATTCAAAGAGGAGAATTAATTTCAATCAATGTTATCTATTTACTATGTAGAGATTATATCCAAAACCTATCCTGATTGAACCAGTGCTCGTTGAAATATGGTCAAATTTCTTCATTGACACATTTGAAAAAATGTCCTTTGCGAGTTTAGCTCACGGAGAAGTTTCTTTTTATTATATATGTTATCAACTCCACTGTTAAATGCCCTAATACATATCTTCTACTGTGCAAAATTTTATTTGGGATCAATAGAGGAAATGTAGAGATAAGCAGGCACAAGTCTCGCGTTGTGCGAAATTTGTCACGTGCATTATGTATGCACGCCACTGTATATACTATGGCTGCATAGATATTCTCTTCGAATGCAGTTGAGTCAATCAGCTCGGGTCAGCCCAAATGGCCACCCTCTCTCTGGAAATTCTGCTCGTCTTCTAGATCTGCAAGGGGACATCAAATTGGACTTAAGAACTGTGTCATCATGCTGGAACAACAACATATTGCCTCACAAAAACGGATCCTTTCGCTAGAGCTATTCATTCGGTTGACATCACATACCGAATTCTGTTGGGATGGGCGCCCTCACACATCTCAATCTGAAAAAAAGCTTGTTTTTTCTTTTTTCTTGGCTCCCACTACATACAAACCAATTCTGCTCAGCACGCGGACAGCCAAAACACACATATAAGGACAAGAGCATCACAGCGAGCCCGTCACCTGGCACTGGGCAATACCCAATTATCCCGCTTTACCAAATAAATGTTCGCACCCATCTTTCTACTGTTCGTTCATTCTTCTAACCTTCCTACTCTTTTCTAGACCTCATTTACAGGGCCACAAGGTCTCCAAAAGCGTACATGCAGGTTATTAGAACAGAAGAATAAAAGTAAGATATTCATTTTTTCATTGTTGTTTGTCATCGTTCGGATGAAAGGGAAGGCGGAAAAAAAGGGGGGTGAAAGTGGGCGTAAGTAAAGGGGTTCACAAATTACGGTAGTAGTCTAGTCATGAGTTGGCGTTAGGCGATGGATTGGATAACAATGGATGGATGGGTGGGTGGGTGACGATAGGACGAATCGGAAAAGAAGTGGGCAAGGTTTAGATGAGGATGATGAGAATGATGAGGTAGGTAATGGGCGATAGAGTTGAATGGGATGGGTAAACGGCGGGCAAATGTGGGTGAAGGCGGATAGGACAAATTTGGAGAAATCTGGCGAGCAAAAGAAAAGAAAGAAAAAGAAATTCCAACTTGAAATAAACTCGAAACCCAAACAAGACGAAAACACCGACAGGGGAGAGAGAAAGGGAGACAAAAAGGGGGAAGAGAAAAATTCCAAGGAGAACCGGTGAAGAAGAAAATAAAATAAAATAAGAAAAAGATCTACTCCATCGTGCCCAACTCGACCGCCCTATCCATGATCTCCTCAAGGCTCCATCGCTCCTTGGCAGGGATACCATGCTTCAGATCCAACACATCTCCAATCTCCGTACACGCCTTCAGCACACAGTCCACGTCCTCCTTCGTATGCGCCGCGCTGACGCAGAACCGCACCCGGCCCGTCACCAGCGGCGTCGCAGGGTACCCCACGACGACGACGACGATCGGGGTCTGTCTGTCCTTCATCAGCCTGTGGAACATGTTCATCTTCCCCGGGTTGAACAGCAACAGCGGCACAATGGGCGACGCGGGGTCTCCGTACGTGATGAACCCAAGCTTGATGAGCCCGTTGTGCAGGTACCGTGAGTTGAATGCGAGGCGACGGATACGTGACGAGCCTTCCTTCCCAGAGGCTAGAGCAGGGGGGAGGTTCACCCACGCAGGGATAGAAGAGAAGGGCGCGGGTCCGGGATGGTGATACTCCTCCTCCAACATAGGAGGCACCGAGCCTCTCGCAATACCTGTCGTCTCTGCCGGCAACTGCAGACCCATGATACTCGCCATGCTCGAGATGACCTGCGTCAGCACAGGAGGCGCCATAGATTCAGCATAAGCACCCGAATGTCCATGCACGCGAAGGATGTCGATAAGAGTCTTGTTACCCGCGATGTATCCTCCAGCTGCACCGAACGACTTGGTGAATGTCCCCATGAGAAGATCAATACCCCTGGGGTCAACGCCAAAGTAATCTGCTACACCGCGACCGTGCGGGCCGAGAGCTCCGACAGAATGCGCTTCGTCGATGTACAGGTAAAACTTATACCGCAAAAGGTCGGCGACTTGCTCAATTTGGAAAGAGCTGACAGATGACATACCTTGTACTTCTTTTTCAACTCCATAATAGCAGGAAGATTCACCAGTGTCCCCTCCATACTGTATAGTCCTTCGACGATAATCAAGATTTTCTTCCATGGTCGGTGCGTTTTCGGTTGGCCTTGACTGATCACCTCCTTCAAAAGGGCCTCCAAGTTCTTCATGTTGTTATGCTTGAACATGCGCACATGGGCACCGCTAATTCTCACACCGAATCGAATCGACGCGTGATTATACTCGTCGGAAATAACCAGACAGCCTTTGCCCACCAGAGCGGGAATGTAGGTCGAGTTGGTAGCGAAACCCATTGAGCTGATCAGAGCATCTTCCGTGCCAACAAATTTCGCTACGAGAGCCTCGCCGATGGTGTGAAGATCATTAGTGCCCGCGTCAAGTCTCGATCCCAACGTCGACACGCCATATCGTTTAATAGATTCCTCGACAGCGTCAGCGCAAGGGCCTCGGGCTTGCGCAAATCCGAGGTAGTTGTAGGAGGAGATATTGAGAGCGCGTGTACGGGTGCCGGTAAGAGTTTGAGTGTGGTTGTAATCTGTGGAATAGCGGTCGAGAAGTAGGATAGTGCGGCCTGCTACCCCTGTGACGGGTTGCGAGAAACATTCATCCATGCGGGTCTTGAGCCGACGGGTATAAAAGAGTCAAAGTCAGAGTTAAGGGGAGCGTAGCCCTAAATAGACCATGCATTAGCACCGAAATCAGAAGTTTGAACAAATATAAAGCCTCCATCAAATGGGACGACGATGGAAAACGGGCAGAAAGGGCAAGACGAAAGGCGTGGCGCGAGGAAATAGAAGGCCCAGAAGCCCAGAAATGTCAAAAATATGTCGCGTAAATTGCTGCGATCACCGTCGGTCGCGGTGGAAAGGGAAAGAAGGCGGGTATAAAAATAGAATAGAATAGAGGGCACTCACACCGCCAGGCATCAATGTCTATACTGCTTCGGATTCAGCCTCTTTCCAATGAAATCCCTGACGTGACCGAGGACAATCAGAAGCAGATAGCTGATATAGGTAGATAGGAGGATGTAATATGGTGGATCTTGTTGCACGTGTGCCGCAAGTGGCGTTCCAAGCTTGTGCTGGCTGGTAGCACGGAAACTTTCATCAGCACAATGGCCAAATTCAGTGTGCACCGTGTTGAAAACCTGCTCTGACGTCGGCGGTCGTAGGGGCAAAGCAGACCATCCTTGTTGGAGGCAAGGACGGGGTCGCTCATGTACTCGTGTTCGTGGAGAATGGTGTCCTCGGAGGAAGAAGTGATGGAGGAGGAAAGGGACAGAGCAGGCGTTGAGGTTGGTGACGCCGTAATAGCAGGACCGCTCCGCTTACGCGCAGAGGCGTCTGCTTCTGAGAGAGCGGAGAGGTAGGACGCTGCTGAGGCGGGAAGGGCACCAGCCGCGTTGGACGAACGCTTCTTGTTAAATATGGACGAAGACTTGGATGACTTTGCGAGAGCCATAGGGGAGGGCAGAGGAGAGTTAAAGGGCATGACTAGACCCGCTCAAGGCAAATGGTTCGGATATTGAGAGGTCTATTATATGTTTCGTACAGGAACCGAGCCTCTTTCGCGCCCCTGAAGACTATAAAAGAGCTTCGTCGATGATATTTTTCGTGAGCGTCGTCGGTTGCGGAGGCGGTGGTGGGTGTGGTTGGAAAAGAAGGAGGAAGGGAATAGAATTACATTTCAAAAAACCACTTGTCAACCGGATTCACGTAACCCTTTCGGTTTCGGCGCAGAGCTTCTTCGTGGCGTGGGAACTTTCCCTGTTTAACCCTTCTGTCCTCTCCGATACCAACTCAAACCTGCCCGTTCCTTTGTTTCTCACCTTTGAGACTTTGTATCCACCATTCCATGCTTCAAGACATTTCTTTCTGCATTTGAATCCAGCGTTATGACTCTAATTTAGCTTCCATTTCCTGCTGGGTCATAGTCAACGCGGAGCAGGTCACAAGCACGCGACCCGGCAGTGGCGCCCTTACTATTTACATTGAATACAATTTTCATTACTTTTTCTTTTTGGTTGGCATCGAAACTTCTTCGTCACTGTGGCCGCTGCACTCCGTGCTGCCCTGGCCACTCTGGATGCGCTGCAGTCGATTTCCAGAAGGCGCAGCATAGCTCTCTCCGGATCGACATAAATGCTTATCAATATGAATGATTGGAAGTTACAACGGTCTCCACGCTGCTCATCGGAAAAGTTGGGGACGTGGCTCCTTGGGGTTTCTGTTGCTAGAAGATGGAAGGATCAACTCTGTGCAAAACCGAATGACAAATACCGTACATGTTGTACTGAAGCCGAATGTCAATCAATACTGGCTTATTTTTGTATGTAATCTTCTATTGTTTTGCGCTGCTAAAGATTGTTCTGCATTGGATATCTCGACATCTAAACCCCTCGGTGAACATGTCATGGTTTTCGTTCGGCGTCTGGATATCGGCATGCCCTTTTTAACATTGGCTTTCATGAGGGACTACGCGCAAGAGACAAGGGTGACCTTACCTCTGGGATCCTTTCCCAATGCATCTATCTGGATATCTTCAAGTGCTTTCTTCCTATTACGCACACCTGGATACCCCTTCCAGCCAGTTCGTTCCACCAACACCACTACTAGCTCCTCTGGACAAATCAGGTATCACTATCAGAACGCCAGTAGAGCAGCTTGATCGCAGTATTCACTGCGCAGCGAACCCAATCAGGCTTTCGCAGTCGTTTGCCGCTGTTTCTCACTTGTTTAGATGACGATTCGGCACTATTGAGCATTGTGGACCGCTGGGGGCTCACTGCGGAACTGCGGCGTCAAAGGTGTATGTCTTCTCGTTGCTTGTCTAGATGTCCCTGCCTGACATCTGTACGACTGATCTGGGTTAACAAATGAATGCTGTAAGCGCTACAGAATCAAATGCACATGGTACATGGAGTCAAGCAGACGGGGTCCTTAACATAGGGCACTAATGTCTCTATCAAGGCCCATTGGCTCGTGCATTTACATTTAGAACCGTGGATTGCACGTCACTTCAACGAGCAGTCGAAATCGGATCGGCGGACATTCTGAGATCCTAGTGAGGCTGCCTGAGTTGTTTCACTGTTGCTTCGGGCGCTTGACCGGCTACAATGACGCAACGCAAAGCTTCCTAGTCAGTCCCTGTGTTGTCTCACACACGCACTCGTCAAGAAAGACTTGACGGAGAAACTATATCATCGGCTGTCTATGTGTCAAAACTCTTACTTCTTCATCATGCCCCGGCAAACAAATCTACGAGGGAACTCCATGCAATGACTCGGTGCATAGGGCCTCAAACACCGACCGTTGACTGGTCTAGGCAAGACGTGTATCTTACATACCTCTAAAATGGGCTGAGGATGGCCTCTTTGGTTTCTTAGCCACTCTGTCCTCGACTGTCTGGAGAGAGGTTAAGCTGCAGGTGTATCGCCGCGTCAAGCATGGCCTATCCGTGGGGGCATCAACGATTGTGGTGAGTACGCTTTATTTGCGTGCGTACAATTTTACCTTTAGAATACTACAGACACCGTCAAAGGTTGTGGTGGCAACTGAAGACGACAACCAGCTTATCGGCCACACCCCAAATTCAGGGATCCAACTAATCACTGCAAAGACATCGCCCAGAGATTGATCTCAGTTGACGAGGCGGCCACCGAAACTAATATTGCAGAGGACGAATGCCCCGTGTTCAATGAGTTGCTGAGTTTAGTACAGCTGTGGGCACGCAATCTAAACATGTTTGCCTGAGCGTGGAGTTCAAATATGTGGCTCAAACATCGCATTTCAATGCGTCTTCATAGCTTTCAAGCTTGAGACTGAGGCCGAGGGAAACCAATTAGCGTCGAGAAGTCAATACAAAGACTTGGCACACTTGGATTCATCATTGGGGGCGAAAAAGTAAAGACTGTAGTGGGAAGTTTATAACATTGAGATCGGATTTGCCGGACAGAAGGGATATGACTATTTTAAAGGGGATTAGAGGTTAAAGTTGAGATGTTGGTAAAATGTTTCATGGAATAGCGCAAGGCTCACCGATCAAGCGAAGGATACTGTGACCTCAATTTTACCTTTCAAGGCACCATATCCGACACTCACACCACCAGGAGTCGTAGTAGAAGCTTTCTTGACACTGATAGTCAAAAAACGGCTGAATTGTCGGTGTCGTTGTTCCGAACGACATAATCAAAGGCTTGTGTTTGAGCCGGTGAATTCTCATTGGGTAAGATCTTTAGATAACCAGTCGGCGTCTGCAGGTAAACATTTTGAGCTGTGTAGTTTGCGACTATAAAACCTGCGGAGGGATCGATGCTAGAACCTAAAGATGGGGCACGATCAACCACAATGGAGGAGAAAGCATAAGGCCAGGCCCATTACGTTCATCACCACCAGTGCTAGTCATTGTAGTTGAGGTCTATAAGGGATCAGGAAGGTCAGACGAGGGAATGAGTAGCAAACAATTAAGTGCAAACATTTGATTAGGAAAGTGGGATCAAATGTGTATCTCGGGGGTTGAGATTTGGGGTTCGCTGTAAGTCCCTTGGCCCTATATATGTGTTTTGGCTTCTGTACCACTGTCAATGCGTGGAAATATTCCCTTCGGACATTCTTGGCTTTTTTGGTGCTCGTAAACATATCCACAAAGGGTCATTAAACTGTCTTCTCAATACAAAGAGGTAGCAAACTTGGATTCATCAAAAATAACTCTTTTTTTTTATTTACATTGGGGCAAAAGGTAAAGACTGATGTAGATAAATCCACAGCTTTGAGTTCGGATTCGCAGAATAGACGGAAAATAGTAGTCGTAATGACCCTGGCCTGAGACGTTCAGCGGATGTTTGTAAAATGCTGCATGCAGCTCACCAATCATGCGAAGGAGATGTTAACACCGATACTGCCCCTCATAGTTCCAGATACGACGTTCACGCTACCATCAGCAGAGCTGACATTGATGCTCAAATAAACGGCTGCATTGGTGGTGTTGTTGTTCCTAACGGCATAGTTGAAGTAGGCTGTCTGAGCCGATGAAGACTGGTTGGGCAAATGGTTGAAAATGCAGAAGCCGACGTCTGCAGGTAAATGTTCTGAGAGGTGTTATTCGTGACTGTAAAGCCATTGTTGGTGTCGAATCCAGCAAGAACTTGGTGACCTAAAACATAGATGACTAGTCAAACACAGTCTAAGACCAAACATGGTGCCAGGCCCATTTACCTCCAGACATTGTGTTTGAGATCTATACGAGAGCAAGAAGGTCAGAAAGGTTAATGAACAGATAATAGTTGAGTGCGTACGTTTATTTGGAAAAGTGGGGTGAAAGTGTACTCTGGTGCTTGAGATGACTGGTCACCCAGATGCCCTTGCCCCTTTATATGTTTTGGTTGTCCGTTTGTTGGGCATGGAAAACATATGCTTGAGCAGAAGACATGGATGTTCAAAAGAATGGCGTCAGATGGTCAAATCTAATCTTTGCTGGTGGTTCCAACTGACACGTCCATTAAACCTGTCAATCTATCTTTGACAGACGATGGAACTCGGAACTCTGCGCTCCCCGGTGTTGCTTCTTTGCTAAGGTTTCTGCAATACATTGGTTCTTCCATAGTTCTCACAGTGATTTACTTTATTCTTCAAGCCTATAGCAATGACTAAAACTCAATTGCACATAGCTTGGCCCTTGCCCCTGATTTACCCCTAATTCATCTCCTCGCGCGCGACGTAGATCACGCACCATGCTCGATTATCGATATCACTTGACTGATCCCTTACATGATCGCTTTCTTGTCACCTTTACGCCGTTCAAACGTTCACTTCCGTCCACCTTCGCTCATTGTCTTTGGTCTTTTATCACATCGTACGAAGGCCATTCATTCCAAATCCTACACACTTCTAGAAGAATTAAACCTGTGCTCGCTGTCGATGGTGGCGTCACGCTGATGATGCCAAACTTAGGTTCCCCGGAGCAACCGACTCAAATCACGGAACAGAATTTCCCAGCTTCGTCTTCGTGGGTATTTTCGTCTATCGAAGAAAGACACGAAAGGCCGATATACGGCAGAAAGAGAGCCTCGTGACTGAAGTCTACTACCTATGAATATTTCGCACAAATTCCTTCACTTTTCATTGTACAGTTCTTTCTCGGGTAGCTCTTGGCAAAATTTAAAACGGCGCATTCTACTGCATCTCCCTCCTTTTATATCTGAATATAAGGGTCATCTCACTGTCGCAATGGCTGAACTCAAAGTGCGATCCAATCCAACTGCTCAAATAAGTAGGAGTATCCCAATAACTCAAAGCGACATTCGCAATTGTACAGTGTGGGTAAAACATATGTTTAGATCAGGCATTAGGAACCTCCGTGGTTTATTCTAGATTACATTCACATGTTATCAGATGCTATCGTCCTTCGCCAGTCAGCGTTCAGAGGTCTTCAGGCACCGGCGCACTAGCGCCATTCTCATGACCAGGCCTGATCAGGCTTGGATCAGGCTGGAATTTTGGCGAAACAAGATTTCCATCCCGAATCAGAGAAACTCGGAAAGTTTCGGTCCTCTTACCTAGCTCCGTGAGTAAACTCCAACCCAGTTTACGTTGGTAGTATCACCTTCTTGTTGTGTAGTAGCCAAGAAAAAATACAAATGTTTGAGATCGGGGTGGGCACAGTCCGAATCTTCCCAAGCCGTCTGGGTCGAGACCACTCCGTGAGAGCGATTATCGTCAATCAAACCTTATGCTATCATTGCATATCTTAACGGTTCAGAATTGCGGAATTTACTCGACTGAGCTGACTTTTTGAGACCCTCTGGTACATTCAGAACACATGTCTCCATCAGTCGTAATGTACAAATAGAGGTTGTTTTCGAAGTTTATTCCAAGGTTTTAGTAAGCAATAAATGACTCTGAAGCTGAGTTCTGCAGTGCCAAGCGTCACTTAAATTCCCTTGCGAGTGCACATTTCGATTTTTGTCAGCTCCATGATCTCATTGTTCCTTCCTTTGCTCTCTCAGCTCGTACACACTGGTCGTGTACCTTGAGGCGGTGTCCAACAACATGCTGAGTCTCGGAGTCCAAGTTCCTCCAGATGCTTGAGTCCAGAGGTAATCCCACTCATTTCCGTTCACCCATGAGATACTCACTATTACTCACTTGCTCACCCACAGGGTAGTTTCTTTCCTTCTGTCTGCACAGAACCATTTATTACCTTTTCTACCTCTTTGGGAACCCAAAATTGTACATATATTGATTTTACCGATAGTTACTACACTTTATACACTAGCTCTGTTTCTACCATAGAATTTTTCCTCCGTCAAGACTAACAGGGATATAGCTATTGAGGGTGCGTAAACGACACTTGGCGGAAGTCTCGATTTGCATAATGATCAAAGCAAACAAACGTGCGAAGCACGGGCCATAAATATTAGGCCGAGGGCGCTAATCAGCCTCGGGCATCGGCTAAAATCAAATTCTCTTGAACCATTACAGAGACTACAAGGTTGCACACGCAGGACAACGTGAGACATCCTCAAGTACGGGTAACAGAAGCAACGCAGAAACAGCCGCAGCATCAAATGCTTTCTCTGGTTTTCAGTGGCCAGTAAGGGGTGGAGGAAGAGGGACATATATTGCTCCCTCGTCGTCAGCACCACCCATATCCTCTAGTTATTTGAGAGCAGCGTGCGTAAATGTAAACCCTGTACTTGAGGCCAAGGCTGTCATTGGGCTGTGTGGACTTTGGAGGGTAAAGTATATACATATAACTCAAAGCAATCGCGTTTTCAACGTGTATTCATTGCCTTTTGATCTTTCGTAACGCCGATACCGAGAGTCGACAACTTAAAAACATCCAAATGTTCATGACAATACAAAGAGGTGGCAGACTTGGATTCATCAAAGTTAGCTTTTTTTTTACATTGTGGGGCGAAACAGTAAAGATCGTAGTAATTTTTTTATGCCTTTGAGTTCGGATGCGCAGAGCAAAAGGAAAATCGAAGTTGTTATGGCACTAGAAACTTAGTTGTTAGTATTGAAGTGTGACAGAGATTACTGTGAAGCTCACCAATCACGCGAAGAAGATGTTGACACCGATACTGCCCCTCATAGTTCCAGATACGACGTTCACGCTACCATCAGCAGAGCTGACATTGATGCTCAAATAAAGGGCTGCATTGGTGGTGTCGTTGTTCCTAACGGCATAGTTGAAGTAGGCTGTCTGAGCCGATGAAGACTGGCCGGGTAAAATGGTTGAAAATGCAGAAGCCGACGTCTGCAGGTAAATGTTCTGAGAGGTGTTGTTCGTGACTGTAAAGCCATTGTTGGTGTCGAATCCAGCAAGAACTTGGTGACCTAAATATAGAGTAGTCAAGCACAGTCTAAGACCAGACATGGGGCCAGGCCCATTTACCTGGAGCCATTGTGTTTGAGATCTATGCGAGAGCAAGAAGGTCAGAAAGGCGAATGAACAGATAATAGTTGAGTGCGTACGTTTACTTAGAAAAATGGGTTGAAAAGTGTATTGTGTGGTTTGAGATGGTTGGTCTCTGTGAGGCCCTTGCCCCTTTATATGTTTTCGCTATCCGTATGTTGGGCATAGAGTAAACAAATCCGAAAGTCAGGGAGGGCAGAAGGTTGGGATGTTCTAGAAAAATGGCGTCAAATGATCAAATCTAATGCTTTGGGTGATTCCAATTGCCACGCCCATTAATCCTGTCAGCCAAAATATAGGGTTTGGCACGTAAAAGAACCAGGTCTTCTTCCCTCTTGATGCTGCTTCCGACTTGCGATTGACAGGTTCTTCCGCTATCCGTTGGCGTTCTTCCGTAGTTTCTCACAGGAATTTACATTGGTTCCTTTCTGATAGACTCTTTCAGGTTGCTAGTAATGATTGAAACTTTACTGTAAGGTTGGCCCTTCCCCTATCTCCACCCTAGTTCATCTCCTCGCCCGACGTAGATCACGCACCCGTTCTAGATCATCTCCTGGCTCCTAGCATTCATCGCCCTTTCGTTCCTTGTCTTGTTTATCACATTGAACTAAGGCCATTTTCCCATATATTTCGGGGCTTCTACAGCACACTAATCCCAGTGAGGTCCACAGTAATCAACGGACCTTCATTAACGCAACATTTATTTCGAGAATTCTTTTAGGAGGACCAGACCTGAGTTCGCCGCAGATAAATATCAAACTTTGGTTCATCGATGCATTGACCTGCACCAGGAAACACAACTTCCATGCCTCGTGAAGGTTGCCTATCGCTGAATGAGAGGAAACGGAGATTGTCGTGCTGATTAAACAAGTAGGAGCATCCCAAAGGAAGACTCGCAATTTAGAGCGTGGGTAAAACAAATATTTGGCACAGGCATTGTTAATCTCCGTAGTTTATTCTGGATTGCACTCACATGCTATCGTACCTAGCTTCGGTCAGTGCTCAGCACTCTCATGACCAGGCTCAAACGATTCAGAAACTGGAACTGGAACGCGGACGTGAGTGATACATATATTTAGACAAGGCATTACAAACCTCCGCCGTAATTTGAATTGCACTCACATGCCATATTGCTGCTTGTGGAACTGTTAGCGAGAGTCAGGAGTTTCGGACCTAGCTCCTTGTGAGCGATCCTCGTCAATCAAATGTCATCATACGGCTTGGAATCGCAGCAGGGGATGCCGTCAATGATGGAAGATAATCTTGCTTATCGACTCCACAGTGTAGAGGAGACAATGATGGACCTTCCTGCTATCATGGAGTTGAAATAGACCAAGACAAGGTATGACTTCTGCGAACTCTTTCCTAATCGAGCAACTCGCTGACCTTTTGGGAAACAGCTAACGAATTCTTTACAAGCCTCTCTATCTGTACATTACTCAAGCGCATTCCGTCTAAGCTCTCGACCTGCACGTTTGTGGTGTAGCAGAATGCTTATGCATCGACCCCAAGAGTACTGATCGCCTCATGGGGCTTTGTCTTGCAACATATTATAGGTACGCCACAAGTATTATATTCTACTCAAAACCCGGGGAGATAACGGGGAGAAGCCAGGTAGTCTCCATTAGGGCGTAAAATTTTCCTAAAACGGATTTGTGCCTGGATCGAATAGTACCAATCAAGTTAGGGACTGTTAGGGACTAACACGGATAGACCTGAATATATCCGAGAACCGAACCACGGTTATTTGGCTAATTTGGTACGGTACTGTTCGGGTACAGTTGAACCGTGGGTATACCCGCCATATCTTAATGAAACGTTCTGAAGAGCATAATTTGAGTGATTTGAGTGGGAAAGGTGATCGAGATGAGCTTAAATATGTCTTATTATACCCACAGAATGAATTTTATAACATATTGTACTATTTTGGCTACTCCTTGCAATAAATCAACCCAAAATGCGTGAAAATCCAATTCAAATCAAGCCTTTAAGATGAGAAATTACATGATCTCTCATTTCGTGCCCAAAGTCAAATATCAGTGGCCAAATTGTACTTCAGTATACTTAAACGAGTAACAGCCTGCTACATGGTGCTTTATGATCAGTTGAGATACTGTTCTCGATGCGAATTCGTAGAGCTAGAAATTGTGGAAATCATCTGGTTCACCCGGTTCAGGGCCAAAATCCACAGTACAGTCCAAAACGGGTATGGATAGCCACGGTACAGGGTATTACAGGGTTTTACCCGGTCCAGGCTGATCCGTTACATAGTCCTCACATCAAGTACCAGTCGAACGTTTCCTCAAAGCCATCCACCGAAATTGAATTTTCAAAGTCAGTTTCGGCTAATTGCGCTGACCCGTGTTCGAAATTATTAGCTGGTCCTGTAGCCATTACCTCCATTTTAATGTTCCTAATTCTTCGACGTGGTACTTGACTACATAAAGAGAAGACAGTAAAACGCCTCTATGTCACGATTGAGGTGTCCTGAAATCTCACGTCTACCAAGGTCGACCAAGGTCGCTTCCGTCCAAGTGAGCGATATCTTTCGTCGATGAACTATGGAAAGGGCTCACATTCGACGTTATAGTGGCGAAATCAGACACCAGGATCTCTGGATCCATTCTTCACATTGCAGGTCTACAAATCAGATCTACTCATCGATCCAAATCATCCAGCAGCACCTCTCAAAAAGCCGTCTTTCCCAGCATTCGGAGAGATGACTTGGGGATAAAGATGATGCCGCTGGGGCTTCTACTTAGAGAGGAGAGGCAGTTCCCTGCTATACCCGTTTTGAGTTGGAGAGAGCGGGTTGAGATGGCCCATGAAGCCGGAATAACCTGTAACCCCCGATTAAACACACCGAACATAAGGAACTCGAAATTCAAGCCTGGCGAGCAATTGTATCCAATGCACGACTACAATAACGTTCTCCTTCCTTCGCACAAGATTACGCCGTGCAGCCCGGTTCTTGGTCTCATGTTGAAGAAAACCCAGCGACGTGCCGATGTCTTTGCATGTAGCCACATCCAAAGCAAGGATGGGTCAATTCCGGCATCAACGAAAACACCTCGAGACGCGCCTTAGAGCAGCTATCAATCTGATAGTAACGAAGGGTGCCTATGTTGACCGAGAGGCTGGAAAGATCGGCATTAACATGGATGATGGTGGTAGAAGGTGGGCCATGCAAGGTGTGCAATCTCGGCTCGTTCTCAAGTCAGCGGTTTTCAACATAAATGTATCTAGGCTGGGCGTATATGTTTTATCCTACCATTCAACTCTATCACAGGCCATATTCCGAGCTTATCGATCTTCTGCGATTATTACTTATGAACCTGAACAGAAAGGCCATTGAATTGGAGAACAGATGGCTTAATGATTCTCTTATGAAGGAAGAAAGGTCCAGGCAAGATCAATCCTCGACACGTCATAATTCAGGTTCGTCTTTTTGTTGTCTGTTATATATCGGACATTGTTCTGACGATCATTCGGTTTCTGTCCCGTCATATACAGATAACTTGAAACACGGGAACAAAGGTGCCCCAGTCGACCACGATCTACTCAGTAAAATGCGCCTCGTAAACCTTCAAAAGCTCACTCTAGGCAGGCCGACCTTGCTGCAGCCACGGCTGCATCAAAGGGTTCTCGTTGGCGTCGACATTCTCCACGGCGAAGTCTACTTCCAAACTCCAAGCCAAACACATCGATAATACCCAGGCTGCAGAATCTGACGACCGGCAGGCCTCAGAAGAAGGGACAGCAGAAGACTTCCCATCCAAAATTCTCGCTGGCAAGTCACCCGCCGTTTGGAAGGAGGAACTTGGTGTCCAGCCTGTCGTTGCTGATCGAGCCTCCATCTCCTGAATCTCGAACTCAATAGAAATAAAAAACTGAGTTTGTGGGGTTAATTGTCGATGGCCATTCATGTGTTGTACGAACACCTATATGGGCCCACCAACCACAGCATTGCATGCCCGACCTCGAATGCCCGACCTCGCTCATTCGATATCAGTACATCAAGCTCGTATGATACATACAAGTACATTTAGCTATTCAAGCAACTCCCTCCGATCCGCCACGTTACATTGCTTCCTCTTCACATGCCATCCTTCTTGGACAACAAAAATGCATTTTACTTCTGAATATCAGCCAACTCGTAAAGGTATGTGCCAAGGAGTTTGGACTAAGAAACCGAAAATTAATTATCTGTGCAGCAGCTTACAACAAAACGGTACTTACTCCTTCGATGAAGTTCGATATGTCGAGCTTCTCGTTCGTTGAGCTTGGGGAACAGGTGATTAGTTTAGTCAACGCAAAAGCATAAAAATCGATTGCTTACTGTGCACCGTCGTCTCCTCGTCCCATGGGAAGTAGTAAGACGTTGACACCTAGAGACTCGGCGAAAGTCAATGTGACGGGAATAGAACCGCCTTCACGAGTCAGATCGGGGTCTTGTCCGTAAACGGCCTGTCATGAACAAGGATATCAGAATTACTACACATCTTTCCTTTAGTACGCGTCGTGAACAAACCTTTGTGGCCTTCTTGGCGGCTTCGAAATTCCAGTGACGATGGTCAGCGACCCATGGTTTTCCTCCGTGCAACTCTTCGACGGTCAGTTTGTTCTTGCTTCCGAGTGTGGCGAACGCCTTTTGGAGGTGATTGACCACCAAAGGTTTGATTTTTCTGGTGTCTGAGGGGGCAAGACTGCGAAATTTGACGTCAAACATGCTATACTTTTGGTTTTGTGAAGTACCTACCGAATGCTGAACCTTCCGGAGACCTTGGCAGGGATGACCGTCTTTGCACCTGCAGCGCTGAAAGCGCCTTCGATACCGTGGATGGACAAACTTGGAGACCGCATGCGACCCATAAGCACAGCAACTTTATCTGACGAAAGTGCGATGGATGCTCCAGCTGCTTCTTCAACGTCAGCGATGGAATAGTCGAGGTTTGCATAAATCTTCCTAAAAGTCGCCATGGGTCAATTGACATCAGTCAAGTGGAACATAAGACTTTCACTCACTTCTCCTCTTCATCTGGGGGAGCCACCATCTCGTCGACGCCTTTGATGAGAATGTCACCTGTGGGGAGTCACGAGCGTTCCCAGTAGACTGATAAGATCAGTCATGGGTTCATGAACCGTGCGTCCGAAAACACCAGAGTGGAGGTCCCGTCCAGGGCCCGAGACTGTAACTTTGTAGTATGATAATCCACGCAGACCGTAAGTCAATACCGGGGTTCGTGTATTGAGCCAGTAGTTATCAGACTAATCATTCGATCAGGGTCAACAGGCGCCATATTAAATTTGGGATAATCACGTACAATGCAGACGCAGTCCACACCGTCGAAATATCCACCCTTCTCGGATTCGCGGCGCACGAGGTCGTCAAGACCTTCACTTCCACTTTCTTCCATGCCTTCGAAGCAAAGCACTAGGTTGACTGGGAGAGGGAGTTTGTTCTCGTGGTGATATTGTAGGACGTTAAGCCATCCTAGGATGGGACCCTTATCGTCTGTGCTGCCACGGCCGATAAGTTGGCCTGTTTCCTTGTTGACGACCAGTGTGAAAGGTTCAGTGTTCCAGCCATCCGATTTTTCTGCCTAGATTGATCATTACATCAAGATAAGTGGGTATCTCAAATCATTGAGCTTTAACCTACAGGTTGAACGTCAAAATGACCATAGATGAGCGCCGTCTTTTTGGCGCTGTCGTTTCCAATACGACCTAGAATTGCAGGTGGCAGAGGAGATCCTCACCATCCATAATGTGCCGGCCGAGATCAACTAGTTTAGTGTCGACACCAAGCTGTTTGAGCTGTTCATTCAGCCAGTCGGCCATCGCGAAGACATCTTTACGATGGGTGGGATCACTAGAGATTCTAATTCACATTGTAGTTAGAAAGCCAATTTCAAGCAATGTGATATTTACGAGGGAATGGCGACTGCATCGCCTAGACGCTTGATAAAAGCATCTGCATTACTGTCAATATATTTCAAGAACTGTGTTGGTGCTGGCATTGTGTTAAAGAACTCTGGGTTTGGATGTTATGAGGGGAGGAAGAGAGTGTGCGATTAGATAATGTGCACAAGAGCCGGGGGACAAAATTAGTGCTGCAATAATTATGTCAGCATCCAGCCTCTTTCCTTCCCTCTACCTTGTTTTCGCAGTACTATTTAAGGTGCGCATACGTTTGTCCACAGATTAGAGTTGATGTGCTCAGCGCTGTCCAGCGATATGTCTAGCGTCATGGATACCTGGGGCGATGAACCAGTGGGTGGTTATACGGCATCGTTTTCCCTTGTTTCTGCGTTGATAAAGACCCGTGTTTCTAGGATCGCGTCACCGCGCCAACATCAGCTTCTGGATCGACAAGTGGTATAAGATCCAAGATACCCACGTCTGCTGTGGTACGCGATGACTGGGAGATGGATGACGAGGAGGAGGATCAAATTGGTCGATCAGTGGACACTCAGAATAAACAAATCTGGGAAGACGCGTAAGTTTCACGAACTTTGATTAATCGGCGTGCACTCGGGCTTATTATGTTCAAATATTTGATAGAAATACCAAGGTGCATCATCCTATGCCTGCACTAGTTATCTCTAGGGGTACTTCATCTGCTTCGGCAACCGCAAGCTTGCCTCTACACCAGCCGCCAGCCATGCGCATCCTCAAGCGCCCATCACCATCAGGATCCCCAAATCCATCCCAGCGAATCCTGCGTCAACTGGGGAAACTTTCGAAGCACGTGAGGCAAGGTATCAAGCTGCTCGTGAGCGGATATTTGGCGTTTCCACTGGAGCTTCGTCAGACGCACAGGATAAGATGAAGAATTCTGCGCTGAAGAAAACCGCTTCTCCAACTCCGCCTCCTAATCAAAGCCGCGTCTGTTGTGCGCGAACCCCGCGGACCCTCGATCTATCCCGAATCCTGAAAACAAATCAGAGAACAGAGGCTTTGGTGAGCGGAGGGCGGAACGACCCTCTCCTTCTACTGACACCCTCAAACACGACAATCCCTGTTTCTTCATCTGATTTACCCATTTGATATCAACGCGACAAGAGTTTTAGTTTCTTCTTTCTTGGTCTCTCGACCAGCGACAAGCTTGATGCTGTTGTAGCAATCACATATTCTCGTCCCTTCATTTTAGCTGACGCGGATTGAAACAATGCATGTATTTTTAATAAAGGCTTATTATCCGGCATGTCATGGAGCACTTCCAATCCTTCGGCAATTTCTTCAGGTAGCGCCTCCAGTATCATTTCTCGATTTGACTGATTGAAGCGCACAACCCTAAGCTTCGCAAATGGTTTGGGCCCTCGTCGACGTATTCGACCTTTGATCAATTATTCGAATGGCTCCCTTTGTACGGTAAGTCATAAGTAACCTCTAAGCCTTTGGCAATTTCCTCTTGGAAGTACTCGAGAAGGACCTTAGGATTTGTCTTGTTGAATCGCACGACTTTGAGCTTTGC
>JAJIRX010000789.1:0-20654 GCA_023853785.1 Psilocybe azurescens | reverse complement strand
CAGAAGCAACGCAGAAACAGCCGCAGCATCAAATGCTTTCTCTGGTTTCAGTGGCCAGTAAGGGTGGAGGAAGAGGGACATATATTGCTCCCTCGTCGTCAGCACCACCATATCCTCTAGTTATTTGAGAGCAGCGTGCGTAAATGTAAACCCTGTACTTGAGGCCAAGGCTGTCATTGGGCTGTGTGGACTTTGGAGGGTAAAGTATATACATAACTCAAAGCAATCGCGTTTTCAACGTGTATTCATTGCCTTTTGATCTTTCGTAACGCCGATACCGAGAGTCGACAACTTAAAAAACATCCAAATGTTCATGACAATACAAAGAGGTGGCAGACTTGGATTCATCAAAGTTAACTTTTTTACATTGTGGGGCGAAACAGTAAAGATCGTAGTAATTTTTTATGCCTTTGAGTTCGGATGCGCAGAGCAAAGGAAAATCGAAGTTGTTATGGCACTAGAAACTTAGTTGTTAGTATTGAAGTGTGACAGAGATTACTGTGAAGCTCACCAATCACGCGAAGAAGATGTTGACACCGATACTGCCCTCATAGTTCCAGATACGACGTTCACGCTACCATCAGCAGAGCTGACATTGATGCTCAAATAAAGGGCTGCATTGGTGGTGTCGTTGTTCCTAACGGCATAGTTGAAGTAGGCTGTCTGAGCCGATGAAGACTGGCCGGGTAAAATGGTTGAAAATGCAGAAGCCGACGTCTGCAGGTAAATGTTCTGAGAGGTGTTGTTCGTGACTGTAAAGCCATTGTTGGTGTCGAATCCAGCAAGAACTTGGTGACCTAAATATAGAGTAGTCAAGCACAGTCTAAGACCAGACATGGGGCCAGGCCCATTTACCTGGAGCCATTGTGTTTGAGATCTATGCGAGAGCAAGAAGGTCAGAAAGGCGAATGAACAGATAATAGTTGAGTGCGTACGTTTACTTAGAAAATGGGTTGAAAAGTGTATTGTGTGGTTTGAGATGGTTGGTCTCTGTGAGGCCCTTGCCCCTTTATATGTTTTCGCTATCCGTATGTTGGGCATAGAGTAAACAAATCCGAAAGTCAGGGAGGGCAGAAGGTTGGGATGTTCTAGAAAATGGCGTCAAATGATCAAATCTAATGCTTTGGGTGATTCCAATTGCCACGCCCATTAATCCTGTCAGCCAAAATATAGGGTTTGGCACGTAAAAGAACCAGGTCTTCTTCCTCTTGATGCTGCTTCCGACTTGCGATTGACAGGTTCTTCCGCTATCCGTTGGCGTTCTTCCGTAGTTTCTCACAGGAATTTACATTGGTTCCTTTCTGATAGACTCTTTCAGGTTGCTAGTAATGATTGAAACTTTACTGTAAGGTTGGCCCTTCCCCTATCTCCACCCTAGTTCATCTCCTCGCCCGACGTAGATCACGCACCCGTTCTAGATCATCTCCTGGCTCTAGCATTCATCGCCCTTTCGTTCCTTGTCTTGTTTATCACATTGAACTAAGGCCATTTCCCATATATTTCGGGGCTTCTACAGCACACTAATCCCAGTGAGGTCCACAGTAATCAACGGACCTTCATTAACGCAACATTTATTTCGAGAATTCTTTTAGGAGGACCAGACCTGAGTTCGCCGCAGATAAATATCAAACTTTGGTTCATCGATGCATTGACCTGCATAAGGAAACACAACTTCCATGCCTCGTGAAGGTTGCCTATCGCTGAATGAGAGGAAACGGAGATTGTCGTGCTGATTAAACAAGTAGGAGCATCCCAAAGGAAGACTCGCAATTTAGAGCGTGGGTAAAACAAATATTTGGCACAGGCATTGTTAATCTCCGTAGTTTATTCTGGATTGCACTCACATGCTATCGTACCTAGCTTCGGTCAGTGCTCAGCACTCTCATGACCAGGCTCAAACGATTCAGAAACTGGAACTGGAACGCGGACGTGAGTGATACATATATTTAGACAAGGCATTACAAACCTCCGCCGTAATTTGAATTGCACTCACATGCCATATTGCTGCTTGTGGAACTGTTAGCGAGAGTCAGGAGTTTCGGACCTAGCTCCTTGTGAGCGATCCTCACGTCAATCAAATGTCATCATACGGCTTGGAATCGCAGCAGGGGATGCCGTCAATGATGGAAGATAATCTTGCTTATCGACTCCACAGTGTAGAGGAGACAATGATGGACCTTCCTGCTATCATGGAGTTGAAATAGACCAAGACAAGGTATGACTTCTGCGAACTCTTTCCTAATCGAGCAACTCGCTGACCTTTTGGGAAACAGCTAACGAATTCTTTACAAGCCTCTCTATCTGTACATTACTCAAGCGCATTCCGTCTAAGCTCTCGACCTGCACGTTTGTGGTGTAGCAGAATGCTTATGCATCGACCCCAAGAGTACTGATCGCCTCATGGGGCTTTGTCTTGCAACATATTATAGGTACGCCACAAGTATTATATTCTACTCAAAACCCGGGGAGATAACGGGGAGAAGCCAGGTAGTCTCCATTAGGGCGTAAAATTTTCCTAAAACGGATTTGTGCCTGGATCGAATAGTACCAATCAAGTTAGGGACTGTTAGGGACTAACACGGATAGACCTGAATATATCCGAGAACCGAACCACGGTTATTTGGCTAATTTGGTACGGTACTGTTCGGGTACAGTTGAACCGTGGGTATACCCGCCATATCTTAATGAAACGTTCTGAAGAGCATAATTTGAGTGATTTGAGTGGGAAAGGTGATCGAGATGAGCTTAAATATGTCTTATTATACCCACAGAATGAATTTTATAACATATTGTACTATTTTGGCTACTCCTTGCAATAAATCAACCCAAAATGCGTGAAAATCCAATTAAATCAAGCCTTTAAGATGAGAAATTACATGATCTCTCATTTCGTGCCCAAAGTCAAATATCAGTGGCCAAATTGTACTTCAGTATACTTAAACGAGTAACAGCCTGCTACATGGTGCTTTATGATCAGTTGAGATACTGTTCTCGATGCGAATTCGTAGAGCTAGAAATTGTGGAAATCATCTGGTTCACCCGGTTCAGGGCCAAAATCCACAGTACAGTCCAAAACGGGTATGGATAGCCACGGTACAGGGTATTACAGGGTTTTACCCGGTCCAGGCTGATCCGTTACATAGTCCTCACATCAAGTACCAGTCGAACGTTTCCTCAAAAGCCATCCACCGAAATTGAATTTTCAAAGTCAGTTTCGGCTAATTGCGCTGACCCGTGTTCGAAATTATTAGCTGGTCCTGTAGCCATTACCTCCATTTTAATGTTCCTAATTCTTCGACGTGGTACTTGACTACATAAAGAGAAGACAGTAAAACGCCTCTATGTCACGATTGAGGTGTCCTGAAATCTCACGTCTACCAAGGTCGACCAAGGTCGCTTCCGTCCAAGTGAGCGATATCTTTCGTCGATGAACTATGGAAAGGGCTCACATTCGACGTTATAGTGGCGAAATCAGACACCAGGATCTCTGGATCCATTCTTCACATTGCAGGTCTACAAATCAGATCTACTCATCGATCCAAATCATCCAGCAGCACCTCTCAAAAAGCCGTCTTTCCCAGCATTCGGAGAGATGACTTGGGGATAAAGATGATGCCGCTGGGGCTTCTACTTAGAGAGGAGAGGCAGTTCCCTGCTATACCCGTTTTGAGTTGGAGAGAGCGGGTTGAGATGGCCCATGAAGCCGGAATAACCTGTAACCCCCGATTAAACACACCGAACATAAGGAACTCGAAATTCAAGCCTGGCGAGCAATTGTATCCAATGCACGACTACAATAACGTTCTCCTTCCTTCGCACAAGATTACGCCGTGCAGCCCGGTTCTTGGTCTCATGTTGAAGAAAACCCAGCGACGTGTGCCGATGTCTTTGCATGTAGCCACATCCAAAGCAAGGATGGGTCAATTCCGGCATCAACGAAAACACCTCGAGACGCGCCTTAGAGCAGCTATCAATCTGATAGTAACGAAGGGTGCCTATGTTGACCGAGAGGCTGGAAAGATCGGCATTAACATGGATGATGGTGGTAGAAGGTGGGCCATGCAAGGTGTGCAATCTCGGCTCGTTCTCAAGTCAGCAATTTTCAACATAAATGTATCTAGGCTGGGCGTATATGTTTTATCCTACCATTCAACTCTATCACAGGCCATATTCCGAGCTTATCGATCTTCTGCGATTATTACTTATGAACCTGAACAGAAAGGCCATTGAATTGGAGAACAGATGGCTTAATGATTCTCTTATGAAGGAAGAAAGGTCCAGGCAAGATCAATCCTCGACACGTCATAATTCAGGTTCGTCTTTTGTTGTCTGTTATATATCGGACATTGTTCTGACGATCATTCGGTTTCTGTCCCGTCATATACAGATAACTTGAAACACGGGAACAAAGGTGCCCCAGTCGACCACGATCTACTCAGTAAAATGCGCCTCGTAAACCTTCAAAAGCTCACTCTAGGCAGGCCGACCTTGCTGCAGCCACGGCTGCATCAAGGGGTTCTCGTTGGCGTCGACATTCTCCACGGCGAAGTCTACTTCCAAACTCCAAGCCAAACACATCGATAATACCCAGGCTGCAGAATCTGACAACCGGCAGGCCTCAGAAGAAGGGACAGCAGAAGACTTCCCATCCAAAATTCTCGCTGGCAAGCCACCCGCCGTTTGGAAGGAGGAACTGGTGTCCAGCCTGTCGTTGCTGATCGAGCCTCCATCTCCTGAATCTCGAACTCAATAGAAATAAAAACTGAGTTTGTGGGGTTAATTGTCGATGGCCATTCATGCGTTGTACGAACACCTATATGGGCCCACCAACCACAGCATTGCATGCCCGACCTCGAATGCCCGACCTCGCTCATTCGATATCAGTACATCAAGCTCGTATGATACATACAAGTACATTTAGCTATTCAAGCAACTCCCTCCGATCCGCCACGTTACATTGCTTCCTCTTCACATGCCATCCTTCTTGGACAACAAAAATGCATTTTACTTCTGAATATCAGCCAACTCGTAAAGGTATGTGCCAAGGAGTTTGGACTAAGAAACCGAAAATTAATTATCTGTGCAGCAGCTTACAACAAAACGGTACTTACTCCTTCGATGAAGTTCGATATGTCGAGCTTCTCGTTCGTTGAGCTTGGGGAACAGGTGATTAGTTTAGTCAACGCAAAAGCATAAAAATCGATTGCTTACTGTGCACCGTCGTCTCCTCGTCCCATGGGAAGTAGCAAGACGTTGACACCTAGAGACTCGGCGAAAGTCAATGTGACGGGAATAGAACCGCCTTCACGAGTCAGATCGGGGTCTTGTCCGTAAACGGCCTGTCATGAACAAGGATATCAGAATTACTACACATCTTTCCTTTAGTACGCGTCGTGAACAAACCTTTGTGGCCTTCTTGGCGGCTTCGAAATTCCAGTGACGATGGTCAGCGACCCATGGTTTTCCTCCGTGCAACTCTTCGACGGTCAGTTTGTTCTTGCTTCCGAGTGTGGCGAACGCCTTTTGGAGGTGATTGACCACCAAAGGTTTGATTTTTCTGGTGTCTGAGGGGGCACAAGACTGCGAAATTTGACGTCAAACATGCTATACTTTTGGTTTTGTGAAGTACCTACCGAATGCTGAACCTTCCGGAGACCTTGGCGGGGATGACCGTCTTTGCACCTGCAGCGCTGAAAGCGCCTTCGATACCGTGGATGGACAAACTTGGAGACCGCATGCGACCCATAAGCACAGCAACTTTATCTGACGAAAGTGCGATGGATGCTCCAGCTGCTTCTTCAACGTCAGCGATGGAATAGTCGAGGTTTGCATAAATCTTCCTAAAAGTCGCCATGGGTCAATTGACACCAGTCAAGTGGAACATAAGACTTTCACTCACTTCTCCTCTTCATCTGGGGGAGCCACCATCTCGTCGACGCCTTTGATGAGAATGTCACCTTGGGGAGTCACGAGCGTTCCCAGTAGACTGATAAGATCAGTCATGGGTTCATGAACCGTGCGTCCGAAAACACCAGAGTGGAGGTCCCGTCCAGGGCCCGAGACTGTAACTTTGTAGTATGATAATCCACGCAGACCGTAAGTCAATACCGGGGTTCGTGTATTGAGCCAGTAGTTATCAGACTAATCATTCGATCAGGGTCAATAGGCGCCATATTAAATTTGGGATAATCACGTACAATGCAGACGCAGTCCACACCGTCGAAATATCCACCCTTCTCGGATTCGCGGCGCACGAGGTCGTCAAGACCTTCACTTCCACTTTCTTCCATGCCTTCGAAGCAAAGCACTAGGTTGACTGGGAGAGGGAGTTTGTTCTCGTGGTGATATTGTAGGACGTTAAGCCATCCTAGGATGGGACCCTTATCGTCTGTGCTGCCACGGCCGATAAGTTGGCCCGTTTCCTTGTTGACGACCAGTGTGAAAGGTTCAGTGTTCCAGCCATCCGATTTTTCTGCCTAGATTGATCATTACATCAAGATAAGTGGGTATCTCAAATCATTGAGCTTTAACCTACAGGTTGAACGTCAAAATGACCATAGATGAGCGCCGTCTTTTTGGCGCTGTCGTTTCCAACACGACCTAGAATTGCAGGTGGCAGAGGAGATCCTCACCATCCATAATGTGCCGGCCGAGATCAACTAGTTTAGTGTCGACACCAAGCTGTTTGAGCTGTTCATTCAGCCAGTCGGCCATCGCGAAGACATCTTTACGATGGGTGGGATCACTAGAGATTCTAATTCACATTGTAGTTAGAAAGCCAATTTCAAGCAATGTGATATTTACGAGGGAATGGCGACTGCATCGCCTAGACGCTTGATAAAAGCATCTGCATTACTGTCAATATATTTCAAGAACTGTGTTGGCGCTGGCATTGTGTTAAAGAACTCTGGGTTTGGATGTTATGAGGGGGGAGGGAAGAGAGTGTGCGATTAGATAATGTGCACAAGAGCCGGGGGACAAAATTAGTGCTGCAATAATTATGTCAGCATCCAGCCTCTTTCCTTCCCTCTACCTTGTTTTCGCAGTACTATTTAAGGTGCGCATACGTTTGTCCACAGATTAGAGTTGATGTGCTCAGCGCTGTCCAGCGATATGTCTAGCGTCATGGACACCTGGGGCGATGAACCAGTGGGTGGTTATACGGCATCATTTTCCCTTGTTTCTGCGTTGATAAAGACCCGTGTTTCTAGGATCGCGTCACCGCGCCAACATCAGCTTCTGGATCGACAAGTGGTATAAGATCCAAGATACCCACGTCTGCTGTGGTACGCGATGACTGGGAGATGGATGACGAGGAGGAGGATCAAATTGGTCGATCAGTAGACGCGCAGAATAAACAAATCTGGGAAGACGCGTAAGTTTCACGAACTTTGATTAATCGGCGTGCACTCGGGCTTATTATGCTCAAATATTCGATAGAAATACCAAGGTGCATCATCCTATGCCTGCACTAGTTATCTCTAGGGGTGCTTCATCTGCTTCGGCAACCGCAAGCTTGCCTCTACACCAGCCGCCAGCCATGCGCATCCTCAAGCGCCCATCACCATCGGGATCCCCAAATCCATCAGCGAATCCTGCGTCAACTGGGGAAACTTTCGAAGCGCGTGAGGCAAGGTATCAAGCTGCTCGTGAGCGGATATTTGGCGTTTCCACTGGAGCTTCCTCAGACGCACAAGATAAGATGAAGAATTCTGCGCTGAGGAAAACCGCTTCTCCAACTCCGCCTCCCTAATCAAGCCGCGTCTGTTGTCCGCGAACCCCGCGGACCCTCGAACTCTATCCCGAATCCTGAAAACAAATCAGAGAACAGAGGCTTTGGTGAGCGGAGGGCGGAACGACCCTCTCCTACTACGACACCCTCCAAACACGACAATCCCTGTTTCTTCATCTGATTTACCCATTTGATATCAACGCGACAAGGTTTTTAGTTTCTTCTTTCTTGGCCTCTCGACCAGCGACAAGCTTGATGCTGTTGTAGCAATCACATATTTCGTCCCTTCATTTTAGCTGACGCGGATTGAAACAATACATGTATTTTTGATAAAGGCCTATTACCGGCATGTCATGGAGCACTTCCAATCCTTCGGCAATTTCTTCAGGTAGCGCCTCCAGTATTACTTCTGGATTTGACTGATTGAAGCGCACAACCCTAAGCTTCGCAAATGGCTTATGCCCTCGTCGACGTATTCGACCTTTAATCAATTATTCGAATGGCTCCCCTTTGTACGGTAAATCATAAGTAACCTCTAAGCCTTTGGCAATTTCCTCTTGGAGGTACTCGAGAAGGACCTTAGGATTTGTCTTGTTGAATCGCACGACTTTGAGCTTTGCACACTGCCCAGGAGTTATCTCTACGCCGTTCAGATCGTCTTGCCCTTTGCAGCGATGTTTGATCATGTCGATTATGTGTTGAGATTTTACCCCGGAATCGATGAGAGAGTAATAAAGGACCTGCAGACTAGGCAGTGCGACACCATTTACATTGGGGTTAATGGAAAGAGAGGAGTCAGGGATAGGGTCGAGCATTTGTGGGATCTGATGCATCATAGCCTTATAGTTCGAAGTGGTCTTTAAATCGACGTAAAGGCGAGTAACGGAATCCAGCTTCGAGAAGAGATGGTGCAGGCTCTCTACATCTATTGGTAGGACTTCAGTGGATATGCCGAATGAGAGCAGATTGCACTTGGCTCGTTCTATGAAGTTCGCGACTGGCGTAAACGAGTATTGGATCAAGCCCTCCTTTCCTTGTTGGATAATGCTCAATCGCTGAAGACTCGAAGGCGCTTCCAGTCGCCTTATATATTGACTGGTATGCCAGCCTTTTATGACCAACGATACCAGGCATGGCGGAAGAATAAAAGTCTTGTCCGAGCTTGAAGCATCTTGACTGTTTCTGGCGTTCGTAGAAGAGCTCGGGGTCCCGGGTTCTGAAAAAGACGTAGCCTGTATTCTGAGGTGTTGCAGATTTGGCGCATAACTGAAAAGAAATGGAAGGATGGTGTCGCTGCTAGTTTCGCTTGTGAAAGAGACAAGGTTCATCCAAGGGTTGGTGTTCACCACGATGCTTCTAATACCGACGCAATGAAGGCTACGCAGATTTGGAGCATCCTCTAAAAATTTCAGAGGAGCCTTTTGGAGTTGCATTCCAGTTGAATGGATATAAACCGATTCCAAGATGGGAGTTCTTCCTCGGGCAGTGTTAAGAATTTCCGTATATTGTTCGGTAGAGATTATGTCGAGCGTCTTCCATCGAATCGAATAATCAACGATCAATTTAAAGACCCCCGGTGTCTGTGGTGAAAGTTCTCCGTATACTTTCATAGAACGACTAGGCGCGGGGTGAACTACAATTGACAGGGGCTCCTCTCCCGCGCGATGTAACCATTCCTCCACTAACTGAAGTTGTATGTCGGAAATCTTTGGAGACACTGGTATGTCGATCCACCTCCATATAATGGGTAACTTCCATGCTATATCTCTCCATTCCTTGCAGATTTTTCCGAGAAAAAGTGGGGAGGAATTGCGGCAGCTCAAACGCCTGCATTTGTCGTGTGGATGTCGATAACAGGGTGTGTTGAATGAAATGAATATACGTTGGATGACAGAAAGTGGCAGAGTCTTTTGCGATAATCTCGATGGTGGCCGCTCTGTTGAAAACATGTCGATAATGTTGCTAAGAAACTGGCTATTAAGGCTAGGCTATTTAGACTGGTACCTAGAAACTATAGGATTGCGCAGTTTGACTCCACTATGTCATCGGAGCCGCATTCGGCTGTATAATCACAATTTGGGCACTTGACGTCCTAGCTCTTCGCTACTTGCTGCTGATTGAGTCATGCTGCAAGGCTTATACTGAACACTGGGATGATCAATGTGGACCTATGTTTTCTATTCCAAGGTGCTGAAGTATAATCGCTTAGCAGCACATTTGGCATCAAATAAAAAGAAATCATACATATTGCATCATACATTTTCCAAAAGGACGGAGATATTTGTTGGCAATGTGGAATGTAGGTCGTTATAAAAGTCGTGGGCTTTGTTAGGCTTCATATTTTAAAATCAAGAATCATTAGTATACTCTATAATCATGTAAAATGTTTCAGGAACAGTTATAGCTGTACTTGAGTTGAGAGACGAGCGGCCGCCAGATGTGAAATTGGTTGTTTTCATGAAATCCCGCCATGATTATACCATGCACAAAAGGGATCGAAAGTCGAAGGACATTTCTTCCCTATACTTGAAAAGCGAGAGATTAGGGGCACCTATGTGTGCTTCATTCTCGTTTGATGAACGGGTTTCAAGGTTGGAAAGGTCGACGATGAGGTTTGATAGGGGAATCCGATGTAAGATTGATTTCCGGAATGGACGGTAAGGCGTTAGCGACAAAATCCCCGTCCCGCAGAATTGATGGTGAGATACTGGTGTAAAGAAAGACATCCGAGATCTTGCAGTTCGACATTGGCCACCCAAAATTGTGTTGCAAAACGACTTAGGCCAAGAAAAGAGAAATTTTCTCCAGACTGGGCGCGGTGAGATTACGAATTAGGTGGCTGATCGAATATTCCTTTCCTTTAAAGGTGATTTTCGCCAGTAATGGTAGACAGTGAGGATTTTGTGCGAGGCCAGAATCTGTGTCGGCTTCTCCCGTTAAGTCGGAACAATCGTATGTCAGGTCAACCAACAAATGACAGAGTCGTACAACAGTTAGGCAGTATTCGATTGAGCATGCTACAGTAAGATAAGTCAAATTTGTCCAATTTATGGAGATGTCTGCAGTTTCCAGTGTCCTGGAAACGGAAAGGAGAAAGTGGTCCAAATTAGGAGGGAAGTTGAACGGCCAATTTGTGAAAGATCGCTTAGGTTCGTCGATAGTGAGGAATATTAATTGCGGAAATCCGATGGTTTTTTTTTTTTTTTTTTTTCTTGTAAATTTATGTCTATTGGGGCTTGGCCCCATGCAGACCTAACTAACGATTACAATAGTATTTAACAGCACACTGCGTGCGACTCCTTTCCCGTGGACCCCGTGTGCACCGTCGAGGTACGCCTATAGGATCGGACTATAGCGATCCCCTCCCCGAACGGCCCAACACTGAAACGTTGTTTCCGGGCATCCGTGCTTTGGCGGGCGGGCTAGTACCATCGGATTTCTTCTTTGTGTTTGTTTCTTTTCTAGTGTTCTTTCTGCTGGGCGCCTGAGCGATGGTCGTTCAGGCGCAGGTGGTATTTTGCTCATGTTTCGGGGTGGTGTACGGATGGGTTGTCCGGGGCCGTTGAGTCGAAGGCTTGTTGGGTTCGGAGGGGTTGTGTGGGTGAAATCCGATGGTTTGTTCGCTGTTAATGACGGCCGCGATAAACTCATAGCATGCTTCTCCCACGGAGTAAACCTTTCTCCACCGACGGCAAGTTTGCAGGAGGATATTGAAGATCTCCGGCGGAGGTTTTCAATTCATTGAAGCTGCATCCCGGTACAATAAGGTCTTCAAGTCTAGAGGGTGGTTACCCGATCTTCCAAGCCATTCGTTTAAATACTGGATTTTCTGTCCGTGACCAGGGCCAAACCTTTATTTCTTGACACAATCGCGGTGCAGGACCAAATAATTTGTCTCCACGGTTTGCACGTTCTTCCAATAATGAATTGTGTCGTTAAGCACCGAAGATCTATATATTAGAACGGATCACAAGATAACTCGAATAATTCCGCTACGATATTGTGTGGAATGGCGAGGAATGAAGATAATTCGTTCCATCATGTGTTGAGTTCGCGGCCTTCCTCTCTAAGCTCCTCCAATGTGTGTTCCGCCGCATTGACTTTTGCTTCATGATCCAACATCTCTTTTTGAACAGTTTTCCGCCTCAAGTGCGCAGACGTCATGGTTGGTGTCCGATTCGGGAGTCACTGACTCAGTTTCGCTATTGACCATATTCGTCTTCCTCGATGGAATTTTAGGGCTAAATGAATGAAACAAACTGGAGCTCTGTGGATAGGTAAGAAACTCACAATAATAATATATGCTAATAGATGGTTCAAGAGTAGTCAAGTATGCGCTGGAGCATGTGGTTGTTGGTCATTCAACAAATTGAGAGTCAGACCCCTGTCTTGGGCGAGAAAGTAGCATATACGTAAGCACAAGTCTCCCCAGACCCCAGTCACTTTCAAGGGCTCAATGCCCCTTTGGGTTGCATCCGTCGTTTTATATGCATCCTGTATGACAGAATCTTCACTGAACATATCTAAGAATCTAGAAAAGAAACAGTTTCCTTTCTTTTCAAGAATCAGCGCGTCAGAAAGAAAATTACTCGTCACGTGGACGTGTCAAGCGCCCGGCATGTCCGACAGCCGCCTATCTTGGATCTCCGCCTCGGAATGACCCTCAAGCAGCGGGCGAGGGTGTACTGCACCACCACCCTTAGTATGGTCCTAGAGCACCAAACAGGTTTGTCTGATGCTGGCCATCAGACTCAAAGCAAGCGTCCACTGTCACACATTCCAACTGAAATCATCACAGAGATATTCCTCAACGTCTGCGACCGCACAATCCTTCCGAGGACTTCTCCTAATTCAAGTCGGAAGACATCGATTGTGTACCCCTTGTTTCTTGGAAAAATCTGTAAAGAATGGCGGAAAATTGCGTGGACGTGCCCTCTTCTCTGGAATTTTATCCATATACCGCTAAGCTTGCGAAAATATGGGCAACAACTCATACTTCTGCAGGAATGGGTTGCGAGGTCGGCGGACTGTCCCCTGTCAATCTACCTGGAGATGCATGACGGGGAGGGACTCTGGAGAGGAACCGATTTCCTTCGAGGACTATTCTCGCTCCTGGTGGAACACTCTGACAGATGGGAGAACATAGACATCTTTCTTCCAAAACCTTCGAAAGGGGTTCTGAGCTCCGCCTATCTGCGAGTCCCACTGCTCCGTTCCGCATCAATACGTGCGCTTAACAGCGTTGACGTCCCTCTCGAGTTTCTAGAGAGGTCCCCAAGCCTACGCTCTCTCGAGTTAAAAGAATTTCTCCGAAAGGGGTGGATTGCCAGGGCCTCACCCGACTAGTTGCAAGCTTCGTGTCGACAGCCGACCTCGTATACACGTTGCAAGCCGCGCCGAATCTGCAATATTGTGAACTCGGCAATACGTACGGCACTGCCGACTCGCTTCCTATTCTGCAGTTCTCCTTGCCTTTTCTCCCGGGTTTTAAGGCTCCGGGATTGTCATTCATCTGCACTTCTGCCCCACTTTGGTATCGCGCCTCAATTGGAGGACTTGGAGATATCAGAGTGGAACGATCATCTTGACCTAGATGCCATGTCAACGTTCCTGGGGCGGACACAAAGCTCTCTGCAAAGCTTTACCATCGCGACGGGAGACAGCTTAAATCGCGATGACCTACGCGATCTCCTGAAAGAGTTGGATATGGTAACGTCTCTGGAGATTCAGTACCTCTACGTCCGTGACGATACACAGGTGTTCCGCAGCTTTCTCAAAATGTTCGATTCCGAAGAGTCTCAGGTATCAAAGGACGAACCTCTGTCCGAGGATACGAATGTGACTGGCCTAACTGTCGAGCCCACGAACTCATCGACATTTCTACCTAGCCTTCGCGAGCTTCGCTATCAGCTACCCCTGAAAACCGAGGAGACTGATCTCGAGAAGTTGGTCACCGTCGTCATAAAGAGATGGAACGATGGCATCCCCATGCGCGAATATAAGAGGGATCGTTCGCGTGAACGCTTCGCTAGGCTCGAGACTTTGCGATTCGACCCTTCCATATCCACATCTCAAATTTTGGATCCTCTTCGAAAGGAAATGGAAGAAGGGCTGAAGATAATATTCGACCTCCCCCTTTGTGGATTCTGGAGACGAGGACCCATGAGCCTTTAAAACATGTCAATAGAAGATGATAAAATATGATATACAGTCCAATCTATGATTGGTATATTCCTTCTGATATTCCCACTTCATATACTAGAAAAGGCATTAGGTCATCCAATCAACTTGAATGTATAGTTAAGACATACCTCACTCGACCATCCCCTGCTCTAGCTTCTTCCTCAAGACTCTCACACGATCTACCAGCGAATCTGCCTCCAAATAACACCCCTTCAACCACCTGTTCGGTTCTCCATCCTTTATCTCCCCGATCCTTCCTTATCCTTAAACGCAGTACGCGCATGCAAAACGCGCCGATTATCAAACATCACCGCATCACCCTCCCGCAGCGTATACTCAAACGTATTCTTCGGATCGTTCAACAACTCCGCAAAACGAGCAAGCGCGGGGTAAAATTCCTTTGGTGTATTTAGGGGCAGTGGCGCTTGGAATGGGGGTGAGTAGTTGATGTGGGATATCTCGCTCTCCGATTGCGACTTTTGAATGAGCTCGATCGTGAAATGTTCCCGATGCAAGTGATGTCCGTCGTTGACGTAGTGGAAGGAAACTGGCGTCTTCGTCAGGATATCGAAGTCTGCGGGATATCTTTCGCGGAGAACGCGAGCGGCGTGTAGCGCGTCGACGAATATCGATGTTCCGCCGATGACCTGATTTCTCAGGCAATGAAGGATCTGGTACCGCGGTGGATGTTGGAAATAGCTGCCCAAATCAAACATACATTAATTACGTTCACGTCCTTCGACCCACAAAAGAGCACAGAAGACTCACAGAAGATCCATGTGCAATCCAAGATCTAGATTGGTATACGCAATATTCCGACTATTATTGCTCAGATTCACCACATCCCACATAGCACCATAAAACGTCGGTCGGATCTCTCCAAACCGTTCAGAAAGTCTGCGAAGCTCGCATTGGGCATCCGACGTCTCTCGATTAGGCACCCCAGACAGAAACAACAGCCCGTACTTCGCCAGCTGGGTGATAGCATCCACAAGACCCGCGCCTGTCTGGATCTTCTCATACGGAATAAACAGATCACGAACCGCCGATATCGAACTGTTCGTCCAGGAGTGCTCCGCTAAATGCTGATCATAGTGCCATGCATCCAATTTCGAAGACGACGCGTGCCGCTGGAGGAACGCATGCTCGAATGTCGACTTATGCCCGTCCGCCCAAGTGATGTCAATCCCTCTCGGAGTCACCTTCACACCCTCGGGATCCTCGACGGGAGCGATGTTCAACGGAACATCAGACGATCGATGGAGTTTCTGTTTGGTCGTAGGGTGTATACATTCTGAAGACTGGCACGAGTCGCGCAACCACACATAAGGAAACGAGGTATCTTTCAGAGCGTGTATCGTAAGCGTATCCGATGTCCTTGTCAGTGTTGTCCAATTTCGCTTCTGAGATCGAGTGGTGAGTAGTTTCAGACTTCTTGTAGCAGAGGTCTTCAAGCAAGAGGTGGAGATAGAACCAAGCATAGTGGGAGTCCTGTAAGGTATCAAGAGACGTTACGATTAGCGCCGATTCCAGATTTTATCCGGCTATTATCGGCTTTTAAAGCCGGTGTTTGGTTCGAGTGTTCTAGCCAATCCACGAATTACCTGACGAGTCACGACGCATGTCAGCGATTTTTTGCAACACCTCCACTAGTGTTCTCGGACGGACGCATACATGTTCCCCGAACCAGGTTCCAATTAAACAGATATTTTCCGTAGGTTATCTAAACAAGTTCACTAAGTATCTGGAACACTAAGAGGCTATCAAACACAAAAGTCCATAATGGCTCTCTAATTTGCTGTATGTATGTATGTGTATATTTTGATTCTCGACCGCCGCTCTCGATTCTTCATCCATGAGGTAAAAGGGGATATTCCATCCATCCATCCGAAAAGGAGTGGGAGATGTCCAAAAAAGGGGTTAAGAAGGCGGCCGAATAGAAGATAGGGGAAGATTATTACGCGATGCTTTACTAGGTATCCATGCATTTGGTTCGGTACATGAAGAAGCTGAGATTTTACTGGGTATGATGATATCGCTAGTAGGTCCTCGAGGCCGATTAGAGCACACTGGAGGGCCTTCCAATAGTAGTGACCTAATAGACATCAAACACGATTGTCAATAAAAGGAAATGAACATAATCAAACGGAACAACATACCGTAAAGCCAATCTTCCTCAGCTTCTCGGCATCCACGAGTAATCGTCCATCAAACACAAAGGCAGGCTTGTTCATTCCAGCATAGACGGCTTCCCAGTCAATGTTGTTGAACTCTTTCCACTCGGTGGCAATGACGACAGCCTCAGCATTCTTGCATGCCTCGAGGGCAGATCCACAGATGTGAACTTGCTTTTGGACTGGAAATAACACGGGGATTCAGCAGTCCGATAGGTAGGTATCCAATATATTACTTACTGTTTTCCAGAGATGACAGTGGGCTTGCTTCCTGAAGATCGAGCCAGATCTGATCTGCGGATACCTGAGGGTCGTACACGTTGACGAAAGCCTTCTCCGACTGGAAGTCTTTGATCAAAGTGATGGCAGCAGACTCGCGTGTGTCACCGGTATCGGCCTTGAATGCGAACCCAAGGACAGCAATGCGCTTTATATCATGATTGTGTAAGTCAATAAATGTGGTGCAATGAGACAGCAAACACGCGAACCTTGCCAGTGATGGTGTTGAATAGGGGTGTCCACAACCCTCTTCGAGAATCGCCTCTTCTGGTACTCGTTCATCTCGACGACTTGGCGCCAGTAAGCGGCAACCTCGGGCAAGTGCAGACTCTCGCTCAAGTACACCAAGTTGAGGATGTCTTTCTGGAAGCAAGATCCTCCGAAACCAACACTGGCCTTGAGAATTTGGGCCCAATGCGCGAATCGTAACCAATGGCATGGGAAACTTCGTCAATGTTGGCGCCAGTGGCTTCGCAAATAGCTGAAAGAGCGTTAATGGAGGGAGATTCGCTGGGCGAGCATGGCATTTGCGGCGAGTTTTGAAAGCTCGGATGACCAGAGGCCGACGGTGAGGATGCGTTCCTGACTAGAATAAATCGACTGTTATTCGCAACAAAGTCCATTATTATTCAATGCAGACATGAAACTCACGGAACCCAGTTGGAATACACCTGCTTCAGGCTTTCGCAAGCATCGATACCTTCCGAGCTCTGGAGGGAGCCGATCAAGACGCGATCAGGGCTGAAAAGATCTGAAATGGCCGTCCCCTCAGCAAGGAACTCGGGGGTTGGAGAGGATGTCGAATCGGCAGTTGGGCTTCGAGTTGGCCTCGAGGATAGTGCGCATAGATTCGGCAGTACGACATGGCACTGTCGATTTCTCGACAACAATCTTGGAGGAAGTGGCAACAGTCGCGATGCGGCGCGTGGCAAGCTCAACGTAGCTTTATTTAGAAAGAAGAAAGATAAATGAAAGATTTTTTTTCAGATCAATCAGCCCCTGGAAAATAAAAATCGTTGCAAGATTTACGTACTTGAGGTCAGCGGCGAAACCAGCACCCACACCGCTCTTCTTGGTCGGGGTGTTGACACTGACAAAGATTAAATCGGCCTCCTCAATGGCCTTGTCGACGTTGGTGGAGAAGAAGAGATTGCGGCCGCGGGCTTTGCGAACGACTTCCTCCAAGCCTGGCTCATTAGATGGGCAGAGCGAAATCGGGGCTGTTCAGGCGTCAACGCGAGCTTGGTTAAGATCGACAATGGTGACGGTGATATGTGGGCATTTGAGGGCAATAACTGCACAAGTGGGACCACCTGTTCATTAGGGCAAGGGGTAAATGTGAGTGATACGAGTTTCATGAGATTTCGAGCCTGCTGAACAAATCGCCCAGTCCAAAGAGAGACAGCAGGCGTTAGAGTGGGAAAGGCTGCTCACCAACGTAGCCAGCACCGACTGAACAACGGATAACGGAGGGGTAGTAAAAAGTTGTAGTCAGCACATCGCGATTTGCGGTAATTCAGAGGATATAAACGCACTGCAGCAAATCTTGGTGACTTTGACGGGGGCCATTTCTAATATTCTAGAGGGTGTGGATGGGGGAGAAGATGAGAGTAAGGAAGAGAAGACGCGTTGATAAATAAAAAGATTATGTATGCTCTAAAGAGTCGTTCCTCCTTATGTCACATTTTCGGAATCTAGGCCTTATTTAGTCCTGTTTCTCCGTCGGCTTGTCTAGCTTCGGATGAACTCCCTACCGCAATCCCTATTCCTTGAACGTCTCTGAGCACCGGTAATCGCTGACCGTGTCCGTGCTCTCGCATTTGTAGGATCACCTTGATCAGAAATACACGACCTCGTCACCCTCTAACAAACCACCGCTCGCGACAGTCGCACGCGGCAGGACCGGTTTTGTCGGTGGCTCTTGGCAAGGGTTCCTTTGATGCTGGCCTAGAAGGGACGTGCTTATACGATGGTTCCCTTGATGTTGTTGTTGATTGTCTCAACGTATGCGGCTATCGCCTTGTTGTTTAGGTGAAACCGCTTCCATCTCTGACTGATACACGTCTTCTCATATGTTCCTCTAAATGTCATATCATATGATTCAAGCTCTATGACGTCCGACTTATCAAGAAAAAGTGATTGATCGAAATTTACTACATGCGACCGTAAAGGTCGTTTTATGGTCCTACATAAACGTTTTCCTTGTACGTAAAATACTCACTTGTAAGTTATAAACGTTCCTTTTGCCTGACAAATTGTCTGCCAGTTGCGCATATTTAATCGCGTAATTGGGATTGCCCATCCTTTTATCCGACATGTTATGTGAGTGGCGCACAAATTGCTTACAATTTTCCACATCGCAAAAGAACTACGTGTACAAGGCATGCTGGATAAGCCCTAGGCTTGAGCAACGAACATCACGGAGAACTGAGCTTTCCCTCGTTGTCGGACTCCCTTTCTAAGCCTCGCAATCCTCCCGCTCGCATTTGGGCACTCATACTAGCTCGTAGTACTTCGCCGCTAAACTTTCGCCATTACAACGGCTACCATTTACCTCAACCGCCATCCCCCTTAGGAACTCGCAGTTCAGAAGCCACAGTGACATGAGTACGACCACCTCAGTGCTGACAACATTGAACATCGTCAGCCAAATGACCAACATAGAAATCGTCATCTGGTATACCAATCACCTCCGTTCCAAAATATCCTCTCATTGAGTCGGGAAATCCTAGACTCAAGGAGCTTTGAATTTGCACCAAATTCTACTATCATGCCTTCCCGTATCGCGTCTCCCAAGTACTCTGACGCCTCCCCATCTATACGACTCTGGAAGTCTGACAGACACGATTTTCGTGCATTTGGGTATACTCCGCGCCATTGCGCGTTGTGCATGACGCATCCGAGTGCAGATACGACCCGAACATCCAACGGAGTCTGAGCACCATAAGGATCGGCGCAATGGACGGCCCTTCCTTGTCCATCCGCAGTTCAAAGTGCTGCAACTTCGGTGCGAGGACTCGGTTCTCGAGCAGCGAAAAATCGAGGAAGAGGAGCAGTACAGAGGCTCTGGCGGCCATACCGGGTCAACAGGTCTGCAATGGTTTTGATTCGCTCCGTGTCCAGCGTCTCATATCCGCGGAAGGTCATGATAAGGCTGGTCACCGATCTTGAGCGTTGCAGAAGAACACCTAACCCGGCAATGATATTTGATGGCATGTTGAACCATTCCGACCCAGTTCAAGTATCTGAAGAGAGCACGCTGCCGGGCCCGCGCCTCTGATAATATTGAAAAGCTCTTGTGTCGGTGTCGTCCGACGTAATCCTGAACTCCCGAAACGGCCGCAGAAATTTGATGCTCCGAAAGTATGTCAGCGACAACTCTCCATGGGCAACTGCGTATGATAAATGTTTCCAAATGCATCATGTGGAAAGGCATGTTGGCGGGCACTGGATCCGAACCCACTGTCAATGTGTGATACCTGAAAGGAACTATCGTATGCAGGGAACACCAACGAAGGTTTGGAACATTTCTTAATAGGTCGCGTAGCCCATGAACGGTCGTCGACGAGGCGCTAAAAGGTGGGTGAGGGGGAAAGGTACGGAGATGATGGTGATGAGAACGAGACGTTTTTCAACGACAGCTCCTGGAGCCGCAGCGAACGGTGGATGAACTCGTGGATAAAAGCTCCCCGCCTTTGGTGTATGGACGCCCTACGGATCATGGAGCGATATAGGCAAATACTATCTAGCAAATGAGAGTAATTGCCAGGAACGAATAGATCGACGGTATCCCACCGGTGAGACTCGCCCATTATCATGCGGTATAAAGGGAGGACTTGATCGAAAGAACGCTCTACATCCCGGTTATCGCACTCCATGACGCGGAATACAATAGTGAGAGGAAGCTGCATCGACCGACCTATATAATCGTCGAGTAATTCTGCTTGGGATATGCATCGGCCAGGCAGAATCATAAGGTGAATATAGGTCCATAGCCGAGGCGATGACCATACGAGCTCTCTCCAAGTCCTGCATATTTTCCCGAGGAAAAATGGGCTCGGATTATGGATATTAGACCTGGATTCTGTCCATGCGAGCTCTCTTCCAGGCCGGATATCACTCGTGGCTGAATCTAAAGACCCCCGAGGTGGCTCACAGACGCAACTGAAGATCTCGATGAGTAGTTCGCGGGGAAATGTTGACATGGTTTGGGATGGAGGTGGGTTGCCTTTCGACGCGTACATCCTGTGTTCGTGCTTTAAATGGGAAATCAATAACAGAACTAA